>WOVY01001794.1:0-145310 GCA_013436015.1 Rhipicephalus annulatus | reverse complement strand
AACATTTCTACCTGTCTAGAAGGATTTTCCTCCACCTCACAAAAATCTAACCGGCCCCAAGCACTTACATTAAGGCTTTTGCAAACGCGGATGTACCCTACTTTGAAAATGTTACACATCATGTACCCTGACGTATACCCAAGTAATCTTTGTCCACATTGTGGTGAAATAGCTTCATTAGAACACATGCTCTGGCAGTGCACCAAATTCGCTCATTTATCGCACATCACCTCTGCCAGATGGGAGACGGCAATCCACAGCTCGTCCTTGGCAGATCAGCTCTGGGCTGTGCACCAAGCCCGCGAGGCGGCTGAGGAGCTTGGCATCTCTGTCCCCACGTGGGAGCTGCCCGCAACACAGTGATCTGTGTTTTGGAGGACCAAATAAAAAGTTTATCCAATCCAATCCAATGTTTGCTCTCCAGAACGCAACAGCCAACCTCGCCCACCTGAGGTCTCCTAGATATCACCGGAATACCTTTCCTGTGAACATTTTGTGCAAGTGCATGGAACCGCCATGTGGCATGGAACTACTGCATTTTCTGGCATTATTTTTTTATTATAAGACTCCATTTGTTCATGCTTTCTAGATTGTAGCTCGCGCATTCTTTCAGGGGGAGGGGGGAATCATGTGACGTAAAAAATGTACAGGACACGTTAGCGTCCACAGAACTAGTTCAACTAAATATTTCCAGTAAATTGGTTATCAGGGGCGATTGCAAAGACATTCCGCTTTTTCTCTGTCTCATATTGTGTCGCAACAGCTCCAAATCATTCTACACGAAAGACACGATGGCCTTAGCGAGGTAAAAAAAACAACAAAACCAACATACAAGACATATAACTGAACGCACCTTCTCTTGCGGTGATGCAGTAAATTAATACATGCCGATCTGCTTACAGTCGTGTACAAGTAGACGCCCCTCACAGCAACCCGAGCTGAAACCATTCTGCTAAAACGTCTCAAGCGACCACGCCTCAAGCGACAAGCACACCTCACCAATTGAAGAACAGCGGAAAATAAGATCTCTAATTCAAAAAGTATTCCAAGACGTCAAATTTTCTCACACAGAGGAAAGTCGCCAGAGGCACTCACTTCGCTTGCAGTTACACAGACCGCAACACCACGGAAAACGCCAGGAAAGATGCGGAAGCACTTCTTGCATACCGCCAGCCCGCAGGCATCACGCCGTCACAATCCGTCCAGAAGCACGCATTTTAGAAGCAAAGCATCAGGCGCAGCCACGACTCAGAATCCAACGCATGAGACATCCGACCTTCCAACGCTACGAGGGCTCCCAACCTTGTTTGTTCCTCAATGCTAACCAGGTTGTGCATCATCATTTTTAACGCTGAAGGCATGTTATGCTCTCCAGAACGCAACAGCCAACCTCGCCCCACCTGAGGTCTCCTAGATATCACCGGAATACCTTTCCTGTGAACATTTTGTGCAAGTGCATGGAACCGCCATGTGGCATGGAACTGCATTTTCTGGCATTATGTTTTTATTATGAGACTCCATTTGTTCATGCTTTCTATATTGTAGCTCGCGCATTCTTTCAGGGGGAGGGGGAATCATGTGACGTAAGAAGGTAGCGACGGTTGGTAGAAGCAGAGGAGGAAGAAGAGAGAACAGAATAAACATGGCGTATGAGCCAGGCCACGTCTCCCACATCTAGCGTCATATATATAGATATATATATATAATATAATATATATATATATATATATATATATATATATATATATATATATACTGCATATATATCATACTGCAGGCGCATGATGTACCACCTTTCGGGAGTTTCTCATCCACCAAACGCGCGACTCCGTCGTCAACTCCTGCACTTTAAGCTGGAAAATGGGGTTCTCTACCACCACGTCTACCACCCTGACGGTCAGCGCTGGGTTCCTGTATTGCCACGCTCTCTTCGACTTCAGGTGCTCGAAGCCTTCCACGACGACTTGACTGCTGGTCATCTTGGTTTTAAAAAAATCTCTGACCACATTCGATGTCGTTATTACTGGCCTGGCCTTTCTTCTAGTGTAGCGAGGTACGTCGGATCCTGCTACCCATGCCAGCATCGTAAACTCCCCATGTTTGCACCTGCTGGACCTCTACAGCCACTTCCGTGCCCTTCAATGCCTTTCGAGGTTGTAGGTGTTGACCTTTACGGGCCTCTCTCCGTTACATCTGCTGGCAAACGATGGATTGTGACCGACGTGGACCACCTGACATGCTACGCTGAGACTACCTCTGTTATTACAGGCTCAGCTGTGGAAGTTGCAGACTTTATTCTTCACGCCATAATCCAGCGTCATGGGGCTCCTCGTGTACTGCTTAGTGATCGCGGCAAAGTGTTCGTGTCACAAATGGTAAATGAAGTACTGCGCGTTTCTGGAACTACTCACAAGACAGCTTCAAGCTATCACCCTCAGACAAATGGTCTCACAGAAAGATTTCACCGAACCCTTGCAGACATGATAGCCATTTACGTCCAACCCGACCCCAAAAAACTGGGATACTCTTTTACTATTCCTGGCATTCGCTTACAACACCGCCGTTCACCGAACAACTTGCTACTCACCGTTTTACCTAGTGTACGGACGCACCCCGACTACCTTTCTCGACGTCTCCATCTTTAGCCCATGGGAATTCATGTCAGTCTTCTAGCGAAGAATACAGTTCCCGCCTGGCCCAGTCTCGCCATCAGGCTCGCATCAATACTGAAGCGAGACAGCACGAGCGGAAGATCATCTATGACGAATCCCACCGCGTTGTGCCTTTCCAACCTGGTGACGAGGTGCTGCTTTTGACACCTTTTCGCACTCCTGGTCTCTGTGACAAATTCCAACCACGCTTCATCGGGCCATACATTGTTTTAGAACAGACTTCGCCGGTTAATTATCGTGTGACACCACTCGTCACCCCAACAGACCGCCGCTACCGCAGCACAGAGATTGTCCACGTTTGTCGCATGAAACCTTTTACGCGACGTTCCCCGTCACTTTGACTTACGGTGGCCAGGGCGTCCGCTTCCAAGTGGGAGGGAACCAGTGTGGGCATTTGTTACTTACATCCTCCTCAACAATGCCCTCTGGGCCATGAGGGTACCTGAAATAAATAAATAAATAAATAAATAAATAAATACCTGCATGATCACAATCACCATCATCCGCTTGTCTCTTTGTCCTCATTGCCACTCTGGATCATCATCATCGTCTTCGTCTGTGTACTGGCTCTGCACGTTCGTTTTTGCGAAGTCTTTCCTCAATTAAACGCTGTCGCAACCAAAGCTAAGAAGACTTCTTATATATATATATATATATATATATATATATATATATATATATATATATATATATATAATATATATATACATATATATATTGTAGGCATTCATTAGGCGCATCTACTATATTTACATATATATATTTATATATATACATATATATATATATTGTGATGTAACAGTGAAGGCAACCTTTATGAGGCCCAAAAGACACGATGAAGCGACCACGCCCAAGGCACAGAACTTACACAAGCCAAGTCCCCACAACAGATGAAGGTGACGACCACTCATGATGATGAATCTGTGTAAATATATATATATATATATATATATATATATATATATATATATATATATATATATATATATATATATATATATATATTGTAGTGACAAATACGGGCTCTGCTAAAGAAACGATGAAGAAGACGTTCGTTGTGGCAGAGGCTCGTGCTGCTGCAGCTGCTGCTGAAACCGCTGGCTGCTGTCTTACTGCTGTTAGGTCCATTAAACGGTTGCTTCACCCCGGCGTGGCGTCTAACAGTATTCTTACATTTGGGAGAGAGTGCTGGTTGTCTCAAACTGGAACTCTGTTCCCGGACTCTACCTCAACCCCGTGCCTCGCCAATGCCGAACGACATGACCCAGCCACCTGCAGTCATGACAGCGAGATCCAGTGGTTTTCAATGCAACCGACGACCAAGACGCCGAAGACTGGCTGTCACAGTATGAAGCGGTAAGCGCCCACAATAAATGGGATGACACAGACAAGCTCGCTTACCTTAATTTCTATCTCGCGGGTGTGGCAGAACTGTGGTTTAACAACCACAAAGCGGAAATACCCTCTTGGTCAACCTTCAAGAGGTGCTTTGCAGGAGTCTTTGGATGACCCACTGTTCGCAAGCTGCGCGCCGAACATCGCTTGCGCTGCCGCGCACAGCGCTCTGGCGAGACCTTTACCTCGTATATTGAGGATGTTCTGGGCCTCTGCCGTCGTATCAATTCCGACATGTCTGAGTCACCACGGCCCGAGTCACCGTGGCCAGAGACTTGCACATCCCTCCTCTAACCTGTGTTCTTGTGCCACTCTTCTGCGACGACGGACCTTCTGTCACCGCCCTCTTTGTCACCTCCGACGCCTTCGGCTCTCGCAAAAGCTTCCTTCTCCCGTTCGCAGTTGTCACCATAGAAAACTCACGTCGCTCCATTTATATAACAAACTCGCTTCCTTCCCCAGCTATGGCAAAGTCCTCGGCCACCTTGAAGAAACTGATTCGGTTTCATCCAGTCATCTACCTGATGACTTGCCACCATCTCACTTAAACACCATGACCTCTGATACTTCTCCCACTTCATCTCCGGAGGGTTTTTTTTCATCGATTGACCCTAAGCTTCCCGCTGCTCAGCGCACCCAACTCCTGGCTCCACTCGGTTGTTTCAAGATGGCATTTGACCATAGCCAACCTTCTTTTAGTCGCACGTCTGCCATCGTTCACAAAATAAACACCGGTAGCCATGCACCTTTGCGCCAACGCCCATATCGAGTTTCTCTCGCTGAACGCCGTGCCATTGATGATCAGGTGAACGATATGCTTCGACGTGTCGTAATACAACCTTCAAACAGCCCTTGAGCCTCTCCGGTTGTATTGGTCAAAAAAAAGGATGGCAGCATCAGATTTTGCGTTGATTACAGGCGTCTGAATAAGATCAAGAGAAAAGATGTTTATCCGCCGCTCCGCCGCCCAGAATCGATGACGCCCTCGATGGCCTGCAAGGAGCAGAGTTTTTTTCTTCTTTAGACCTTCGATCCGGCTACTGGCAGGTCCCTATGAACGAAGCCGGTCGCTCTAAGACTGCGTTTGTAACGCCTGCGGATTGTACGAGTTCAACGTCATGCCATTCGGCCTCTGTTATGCGCCTGCCACATTCGAGCGTCTCATGAACAACATCCTTAGAGGCTTTAAATGGAACACATGCCTGTGCTATTTGGATGACGTCGTCTTTTTCTCGAAGGACTTCGACTCCTACCTCAGCCGCCTCGCAAACGTCCTGACTTGTCTTTCGGACGCTGGACTGCAGCTGAATTTGAAGAAATGCCACTTCGCTGCCCGCCAGCTTACCATCTTAGGGCATGTTGTTAGCAAGCGTGGTGTCCGTCCTGATCCAGCCAAGCTTCACGTTGTCTACGACTATCCCAGGCCAGCTACACTAAAAGAACTCCGCAGATTCATCGGCCTCTGCTCATATTTTCGCCGTTTTGTGCGCAATTTCGCCACTATATTCGCACCCCCAGACGCAGCTACTTGCCGACAATCAAGACATGTGGGCGTGGTCCCCAGCATGCGTCAAAGCTTTCGCCTCTTTATATCATCTTCTGACATCACCACCTATCCTACGCCACTTTGATCCAGACGCTCCAACCTAAATACATACGGACGCTAGTGAAGTAGGCCTCGGCGCTATTCATTGCTCAGCGTAAATCTGGCTTCGATGAGTATGTTGTATCCTACGCTAGTCGAACCCTCACTAAAGCGGAAAAGAACTATTTAGTCACCGAGAAAGAATGCCTTGCCATTGTTTGGGCAATCACAAAATTCCGACTTTACGTATATGGCCGCCTATTTGACGTCGTGACTGCATCAACACGCATTGTGTTGGTTGTCGTCATTAAAAGACCCATCTGGTCACCTAGCTCTCTGGGCACTAAGTCTCTAAGATTATGACATTCATGTAATTTATCGGTCAGGCCGCAACCATTCAGACGCCGACGCTCTTTCTCGCTCGCCACTTCCCCACGATTATGTTACAGCGTCTGTTTGCAGCTGCGAATGTTCTTCACTTGAACATGCCGACATGTCCGCTGAGCAACGCCAGGATATATGGATAGCGTCTCTCTTAGAGTACCTGTCTCAAAAGTCTCCACGTACCGACAACCGTTTACTTCGAGAAACTGCTCGCCATTTTACCATTCGTGACGGTCTTCTGTATCGGCGAAACTACCTATCTGATGGCCGCCAATGGTTGCTGGTGATCCCTCGACACATACGTTCTGACGTCTGTGGCTCCTTCCGCGCGGATCCGCAATGCGCCCACGCAGGTGTAGTGAAGACGTATGCTCACCTATGAATTTTATATTACTGGCACGGAATGTACCGCTTTGTTAGGCAGAACGTCAGTTCATGTTCCTTGTGCCAACGCCGGAAGAGCTCCTCTCGCACAACCACAGGGCCACTCCAGCCACTGCCTTGTCCTTCTCGGCCTTTCAGCCGCATCGAAATCGACTTGTACCGTTCCCTACAATCAAACCAAATGGAAACCACTGGGTCATCGTAGCCCTGGACCACTTTACGCACTAGGCCAAAACTTCGGCGCTTCCCGAGGTCACTGCGCGTGAAGTCGGCTTGTTCATTCTGCACAACCTCGTCCTTCGGCATTGTGCACCCCGAGAGCTTCTTAGTGACCGTGGGCGTTCCTTCTTGTCGGAAGCTGTAGAAGCCCTCTTACGCGAATGCAGCATCGTGCAACGAACAACCATCGCATATCGCCCCCAAACCAACGGTGCCATTTCAATATTTAAATGATCGGCTTCAGGATTACTTGGCACACGTGAACATGAACAATATAATTGCGACTTATGCATCGGTATCAAATGAAAAGGCTGGGGCAGGTATCTTCTCACGTTCCCTTGACTGGTTCTTTTCGTTATACTTCCCGATTACACACCAATATTCATAGCAGAATCATTTGATATTGTACTGGCACTACGGAAACTTTTCTTGGGCGAATCAGAAGCATTCGTAATCACAGATTCTTTTTCAGTATGTGCTGCTCTGTCTTCGAAAGCCAACTTAACACTTATGCACATATTTCGACAACTCATACCGACAAACTTGCAAAAACTGCTGCTTTTATGGGTACCAGGCTATCGTGGCATATATCTCAATGAGATGACGGATGTACTAGCCACAGTATCTCTTAGCGGTCCCCTTATCCCGATTATGCCTGATACGGCTTACGCGAGAGCAATAAGGTTTAGAAACCTCTGTTTGCATGAATTCAACTCCTACTCATTGGATAAACTTTGAGATTTCGCACATCTAAGATGCTGCTGGAATAGACAGTGGTGCGCAACACGGCAATTGGAAGTTACTTATACCTGATTGCGTTGTAGAATTCCACAACTAAATTATTATTTACATAATGTTGGTCTAGGGGCGTCTCCTTTATGACAGGTTTGCGAAGAAACGGAAACGATAGATTATTTCTTTTTATTCTGTCGTTGATATTTTTATCAGCGGAAAAGATACCTGGTAGATCCACTTGAAAAATTAGGATTAGAGTTAATTGTGGCAGTAATTTCATTGTTTGGCAGCATTAAATTTGGTTATAGCCACAGAGACGTCTACTCTGTCTGTGGTATTTGACTACATAAGAAACAAAGCGATCGTCAAGTTAAAGTGCCTCATCAATATTTCTGTCTCAAATCACATCTGTTGGCCTGCATCTATCCTTGCTGAGATATACAGCTTTTTAGATTTTTCGCTTTTTCTATATATATATATATATATATACATGTGTGTGTGTGTGTATGTATGTTCAATCCAAAATTACTTTGTGTTTGTAAAACCATAAGCCTTTTACTTAAAGATCCTGCCGCTCGGTTCTTGGCCTATCCCCCTTTGTGGGTGTGCACCAGAATAACAAAGATCATCTTCATCATCATCACTATGGACTCTCGCAATCATCTCTTGTAAATAAGCGCATCTCACTGTTACAAGATTGGTGGAATGTGCGGGGTACCACGGAGCGATCCCAGGCGAACGATCACGGAAGTGATACCTCAAGAACTACGCCGAAGCCGCCGACTGGCTGGTCTACCACCACTCTCTATGGATCCGATTGCTGACGGCGACACCATGCACTCTCCGTTTAGCGCTACAGGGCCCCGACACGTGGTACCACGAAGCTTCTCTGGGAGGGTCGGAGAAGATGTCGACGAATGGCTGAAACACTTCAACAGTGTGAATAAATACAGTTGTTGGGATGTGGCCTCCCGGTTGACCAACATCAGATTGTTTCTTCAAGGGACGGCGTTAGTGTGGTTTGAAAAGCACAAAGAAACAATAATAACATGGGAAGCGTTTGAGAAAGAAATAGCAAGCTTCTTCGGGGACCCATTGATGAAGAAGAAGCGCGCTGAGCAAACTTTAATTCAGCGTGCTCAAGTCCCCGGTGAAACGCGCACTACTTATATTGAAGAGATTATGAAATTGTGCAAGTCTGTAGACCCACGCATGAAAGAACACGACAAGGTTGGGCATCTCCTCAAAGCAATTGCTGAGGATCTCTACAATTTCCTCATCGGCAAGGACACCTTGGCGTCTTTAGCAAACGTAATCCAACAGTGCCGCACATTCGAGACACTGAAGGCTAGACGCATCGCTCCCAAATTTGGTAGACTTGCCAACGTCACCACCGTTCCAAGCGTCGACGTCCCTGCAACATCACCCTCTGAGATTGCATCAATTATCAGGCAAATCGTACGTGAAGAGCTTGGACGACGTGATGCTGCCACCCCGCCGAGGGCACATGCTAGCGGTGCCTCCCCGCCATACGACACAATGTGTGCTGCCGTTGATGCCGAGCTATATGATGTGCCCCGATAAAGAGCACCGGAGCCTCCAACCGACAACCTACATCATCGCCGTGGTTTCCAGAACGCCTCCCGCTAACCTACAATGGTGTCTTCGAAGTACGATCATGGGTACATGGCGCCTCGTGGAAGGTTTGGCGACGTGCGTGAGGCCTCTGTGCGCTATAACTGCGGTTTTCACGAACATATGGCTCGGTTCTGTGGTCAGAGGCGTCGCCCCCAGCAGCGCTACTACGAGGAACCATCAGCTTCTTCTCGACAAAACAGCTGGCCCGGTGGTATACACTCTATGCGGGGCGCACACGTTTGGGACGGCTCCCAGTAAACAGCCCGCAGTGACACACATGTGGGACGCAATTTCCACCGTAATTTCCGCAGCGACTCACCTTCCCCCATGAAAAGCTTGACGCACACCCCAGCACGCCGCTCCGTTCACCATCTCCTGGTCGACGCGTGCCCTCTCCGCCTCCGGGAAGCTAGGTGGTGCGGCCAACGGAGGTGTGGTCGCCGAACATTTTTCACTACATCCACCTATGGCTCCACTCGTTTTTGTGACTAAAAATGAGGTCCCCGTGCTTATTGATCGGCTTGCTACGATGGCTTTGATAGATACTGGAGCAGCTGTTTCAGTGATGAGTCAACTTCAAATTGCGGCTGGGACATAAAGTGATGTTTCGCTGGGACAGTTGTGCGTCATTTCGTGCAGTGAGCGGGGAGACGCTGTGCCCGATCGGTGTGTGTGTTGTTAGTGTTACTTTAGGCAACAAGGTGTTCCAGGCCAAATTTGCTGTCCTGACGAGCTCCAACCATGACATCATCTTGGGGATCGATTTTCTACGCGAGTGCGGTGCTACTGTAGGCTGCGATGCCGGCGAGATTATGCTATCGGCATTCACTGACGATCCCAAGTGCTGTCAAGGATGTATCACCGTCATTCAGGATGCTGTCTTGCTGCTCAACTCGATGAAGAACGTTCGCGTTGATGCCTCTGCCTCGGATTCCGGCACATTTGATGTTCTTGTGGAGCCTGTTCCTCTCAATAGCGCCTAGAAAAATTAGCTCGTTCCACATTGTGTGCTTTCCATCAGTGAAAGGTGATTGGCCTTATGGGTGTTAAACTATTCTAATGAACCTGTCAAGCTACCCTGCGAATCACGACTCGCCCTCTTCGAACAAACTGCCAACAACTTTATTACATCTTTAAGCGACGAGAGCGTAGGCCCTATTCGTGCAACGCACTATACAGAAGCCAACTTTCTGAGTAGGGTAAACAAGTCGCTATCATAAGAAAAAAAATTGGCAGCATATCCACGGAGTGAATGATGGAGAGTGGGGCGAAGCATTCGTCCGTCCATTCGTTCTTGCTTCCGTCCGTCCATGCGTCCGTCAGTGTGGCCATCCATGCGTCCATCCGCCCGTCCATGCGTGCGTCTGTTCGTGCGTCTGTCCATACGTTCTTCCATGCATCCGCCCCTGCGTCCGTTCATGCGTCCATCCATGCATATGTCTGTGGGTCCGTTCGTCCATCTATTCAACACTCCAAGTACCACCATCTCGCATCTTTTCATCATATATTCCCCATATAGAAGCACCGCCATCCAGCGGACATTCGAAGGACTAAACGAGAGGTGGCACACGCACACTTTCTTACGGCTTGCGCTTTGGGTCTACTTCCCACCTTTAATCACCTCGAGTTCATGATATATATTATTCACTGTATTCATGGCATTGCGGCCCAACGCTCGCTAAACCTGTCTAAAACCAAGGAAGTTACGCCCAGCGAGTATAACGTAGCAACCCTTTCTTGTCAGATAGGGCTCAATGTACATGCCAATGGCTGCTGATGGGGATCGCAGCGTGCGCGTTAACTAAAGGCCGAATGCTCCTGTCTCTCATTCCCCATTAGCAGCCATTGGCATGTACATTGAACACTATTTTTTATTGTTCAACAACGCACAGAAGAAATCTCTCACCGGCACTACCTTGGAGGTCAAAACGTTATACTTGTTACATACTACAACGACTACGATGAACGAAAGGGTGATGTTCTAAAGAGTTTCGCCCCTGAAACGTCAAGTTTTTGTTAAAGTCTTTGCGAAGCACGCTACTATATTTGGCTGCGCAGAATGAAGAGCAAATAAGTGTACTCGAGTCGCGTACTCATCACGGGTTTGACACAGAATCCGCTCACCCTATCCAGCAGAAACCATACCGCGTCTCATCTGCGGAGCACAAGGTCATTGCTCAATGGGTAGAAGAGATGTTAAAGAAAAGGGTCATCCAAAAGTCGTGTAGCCCTTGGGCTCCCCTCTGATTCTTGTCCAAAAGAAGGATGGTACATGGCAATTCTGCGTAGACTACAGACGGCTCAACTCAGTTACTAAAAATGATGTTTACCCGCTTCCCAATATTGATGGCGTCATCGATTGTTTACAGTCGACATCGTACTTCTTCTCCATGAGTTTCAGATCTAACTATTGCCAAATCCCCATGCACCCTAATGCCAAAAAGAAAACGGCCTTCATAACCCCAGATGGTCTATTCGAATTCAATGTAATGCCTTTTGGCATATGCAACGCTTTAGCCCCATTTGAGCACTACATGTACTCTATATTACGTGGACTAAAGTGGCAAGTTTGTCTTTGTTACCTGGATGACATCATAATTTTTCGCCGCACATTCGATGAGCACATCCGTCATCTAGACATTGCTCTCACCTGCCTTGAAAGAGCTAAGCTCACCCTGAATTCTAAGAAGTGTCACTTCGGCAGCCATGAGATTCTCGTTCTCGGTCACCTGTTGGACAAGCATGGCGTTCTACCCGACCCCCCGAACGTCACTGCTGTCAGCAGCTTCAACAAACTCAGTCTGTACGAGAGTTGCGAAGCTTTTTGGGCTTATTCTCGTATTTCCGTAGCTTCGTGCCTAAGTTCGCCGACCTCGCTTACCATTTGACGTCTCTACTCAACAAGAACGCACCTTTTCGGTGGCCAGCAGAATGCGAGTCTTTTTCGCAACTCAAATTTGTTCTTATACGTCAGGGCCCCTGCTTCGCCACTATGACCCACCAGCTGCCACAGAAGTTCCTACCGACGCCAATGCTGTAGGTATCGGCGCCGTCTTGGTCCAACGCCATGGAGCTTCTGAACACGTCGTTGTCTATGTCAGTCACTGTTTAAGTAAACCAGAGCGAAACTATACTGTCCCAGAGCAGGAATGCCTCGCGGTCACATTCGCCGTGCACAAGTTTCGCCCTTATATCTATGGACGCCGATTCTCGCTTATCACGGACCACCAATCTATATGTTGGCTCACTGGACTACGGAACCTATCTGGTCGTCTTGCTCATTGGGCGTTACGATTGCAAGAGCACGACTTTGAAATCTGTTACAAGAGCGGTCGTCGTCATGCCGACGCCGATTGCCTTTCACGGCTTTCCCTTGATTGATTTGTTGGGTTTAACGTCCCAAAACCACTATATGATTATGAGAGACGCCGTAGTGGAGGGCTCCGGAAATTTCGACCACCTGGGGTTCTTTAACGTGCACCCAAATCTGAGCACACGGGCCTACAACATTTCCGCCTCCATCGGAAATGCAGCCGCCGCAGCCGGGATTCGAACCCGCGACCTGCGGGTCAGCAGTTCACGGCTTTCCCTTCTGACAGCCGAGTGTGACACTGACAACTTTGATGAATATTTGGCAGTAGTGGATGCTCCATTTCCTGACCTAACAACTTTTCAAGCCGAGCAACGCAGTGAAAACAATCTCGCTTCTTTCTTTATTTCTGAAACGAACGGTCAACGTGGTTTCGTCGTAAAAGATGGCGTTCTTTACAAAAAGAATTATTTCGGCACAAGCCCTCGTCTACTTCTATTTGTGCCTACAAGTTTGCGACAACACGTACTTCGAGCAATGCACAACGACCCAACAACATCTGGCCATATGGGTTTTTCTAGGACATTTTATCACACGCAAGAGCGCTTCTTCTGGCCGAAGATGCGTAAAAGTGTGACTGCATACGTTGTGAGCTGTGAGCAGTGTCAACGCTACAAGCCTCCTACAACTCTGCCGGCCAGACTACTTCATCCCATAGCACCCCCGGGTTCACCATTTGACGTCGTCGGTGTTGACCTGCTCAGCCCTTTTCCGCGATCAACGAACGGCAACCGGTGGATTATTGTGGGCGTTGACAAACTCACACGCTACGCCGAAACTGCGGCGATTCCTGCGGCAACGGCCACTCAAGTTTCACAGTTCGTGCTGTCGCACGTTATCTTAAGCCACGGATTCTCCCGTGTCATCATCAGTGGTCGCGGGCGGTAATTTGTTGCCGATGTAGTTGAAGACCTCCTTCGTCTTGCTTCGTGCCATTTTCGTCACACTAGCCCGTATCACCCGCCGGCTAATAATTTGACGGAACGAACTAATAGGACTCTCTTCAACATGATTTTCATGTATGTTGATTCCGGACACAAAAATGGGCAGATCCCCCGTACAGTGGGAATCGATTATATGCGAAGCGCGAATGAGAAATGTTGATATGTCACTTTAAAATCGGCACAACGTTACGAGGTGGAGGTGAATGATGTCGTACATGACTTTAGTGTCATGATTATCATGTTTGAGTGTGTCGTTTAACTTCGTCATCTATTCACGTCACGTGATACCAAATTTAGTATATGTGGAGCTAGCGAAACAGCCGCGAGCACGCTGTGAGCGTGGTATGTTGTCATGTTGTTACATAACACACGTGTCACGATTATCATGTTTGCACCAGTCATATATTTCATCATCTATTGACGTCACGTAACACCATATTTGGTATATGTGAAGCTAGGAAAACGACCACGAGCGCATCATGAAGGGCCCAATAATATACTCCAATGTAGCGTTGACGCGCGATCATGCTGGGCACAGCAACGCTACGTCAGCAAAACACGAGCACTCTATAGTCTGACGCCAGGAACCATCAGCGTTCGTCAGCGCGGCCCGACGGCAACCAGAGCGAAATGCGACATGCTGCATTTCGTGCCGATGCGTTACCCAGACAACATGGCGTCTCCCTTTTTTCGTGGTGGAGTGACGCCGGATGCGCTGAAACGAGCATGCGTCCAAGCAACGCAGCGCGGCGTGCGCCTGCGATTGTATGGCAGGACCAGCACCTGGCGTGGCAACGCCGGAGTGACGCAACGAAATGAATGCCACCGAGCACGCGCACTTCGTTACGTCGAAATGTATTGGTGCCTTGACTGTGGCATGTAGTCATGTTCTCACATGACACGCATCACATGATTATTATGTTTGCACCAGTCACACATCTTCGTCATCCATTGACGTCACGTAATACCGAATTCGGCATATGTGAAGCTAGCAAAATGGCCGCGAACGCATCATGAGTGTGGCATGTAGTCATGTTGTTACATGACACGCATCTCATGTTTGCACCAGTATCATACCTTCGTCAATCATCCATTCACGTCCCGTAATACCAAATTTGGTATAAGTGAAGCTAGCGAAACGGCCGCCAGCGCATCATGAGCGTGACATGTAGTCATGTTGTTACATGACACGCATCTCATGATTATCATGTTTCCCTCAGTCACATGCCTTCATCGTCCATTCACGAACTGTAAACGAAGTTTGATTATGTGACGCTAGTGAAATGGCCGCGAGCGCATCATGAGCGTGGCAAGTAATGATGTTAGATGACACGCATGTCATGATTTTCATGTTAATGTCTGTCGCTAGTGTTCGCCATGCAATCATGCCATATCATGCCAGTTTTGCAACAAGCTATATCAATGAAACAACCGCAAAAGCTGCAGGACCATGAAATGTATGAAAATCATCACATTCAAGACATGTCATAATTTTCATGTTATGACTAGTCAAATGAGTTCTTCATACTGTCATGTTATGCCATGCCGATTTCGGTATCGATACTATTATCGAAACGGCCAGGAGAGCTAAAAGTCGTAGGCGGATAGATAGATAGATAGATAGATAGATAGATAGATAGATAGATAGATACGCTCAAAGTCGCCCAAATTCGCTAAGAAATGCTTCGCATTTAAAACATGGGACACCATGTTGCCATTTATAACTTTCGCCTACAACAGTGCACAGCACGAAACAACGAGATACAATCCATTTTGTCTGCTCTACGCACGCCAACCCCGCACAGCTCTTGACACTATTCTTCCTTCTTCCGGGACTGATCAACCTACTCTCGCCGAAACCATTTGCCGCGCAGAAGAGGCCCGGCGCATCACCCGTCTTCAAACTTTCGTCTCGCAGAAACGTTCTAAGAACCATTACGACGGAAGTCACAGGCACGTATTGTTTCGTAAAGGGGATTTGGTGTGGCTTTGGACGCCGCTTTACAAGCGCGGCCCCTGCCAAAAGTTTCTGGCCAACTACACTGGTCCGTTTGTTGTCCTGGAACGTCTCAGCGATGTCACGTACGTGATATGGCGGCTGTTGTCAACTGGCCGCCGTTCAAGCAAGAACAGCGTCGTTCATGTTGCCTGTTTAAAACGCTTTCATCATCGCAACGAAGCCTAACTCGCCCAGTGGGCATCGTCTGCGAAGGAGGAATCGCTACGATACTGAGAGGACGAGTGGTAGACGAGGAGAACGAGGTTGGCACGAGCGGTGATCTGCCAGATCCCTGGACACTCGCATTCATCATCTCTGGTAAATAAAGGCATCTCACCGTAACTATATATATATATATATATATATATATATATATATATCAGTCTAACAGACAGTAATGCCAAGGAATGTACAGGGGAAGTTATTAGAACCAATAGAACGAAAATAAGAAGAAAGAAAAGTGGATGAAAAAATAACCAGCCGTGAGCAGGAATCGAACCTACGACCTTCTAATAACGCGTTCGATGCTCTAAACACAAAAAAGTGGATGGAGGGAAGGCCGCTGTGGTAGCTCAGTGGTTAGAGCATCGAACACGTTATTCAAAGGTCGTAGGTTCGATTCCTGCTCATGGCTGGTTATTTTTTCATCCACTTTTCTTTCTTCTTATTTGCGTTCCATTGGTTCTAATAACTTCCCCTGTACATTCCTTGGCATTACTGTCTGTTAGATCTTATTAATATTGCGTTAAGACACGGAAAAACGAGCCCTTAGGTATACACTTCTTTCCCTTATATATATATATATATATATATATATATATATATATATATATATAGCTCAAGCGAGTAGGCGGTGTGAGGAGAGGACCGGGATCGTCAATCCACCTCCACGACGTATGACGACTCGATTTTAACGAGGTTTATTGGCCGTTAACTCGGGAATGAACAAGCGCAACGGACCCGAAGATGAAGCGCGTTCAAAGGCGATGATGACTGTCAGCCAGAACAGGTGAGGATGATTGATTGCTGTCCAGATGAGGATAAAGCGCATGATTGATGCCTATAATATATATTAATATATATATATATATATATATATATATATATATATATATATATATATATATATATATATATATATATATATATATATATATATATATATATATATAATGTAAGAAAGTAGCAGCGTTGGGGTCTCCACGGCGTTTATTAGGCAGAATCGCCTGATCAATGCTTCGAACGAAGAAGACGTTTTTCGTGATGATGAATATATACAGATGAAGAAGACGAAAGTCAAACGCTGTGAATATTGTGCTTACACTGATTTCCCCCTCGCGCGGAAGCGGCCAATGTGGCCGCTGTTTACGACGGTGGTGTACGTCGCACTAGTGGTTTTAAGCGCGACATGTGAGCCACCTCTGTACCACGACAACGTCCCTAGGAAGGCATGACAACGGGGGTTACTTGGTAGTTAACAGGAGACGTCTGCTCGAATATAGCGTAGGGGCCGATGAAACGCGAGTGAAACTTATCACGCCGGCCGGGAACCCGCGTTGGGGTCCACAACAGAGCTTCGTCTCCAGTATTGAAGTGAACTACGCGGTGGACGCCATCGTAGCAAGTGTTCCGCTCTTGCTGGCTTGCCTCTGTATTCAGGCGGGAGCGTCGGCGATAATCAGCCAGGCGAGAGATTAAGTGCTCACTTGATGACGATGATGAGTTCACAGGGACGTCAAAAAAGGAGATGTCGAGCGGAGATGTCGGTTGACGACCACAGACGAGAAAGAATTGGGAATAGTCCGTGGTGCGCTGCGTAGCGGTATTGTACGCAAAAGTCACGAATGGCAGGATGGTATTCCAGTTGGTGCGGTCGGCATCGATATACTATATCAGTCAAAGTTCGATGGAAGCGCTCTGTGAGGCCGTTAGTCTGGGGATGGTAGCTGGAAGTCATCTTATGAATCGTATTACATGGGTGAAGGACTTGTTCGAGTAGTCTCGAGAGAAATGTACGCCTTGCCACGGTCGCTCAATAGGATGCGTGGTGCACCGCATATGTCTCGGAAAGATTGCCTCCGGAAAAATTGTGGTAATGTATTCTGCCGATCCTGAGGAAGTGCAGCTGTTTCGGCCTACCTTGTTAAATGGTCGACTGCTGTGTCAATTCAGCGCTTGCCGCTAGCTGATATTGGTAGTGGTCCGTATAGGTCAACTTCAATGACATCGAAGGGAGCGTAAGGACACGGGAGAGGTTGTAGGAGACCGGCCGCGGAGGAAGTGGGTCGCTTGCGGCGTGGGCAAAGCGAGCATGACGCAACATGTCCCGGTACGCAGGTGAAAAGCCAAGACCAGGCAAAACGACTGCGGATGTGTTCATAGGGTTTTTTTTTGAAAACCAAGATGACCAACCTTGGGGTCATCATGAAACACCCTCAAAATCTGCGCCCTTAGGGAACGAGGAGCGACAGGAACCTAGCACTGTCCTTCGGTGTGGAATACAAAGTGGCAAAGGATTGAGTTTTCAGTCTTGAAGTTCCGCAGCTGTCGATGGGCGCGGGCGTTGGGAGGACGATAGTAGCCTTGAAGGCGCTGCATTATAGAACGACAGTAAGTGTCGCTGCATTGGTGGGATGCAAACGTCTTGTTGCCGAAGGCAGAAAGTCGACAGGGGCGAGTGAATGAACTGACGGAGACGCTTTGATGGGTTCACTCACAGTTGTTGATAGACCTGGAGTGCCTCATGAGGATGGTAAAGGACAGTGGCTAAGGGCTTCGTCATCGTTGTGTTTCTTGCCGGATTTGTAGGTAACGTCGAACTCGTATTCTTGGAGACGAAGTATCCAGTGATCGAGACGCCCAGACAAATACTTCAACGTGGACAACCAGCACAAAGCGTGGTGGTCAGTGACGACGGTAAAGTGGTGGCCGTGAAGATATGGTCGAAACTTCTGGATGGCCCAGACAACAGTGAGATACTCCTGCTCGGTGATGGTGCAGTTTTTCTCTGCTGCTGTGAGAGTGCGACTAGCGTATGCGATCACACGTTCGCCATAACGCTCTGTTCGTCGCAAAAGCACAGCGCCGAGTCCGTTTCCGCTGGCATCAGTATGGAGTAGAGTGGGTGCGGCGTTATCAAAATGACAAAGCACTGGCTCAGACGTGAGGGCACGTGTCAAGGTGTCGAAAGCCATTTGGCATTCGTCCGACCATACGTATGACGCTCCCGAAGAAAGGAGCTGGTGAAGTGGCGCAGCAATGGTGGCGAAGTCTCGTATAAAGCGCCGGAAGTACGACGCAAGGCCAAGAAAGCTTCGGAGCTCTTTGGCGCGTTGAGGCATCGGGAAGTGAAGAACGGCGGTAATCTTGTCGGGATCAGGCCGGATCCCATCTTTGCTGATGAGATGTCGGGTACGTTCATGCTTTTGCTTTCAACGTGACACGTTTTCGGTGTTGAGCATAAGACCAGCAGCTGCGAGACACGTTAGAACTTCATCTAGGCGCTGCAAGTGATGTTCGAATGTTGAAGAAAATGTCGTCAAGGTAACATAAGCATGTTTTACACTTAAGGTCCCACAATACAGTGTCTATCATTCGTTCAAACGTTGCTGGCGCATTGCAGAGGCCGAAAGGCGTGACGTTAATTTTGTAAAGTCCGTCAAGTGTGGCAAAGGCAATTTTTTCCTTGTCATTCTCGAGCATTGGAATTTGCCAATAACCGGAGCACAGGTCCAGGCTCGAAAAATATTCCACTCCTTGTAAGAAATCTAAGGCATCATCAATGCGAGGCAAGGGTTGTTCGTCTTTTCTTGTTACTTTGTTTAATGCGCGGTAGTCAACGCAGAATCGCACCGAGCCGTCTTTTTTTTTTCGCACGAGAATGACAGGTGACGACCAAGGGCTTGAGGAGGGGCGGATGATGTTTTGCCTGAGCATATCAGCAACGTGCTTCTCGATGATCTCACGTTTGCTGGAAGAGACACGGTATGGTCGACGGTGGAGAAGTTCCGTCGGTGTGTATGCGATGAGCCACAGCAAAAGTCTGGCTTAGAGCAGTGGGATGTACATCGAAAGATTTATGCTTAGACAACAACGCCAGTAGTTCGTCTGCTTGCGGGGGAGTGAGATCCGTGCTGATGGCATTGACGAGAGCATCTGTTGGTATTGACACGGCCGCTTTGATCCAGCGGCCGTGGTATTGAACGTGATTCCACACTACTGGTATCCGAAGCCACTACTGAGATAGGTTGTGTGTCCACGCTGGAAACTACAACAGTGCCCTTGGTAAGCAGAATCGGCTCATTGGTGATATTCAGTACAGCGAGAAAAGCGGTGTCGTTGGAGAAGCGGACAAGATTCGAAAAAATTGCAGTCCCTCTTGATAGACAACGGGCTGATGGAGTGACTAGGACGTCTACATGGTCAATGGAGTCAGACTTAACAGTGATATGGTGCTCGTGGTTAGGTGGCACAAGGATTGGCTATTCGTAGCCGGTTACGTGATGATGTCGGGGAGACATCATCCGTCTCTCGCATATGTATGAGTCGTTGTCGACCAGAGATATAAGCAGCAGCATCAGAAAGAAAGTTTCATCCTAAATTAAGCATAAAAGCACAAGAAGCCAATACGGCGAACTGAATATGATGCCGGATCCCATCAATGAAAACTCTAACGGTGCACTGTGCTGATGGCCGTATCTGCGAGTCATTTGACCCACGTAAGAGAGTGCCAGTATAAGGTGTGGTAACCTTGCGTAGACGAGAACACAAATCCGCATGAATAACAGAAATAGCATCCCCCGTGTCCACCAATGCTTGAACTGGTACCCCTTCAGCATACACTAATAACGAATTGGCTGGGCCCTCTGGAAGTCTTGGTGTTTGTTCGAGCGATGCAGCTTTCCCTTCAAAAACTGCACCACCTAGTTTTCCGAGTGGTAGTCTGAAGTAGGTGCAGCCGGTCACAGAGGCGATGTTGAGCGTCACAGAGGTGAAGAGGACCGGCGGCGTCCGGGATAGCAGGGGCGAGGTGCGGCGAGTGGAGAAGTCGGAGAGAAGGAACGTGTCGTAGGGCGGCGCTGGTTCGGGGATGACGCCGAATCCCTTTCGTAAACGTCGTAGCCACGGCGTTCGTCCTGCTGGAGATCGCGGCAAAATCGTGAAATGTGGCCCCGAATGCCACAATAGTAACATATTGGGCGAGGCGAGCGCCAGGGGGCGTAGAGTGCTCGAGCTGTCACAGGCGCTGGTACTGGCGCTGGGACAGGCGAGTGTGGTGCAAATGCTGCTAAGTTGGACTGCGCAGTAACAGCACGCGCGTGCTGAACAAAGGCAGGTGGCATGGCGGTGACTTGCGCATAAGTCATGGTTGGCGTTGTTGGCGTCGGAGTGTTCGATGAGAGAGCGCCAACCATGGATAAGAGCTTTTTTTAATGATGTCGCGCAGACCAGCAGATGGAGAGTGGGGCCGAGGGGCAGGTGCACATGACAACCATTGCGCTTGAAGTTGCTCGCGAATCAGAGTGCGAACCAGTGCGCGCAAATCCACATCCGAGGAAGGCCGGCTGTCACTGCCGTCTGGGTGCAATAGAATGGCTTGGAGTTCATCAAGATTTTGACATGTGGTGATGACTTTCTCAACGGTGGTGGGGTTTTTAACAGCCAGAGCATTAAACGCGACATGGCCTATCCCTTTTATGATGTGGCGAACACGATCAGCTTCTGTCGTCGCCGAGTTCACGCGGTGGCAAAGGGCAAGGACGTCTTCAATGTACGAAGTGTACGTATCCCCGGGTTGTTAGGCACGCCCATAGAGCTTTCGTTTCGACAGTTCGGAATGGATGTTCGGTTTCCCAAAAATCCTACGAACTTGTTACGCAAAAGTAGGCCAATCCGGGAAGCTGCTCTCATAGGTAAAAAAACACGTCTTCGCGACATCGGACAGATAGAAGGCGACGTGACGAAGTTTTTAAGGCTCATCCCATTGGTTATAAACACTGGTCATGTCGTATTCTTTCAGCCAAATCTCGACATCGTTGCGCGGAAGACTAGAGAAGAGGGGTGGGTTGAGCTGCCGGGCGGTGACGTACCACGCAGGAATGGTTTGTTGGACAGGGATGCTGGATGTTCCGGGCAGCGGTCCTTGAGCCATGACAGCGCACGGGGGAAACAGGCGGCGACCCGAACGAAGCTCCAGGGGAACGTGGCGTCGGAGAGGACTTGGAGATCGAAGCAGGCTCCACCACTCTGTAAGACAGTAGCAACGTTGGGGTCTCGACGGCGTTTACTAGGCCAAATCGCCTGATTAACGCTTCGAACGAAGACGACGTTTTTCGTGATGATGATATATACAGATGAAGAAGATGAAGGTCAAACGCTGTGAATATTGTGATTACAATATATATACATTTATATATATACACATATATATATATATATAATGAGATCTAACATACAGTAATGCCAAGGAATGTACAGGGGAAGTTATTAGAACCAATAGAATGTAAATAGGAAGAAAGAAAAGTGGATGACAATATAACCAGCCGTGAGCAGGAATCGACAACCTTCGAATAACGCGTTCGATGCTCTAACCACTGAGCTACAACAGCTGCCTTCCCTCCATCCACTTTTTGGGGTTTATATGTGAATTTAGAACTAGGAGTGACAGTCAGCGCCATCTATAAGCCAAGCGATGAGTGTGCAAACACTCTTTTATGCGCATCTTTGGCGTCACGTAGCACGTGAGCTTATTATGAGCGGGCAGCTGATTAATAGTCCCTCGTATACAACCTAATGACACCAAGTCTGCCAGTACGGGACGCGGGCGCTTCGCGAAGTGATCGGACGCGACGCTCATCGGCTCCGTCGATTTTCGGCTGGAACCGTGCTCTTTTCAATGTGGCTGCTCTAAAGCTTGTGCGACTGCATCTGCAAAGTTAGCAAGATTTTGGAGACACCGATCTTACCCAGGTACGTCCAATTTTCGGCCACTTCGAGCAACATTGCATCACAACGTAGCGAACGAAGCCTCACGGCTGCGGCTCCGCCGCTGCTGGATGCGGAGACGTCGCTCGGTCAACTCCTCAACATGGCGCTGCCTGAACAACGTGGCTACGACCCTACGACTCTGTCGTGGTCGTATATCCCGACAAATTCATCAAACGACGGCCCATCCACCATTTCGGCGGAGCAAACTGACATTTTTCAACTCGTCGAGGGTCGGCGTCGCCGCCGAAGAAACGCGGAAGGAGCGTCTGCACTGAAAACTCCTCTCAACAATCCAGCCACTGGAGACGCTCGCGCTCCATCTCCTAAAGCTCCACAAAAGACTTCACCAGTCTCCAAGTGGACGCCGAAACCAATGTTCAAGATGAATCCTGGCGACTACGTGATCGTGCTCAAGCCACGCATCACAGTAGCCCTCAAGGCAGCGTTTCAACAAGGTGAGCTCGGTGCTGCCATTTCCTAACTCATCGGTAGGCAGCACATGAATGACATCACCATTTCTCCCAATCGGGAGCAAAACATCATCATCTGTGGCACGCAGAATAACGAGGTGGTTCAGAAACTGCTGTCGGACATTCAAATCAACACCAGCAAAGGACCGCTGCCGCTTCGCGGTCACCTCAAGCTCACCGGTGATGTCTGTCGCGGCGTGATTTCTGTGCACAACCTCGAAACCAGTGCGTCCCTGAAACATAGTGTGCAGTGGCGTGGCGGTGAACTAGTTTATGCGCGCAAGCTGGGGAACTCCAACGTAGCTGTGTTGACTTTCGCGGGAAGGAACGTTCCGCGTTTTGTCCACTATAACGCAGAACTGACTCCCGTCAGGGAGTACAAAAAGACAGTGCCAGCGTGCTACCGCTGTGGTGCACTGGGGCACCGAGCGGATATCTGTTCCAACCCGGTCACCGAAAGATGCAGCCTTTGTGGCCAAAACGTGGGCGCTGGTCCTGAGGGGATGGCCCCCCACGAATGCAACCCAACGAGCATAGTTTGCGGGGGTCCGCACCTCACCAGCTCCCGCGAATGCACTGGAAAATTCATCAGGCGTCAGCAACCAGGGTCCAGGACATCGGGGACCTCAACAAAACCAAAGCGCCGGTCAACTGGCAAGGCGCCAATTCCTGGCAAAACAGCAACGGCAACGCTACCACCTGGCGTGGCGGAATCTCCAGCTTTCGGTGCTCCATCTGGCAACGCTGCACGCAACCAACCCAAGGTAGGCAGTTGGGTGGAGGTCGCCTCCTCACCCTCCTCTCTCTCCTCTTCACCTTCTTCTGCCACAAGCACTACCGAAACACAAAAACTCAGGCATGAGCTCGCCCTTTTGCGATCTCAGAATGAAAAACTAGCCAGCGATCTTGACTCGCTCATAACCAATCTCACTACTCAGCCCTCGTTGAGCGACGAAGAGGAAAATATAACAGACAGGGAGATTCTTACTACTGTAGAGAGTCGCGTCGCGGCCCTGAAGACCCAGGTGAATGCAATAGAAACAAAATTGGCCGACCTCCCCAAAATTATCCACGACACCATCGCGCGTCATATGGAGACTGTCATCGCACAGGTGACACAAACAGTAACTCACATTATCCAAAAGTGGATACAAGACAATCCACGCGTCCTTAAGCGCATAGGGCCCATTAGAGACGTTAATCGCCCCTCAAAATTTAACAGAGTGACTCCAGATGAGTCTGACTTTTCTGAAGACTCCAGCACGTCAGCACAGGGTGCTAGTGAACTGAGTAATCTTAACAACACAACCCCACCCTCCATCTCCGAACATGGCCTCCAACCCTAGGTCGCGAGCCAGAGCAACTCAGCCGTTGTTACTAACACAGTGGAACTGCAGAGGTCTCAAGAACCACAAGAAGCGGGCTCATTTCCACCTCTATCTTGAGACCTTTGAGTTCCTCGTTGCCGTGGTTGCCCTTCAGGAACCCGGCACGGACGTCAAACTCACAAATTACACTACATTTCAACACAACCCGGAGACATGTATACTTGTTCACAAAGCAATATACCGCCCACGAAGTCACACTCCACACAACACCGCCTTTCCCATACATGATGGTGTCGGTGCTGCCTATAAGGCGATCTGACCCACCTGTTCATATTTTAAACATTTACTGTCACCCAAAGCTTAAGAACGTCATGTTCAGCGCAACTTTCACACAAGCTATGCAGGTGGCTAGAAGGGACCCCCTCCTGATGTCACAAGTTCGGTCCCGTTAATTCGGGAGGCGATCGCCGGGCAAATTCCAAGGGTCGAAGTATCGGCCCCCCGAACTGCACCACGAAAGCGCGGACAATTTAGAAGTGGTCCTTTTTGGCGCGCCAGCGGACGCCGGCTGTGGCCCAAAGAACAAGTCAGAGCCGAGAGTTGATAAACAAAACAGAATTATATTCTCAATAATGGCAGAACTAAAACAATACACAAGTATGCACACTCCACAATGGTTGAGTACAATACGTCACCAAACACACAACGTACTACACAGTACGATCAGCCACACTCGAAACAACGGACACAGACAACAATACGCACTACAATGCAGTCGCATGCATTGAACAACCAAGACACTTAAAGACTAAAGAAATAGAAAACCTATTCAGTCCAAAGTTCTTGGAACCGAAGTCTAGATGATACTCTTCCGAGAACAACTCACTCAAAGTCCAGCGTTGTTGTCGTTCCGCTGCCCTCGAAGTTTCTCTTCCAGGAAACCTCGCCGAAGTTTCTCTTCCAGGAAACCTCGCGTCTTGGCCACTCTCCAAGCTTCAAACTGCTTCGCCGGAAACACGTCGGCTTCACACACGCAGCTGTTGCCACGCGTCTTCGCTCGATAGCGGTAAACACACACTCTTGCCTGTAGCTCGAGTCCTCACCTCTCAGGTGGAAATCATCTTCGTCTCCTGCTTTGTCTCCATGGACAAAACCTTCGCAGACTACACGGCGGAATCCCTGCGCGCTCTGGCGCTAACTTCCGTCTTCTCCTTCCGAAGTTTCTCTTCCAGGAAACCTCACGTCTTCTCCTGCTTTGTCCCTACGGACAAAACCTTCACCGACTACACGGCGGGATACCCTACGCGCTCTGGCGCTAACTTCCGTCTTCTCCTGATCTCTCATCTCCGCTGCTCGTTTAAATACCTTCCGCGCGACATTCCAGAAGGTTCTCATCATTTCGTCGGCGCGATGCGCAGCGGAGGCTGGGGGAAGGCACGAGACTGTACGAGGGCCATCCCCGACAGAAGACTCAACCCGGCATAACACGCCCCTTTCCTTCTAGAAATTTCGAGTGCTTGCTCGGCTGCCGATGTCGGGTGAGGAGGTTCGTCGGCGAAGCCACGCTTCCGAGAGGAGAGGGAGCGTGCCCGGGGAGCTTGTTTTCTTTTTTCTCTTTTTCTTTTGACGTCGCGGCGTCACTCCGGCATTTCGTCGCGGGAATTTGGCGGCGCGCCCTTTTTGAGCACTCGTTCTGTGACACCTGATCGTCGGCGACTTCAATGCCCCAAGCAGGTTATGGGGTTACCCACGAGAGGACACGCGTGGAAGGAAGCTTGCGGAACTTCTTTCTACACTTGGACTCACCCTTCACACTGATCCCGCCAGCCCAACACGTGTAAGCAACTCTGTTCAACGAGATACTTGCCTGGACCTCACAATTACACGCAACATACGCCATGCCGACTGGCTGAACACACAGGACACTCTCGGTAGTGATCATTGTGTATTAAACACAACCGTGTACATGCGTCCCTTAAAACGCCCACTTACACAAGCTCGTATCCCAGACTGGACAACTTTCCGCACCACTCTACCTATTGTAGACCCTGTCCAGTCGGGATACGACACCTGGTCTAAATCACTGACGTCCACACTGAAACAACACGAACGGCTGATACAGCTCACGGAAACTCAAACGGACGTGGACAACCACCTCCTCCATCTTTGGCAGGCCCGCCGCGGCCTCACCAAACGATGGAAAAAACAGAAACATAACAGGCGCCTCAAGAAACGCATCCTAGAACTCACGGAGCAAGCTGCGGAATATGCTGCTCAGCTAGCCGACACTAACTGGGTGGACAGGTGCAACACGGCTGCACGCCAGATGTCTGGTCGCAACACATGGCGCCTGTTTCGCGCTCTCATCGATCCAACACAAACACGCGCGGAAACTCAACGTCACTTACATAAGGTCATGCACAACTTTACAGGAACGACAACACAGCTGGCAAACACGCTCAGGGACCGATACCTGTGCACCACCAAGGACCCCCGGACGGCCGCATACTCCTACGCAGGCTAAAAAGAACACGCAGTTGGACACCCCGTTCCAGCTCCACGACCTCCAGGCGGCCTTACGCAAGATGAAGCGTGGCACTGCACCAGGGCGTGACCAGGTTACGGTCAAACTGTTGGCCAATCTTCCCGACGCAGCCTACGCCACGTTTCTCAAATACAATCATAAGCATTTGGGACGGAGAAACTCCTCTCCCTCTTGAATGGAAATCAGCTCTCGTGACCTTCATCCCGAAGGCAGGTAAACCTATTGACGTGGAGAACCTTCGCCCCATCTCCCTCACCTCTTGTGTCGGCAAGCTGATGGAAACGATGGTGCGCGACAGACTCTCCGAGTTTCTAGAAACACAGCACACTTTTGCGGACACCATGTTTGGATTCCGCCCTCAGAAGTCAGCCCAGGATATACTTCTACAGCTCCACCATGACATATTAGATCATGTTGAATGCCCCCACAATGACAAGGTAGTCCTGGCCCTGGATCTTAAAGGGGCATTCGACAACGTGAAGCATGAGGTAATCCTTGACCACCTCAGTCAGACCAACTGTGGTTATAAAATATTCAATTATGTTAGACAGTTTCTTACAGACCGTCAAGCCTACATACACATAGAAGATGAGGAACATGGGCCTTACGTCATCGGCTCGAGGGGAACTCCTCAAGGCGCGGTCCTCTCTCCCCTCCTATTTAATATAGCCATGCTTCATCTTCCCCCCAAATTGGCTTCTCTACCAGGGATACATCACGCTCTTTACGCGGAAGATATCACAATCTGGGCCACGCAAGGTAACCTGGGTCACATGGTGTCATGCCTGCAAGCAGCAGCGACTGTAGCCGACGACTACGCAACCTACTGCGGACTCCAGTGTGCCCCGGCTAAGTCAGAATTTGTGCACGTACGTCCCTCCCCTCAGGACACAACTCAGCTCCATATCAGTCTTCCCTCGGGACCGATCCGTGAGGCCAAGGAGATCCGCGTCCTTGGCCTCTTCATACACCACCAACGCAAGGCCGACACCACAATAGCCAAACTTCGCATGGGGGGAGGCCAGGTGGGCCGTATGGTCCGCCGGGTCTCCAACAAGCGGGGCGGATTACGAAGCAGGGATGCAATGCGGCTTGTCCATGCTTTCGTAACGAGTAGAATACTCTACTCGACTCCCTTCTTGCACCTACGCAAACACGAGGACGATCAACTCGAGGTCATCCACCGTAAAGTTATCAAGCGGGCTCTCGACCTCCCTGTCACCACGTCCAACCAGAGACTTCTGGCCCTAGGCGTGGTGAATACCTACCGGGAACTTCGAGAAGCCCACCTCGTTAACCAATACACGCGCCTTGCACAGACCCATTCCGGTCGCCGCCTCTTGGACCGAATACACATCAAACACGATTACTATATTGAGGAAAGGGTGAGAGTGCCAGAACCTTGGAGACGCGCCCTCCGGGTCCGACCCCTTCCCCGCAACATGTCCAAAGAAAACCACAGTGGTCGCCGCCAGGCGCGCGCGGAAGCGTTGCAGCGACACTTTGGTCAAGAGGAACACGTGTGCTACGTGGACGTTGCCGGCCTGCACCATGGGGGGTGGTATACTGCCGCAGTCATACACAACGCAAACACCGTAAACGGGCTCACTTTCAAAGCCTACAGCGCAACACACGCGGAGGAGATTGCCATCGCTCCGGCTCTCACCTATCCCTCTTTTAAACATATCATCACCGACTCACGAGGGGCCTGTCGGAACTATCAGCTAGGGTGGGCTTCACCGCTTGCTCAGCGCATACTGGAACCTAGCTGCCGATACGTTAATCCAACTCCGCGAAATCTGGTTTGGGCACCCGGTCACCAAGCACTCAGGGGTATCGAACAGGCCGATCAGGCCGCCCGCGCACTCTCTTCCCGGGCTATCTCCCTGTCTTTCGAAGCCTACTCGCATCAGACAATTCAGGCCCTTTCATTCAAAGATATTACCAATTACTACAAGGAGGAGCACCGGCGCTATCCAGACCCTTGTAAGGGACTGCATCGCGCTGACGAGCGCCTCCTTTTAAAACTGTTTACCAATACTGTACTGTGCCCGGCGGTGCTAAAACATTTCAATTCATCCTTTGATGGCACGTGCCAGTTCTGTGGTGAGGTAGCTGACACCTTTCACATCGTCTGGGCGTGCCAGTCTAATCCATCTATCCCCCCCAACCCCAATCTCACGAGAGAAGACTGGGAGGCGGCCCTGCTCGGCTGCCAAAACCTGAAGGCCCAAGAGGCACTGGTTCAACGGGCGCGGGCGGCGTTGCTTGCCAATGGAGCCCCGGAATAGGGGTTCCACCTAGTGCTGTGAGGGTAGGAGGCCAATAAGGCCCCAACCCAATCAGCTCTCTGTAACCTTTTAATGGTTAATAAATGTTTTCACCACCACCACCTGCCAGTACGAGACCATCGTTTAATGAAATAAGGGTATACCTAAGGGCTCGTTTTTCCGTGTTTTAACACAATAATAATAAGATCTAACAGATAGTAATGCCAAGGAATGTACAGGGGAAGTTATTAGAACCAATATAATGTAAATAAGAAGAAAGAAAAGTGGATGAAAAAATAACCAGCCGTGAGTAGGAATCGAACCTACGACCTTCGAATACCGCGTTCGATGCTCTAACCACTGAGATACCACAGCGGCCTTCCCTCCACCCACTTTTTGGGGTTTATATGTGAATTTAGAAGTAGGAATGACAGTCAGCGCCATGTATAAGCCAAGCGACGAGTGTGAAAACACTCTTTTATGCGCATGTTTGACGTCACGTAGCACGTGAACTTATTATGAGCGGGCAGCTGATTAATAGTCCCTCGTAGACAACCTAATGACACCAAGTCTGCCAGTACGAGACCCTCGTTTAATGAAATAAGGGAAAGAAGTGTATACCTAACGGCTCGTTTTTCCGTGTTTTAACACAATAATAATGAGATCTAACAGACAGTAATGCCAAGGAATGTACAGGGGAAGTTATTAAAACCAATAGAATGTAAATAAGAAGAAAGAAAAGTGGATGAAAAAATAACAAGCCCTGAGCAGGAATCGAACCTACGACCTTCGAATAACGCGTTCGATGCTCTGACCACTGAGCTACTACAGCGGCCTTCCCTCCATCCACATTTTTTTGGGTTTATATGTGAATTTAGAAGTAGGAGTGAAATTCATATACAACTTCTTTTTCCTTTTTTTTCTTTTTTCCACATGCACATACAAAGTGCTTACGTTCGCCTACCACTTGACCATTGAAGGGAAACGGACGAAAATTAAAGGTTAAGAGCCGACCGACCCATTAAGGGGAAACCCTTTCTTTACGCACGCCGGTCACGGGCCCTCCCGCCACCGAGGCGACAATCTTGGGTGGCCCGACACACATCGAGAACTGAACAGCGCGTGATAAGAACCGTACGTGGACGTACACGGACAGTTGGTTTCGTTCTCAGTGTTGACAGTGGTTCTTCCTCTTTGTTACTTTCTTTCTTTTCTTTCTTTTTCTTTTTTTCGTCTTTTTGCTTCCCCCTTTTTTGTTTTTTTTCTTTCCTCTTTTAGCTCCCTCTCACTCTCGCAAACATCTTTCAAGGTGAGAGGGACGCGGCAGCAACGAAGTTTGGAAGTTCATGTCAGTATAACTCATCCCCTGATGAAGGGAGGACCCCTCCGGAAACTGTTGGGAAATAAATATATTTATCCTTGTTGACAACGCTCCCGTTGTGCCATATCCCATACCTTCACGAAGACTAACTGGCCCATTGAATTATTACTCCCACTATATATATATATATATATATATATATATATATATATATATATATATATATATATTCATCGACAATGAGGAATTTATCTATGCAAAGCCAAGCCTTCAAGAACCACAATTAGCCAACTAACTTTGCACCCCTCCAAAAAATATTTCTGCCCATGCTATTGCTAGCTTTTTCGGATAATACAGTTTCGGATATTCAGCTGGTGAAGTGTTTGCAAAAATATGGATTTTCCATTTCTGGCATTATTACTGTTGAAATAGCTAAACTAAATAAACAGAATTCGGCGCCTTTGGATTCACTCAGACGAGAGATTATGAAGGTAACCCTTTTATCAGTGGCGAAGCCAGGGTACGGCTAGCAAGCGCAAGCTAGCAAGCGCACAGAGCGTGGTATCACTTTCCACGACCACTTTCACAACCGGCCACACAAAAGGACAAAAGAGAAGACCAGACGACAGGGGCGCTATTCTTCAAGTGAGTATTACCAGCAATATTGTTTTCTATAGCAAGGCACCACTCGTTTCACGGTCGATCCCCCATGGTGATTTACGCCAGGTTAAAAGGGTCAATCAATCAATCAATCAATCAAACAAAAGCGGAGCTGTTTATGGCAGCCGTTGGTTGTAAACCACGAACTATCATCATCATAAAGCGACACGCGCTATTTTCTTTCTTTTTTTTACGCGCCCTCTTCTTCATTTTCTGCTTCACTCCCGGATCACGTGCGTCAATTTGTCCGGCATCGAGTGGCTAATTCTGACGAAGAATGACTGCCAATTGGGCGTGTTGGTAATTGTTCATGATGAGACAAGCGCAAAAAATACACACACTCAGAGAGGACACAGACAAGCGCTTACTAGCAACTGAAATTTATTTCGAAGCGAACACTAATAAATATAACACACGCATGAACGTCACTTTCCAACTTCCCCTGTCATCATCAAAAACGTGATAATACAAAATATGCACGCGCCCACAACCGGAAACACGTACCCAGAAGTAAGAAAAGAAAACGTAAAAAACAAAGAAACAAATATAAAACGTAACACAGAGAAAAACACTCGGTTATGTGACGTCCAAAAAAGCAAATTCCGCATCTGTTAGTAGAACTGACGTTTGGCTGACGCAACTGTCCCCTCCTTTCCTTATTCTATACGCTTCCATTATTTCTCTCGTCGTCCGCTTGTTGTGCGTGTCAATTATTCATGTTTCGTAAAATTTCGGTTGGCATGTGCATTCCTTGCAGTGCATCGCTAAGTGTGAGTACGGGGCCCCCTTTAGTGAACTCTCATGTTCACGAAGGCGCACATTTATGCACCGACCCGTCTGACCAACGTATTCCTTTCCACTTGTGAAAGGAGTTCCGTATACAACATCTTTCTTGCACTCAACGTACCTCCTGCCATGCTTTATGCTACATTTTTTCGATTCCCCAGTTCCTTCCTTGTTAGCTAGCCTTTCCACTGCTGGACAAATGTTTGATAACTTGTTTTCAGCTGAAAAAACAACCCGCACGCCATACCTTAATCCAACTTTTTTCAATCTATGTGAAATATTGTGCAGATACGGGATCACCACTGTCCGCTCTCTTTCACCCTCAACTTGTCTCTTCTCCTGGCTTGTTGTCTTCAACTTGTCTCTTCTCCTGGCCATTCTGATGGGTGAAAGAATGGGTAAAGAGAGAGAAAGAGACAGAAGGCAAAAGGAAAGTACGAATGGTATATGGAAAGCATAAAACTACGACACAAGAAGTAAGTGAACGGGACTAGCGCAGGCTGTGCTGGTCCTATCCATTTCCTTCCTAATCCTAGTGTCCTGGGTCTAGGCGTGGTTTAATGTTTTCCCATGTCTTACCAACAAACCCCCCTATCGCACGCTCCTTGAGAAACATAGGGAGAGAGAGACAGAGCGGGGGTGAGGAGCACAAGAAAGAAAGAAGTAGGGGGAGAAAGAAGGAAATAAAAATAAACAGAGACAAAGAAGATAAAGCAAGCATGGAGAGAGGTGAATTTTTTAATTAGGCACAAGTATAATTATCTGTCTTTAGTTCATATTATACATTGCCACTATTTGTAGGGACTCTATCCGCAATGTGATCCTAGTATATTAACTAGACTTTGCCTACACATACTGTGCTGATTCATCCATCATAAGCACTATAGAATATATATTATGTACATACATATATATAGTGTCTCTGAGTAGTTCTTTTTTTCTTTTGTTCTATATTTTTCTTGTTTGTGTGTTTATCTGGTTCAATACTGTCATAATGTTGGGGCTGCCGGCTCTAACGTAGCCCATACAGTTTCCTAATATACATTTTAGGAAACTCTACGACGTAGCCTACCTTTTCATATTTTGCCAAATATAAATAAAAAAGAAGAGAAAAAAAGTGGCAAAATAAAGAGCAACAAAGAAGGCCACCTGGCTCAGCACTTATTTTGGGCTGACTAAATTTTGGGCTGACTAAAGCTGAATAAATTTCTTTTTTTTTTGAAAAGCACATTACAATAAATTTACTTTGTGTGCTTTTCAATACACATAGCTGAGTATAAACATCTAGAAATTTATATGTGCACCTTTGGATTTCTAAAAAAAAGGTGTATGCAATACACTATCAAATCTAGCAATTTGTTTATACAAACTTCTCATAAACAACTGAAAATTAACAAGGTTTTGTTCATTACATTATTGCAACTTTATTTCAGCCAAGCTATTTCAGCCTCAGCACAAGGCTCTGTGTGTGAATATGGGTTATAAAAATGTGTATTGTAAAAAAAAGACATGTATTGTATGGCATACATGGAGTACGAAAACACATTTGACACTTAGTATTGGTTGTTGGAGCTAAGCTCGTGAAAGAATAATAATTATCCTACTCAATCGTTTATGTTGTTGTTTTTTCCACAGTACCCATGCACCTATTTTATCTAATGTAGATTCATTTTTTTATCGACCTTGAGGAATATATCTATGCAAATCCAAGAATCAAACCTTCAAAAACCACAATTAGCCAACTAACTTTTAGCTTTGCTTACCCGTTACAGCTATGATCATTCCATTTCTGGGCTAAGCCACAACTTATACTTCTAAGTAATTTGAAAATGCTGCACCTAAACATTTCCCCTTTTTTGTTTTGTTTTTTTAACCAGGCACCACACCGAATGCAAGCTCAAGGCCCACACAGTGATGTTCCGTGCAGGGAATTTTTTTTCAGGGAATTTTTACCTGTCATTTTGAGCCAAAGGAAAAAAGGGAATCCTTGTGATATTTCAGGGAATTTCCGTAATGGTTAAATTCTTCTATGACGACTGATAATTAGTGGTCACAGTGCGCCGGCGTCTGCTGTATTCCGTTCTAATGCATGCACCAAGCAACCATAGCTTTTGAGATTTGTTTCTGAAATTTACGTGAAGCAATGTCTATCTCACTAGTAGTGTTAGACTTGAAGGCCAATTGTGCAGTGTATTAAGAGTATATGAATTAATAAAGTCATGCTTTTGTTGTGCGGCAGTTGAGGGGTTAGTCACGATTTAAAAGTCGCTAGTACGTAGGACACGTGTAATTACAGACTGCGTGTGCGTGGATGGGGGCGGAAATTAGTGCTGTTGAGCAGGGAAATATGCTGGGAATTTCGTCATCATTTGCATGGAAAAATCTCCAAAATAGAAGATTTACATGTCTCTGAATGTGAATTCCGCGGCGTAGTACGGAAGATCACTGAGCCCACATTCAGATACTCTCAAGACGGCAACCAAATTTTCTATACAGATTTCTTCGAAGACCCACCTCCAACACAACTGAACACTCGCACAAGTATATATCTACAAAGGCGTACATTAACATACATAGCTTAGGGCTTTCAATAGCCCATCAACCTCAACCCCATTTGCTCAATGTATCGAAATTACCTTCAGAGACATTTAACTCCCAAAAACAAGGCACAGAAATTGTTTTGAAGGCCCAACCACAAGTAAATGCATTACGAGTGCAGCGTTTACTTTTCCAGTCTATGTTTACCATCCTTCATTACAAGGAAGCACAGGGACTCGATATTTCATGGCATTGCATTGTATTCCTATTGACCACACAAAGTTTATTCAAGTGTGCCCAGTTCTAAACTATAATCATAGTCCTAACATAGATAGATAGATATGTGGGGTTTAACGTCCCAAAACCACTATATGATTATGAGAGACGCCGTAGTGGAGGGCTCCGGAAATTTAGACCACCTGGGGTTCTTTAACGTGCACCCAAATCAGAGCACACGGGCCTAGTCCTAACATCCAAAAATGCACATTAACATATACTGTACTGTCTTACCCGTATCAATTAACATACACAAGGAAAGAAGTAAATTTAAGGGCTCGTTTGTCATTGTCAAGAAAATTATAGTGTATGTGTATTAGCAGTAATTATAAAAATATACATATCAAGAAAAAATATGTGGACAAAAAGATAACTTGCTGCTGGCACGGACCAAATTTGGGACCTCTGGATTGCACGTCTTTGAAGGTCACAGGTTTGGTCACTGCCAATATTTTTCACCTTCCTTTCTTCACAATTGCATTAAAATTATTACTAACATCCCCTATATTTCCTTGACAACACTTTCCACAGGTTCTCATCACTATTATAGTTACACTGTAACAGGAGGAAGGCACAGTTCCAAGTAGTGTGCCCTTTTCCTGCCAACGAATCAGCCAGTGACAGCTCTCATGGGAATCTATACAATTGCTTCGGTGGCTGCCCACCACCTTCATTCACAAACGGCAACAATGGTATTTTGAAAAGAGCTTTGAATTATGCTTGTGAAATTCACAACTTGCGCACAACCAAAAATTTTTGCTGAAGTGCTCGCGAATACGTCTTCTGTCTATAGAACAAACTTTCTTGTCAAGCCCGAGGGTTGGTTCAAAGGCCCCTCTACGATTTACTATTTCGCACTGGTCACGATACCCGATACCCAACAATGCAGTTAGCAGCCAGTACGCATACCGCATCGTGCAACAGTAGCTCAACCCATTCAGTTGCAATATTTCAGTCATGGAAGCCTGCTTCATGTTAGAGTCTCTAGCAACATCTACACTGCTCCGGAGAACCCCCCCCCCCCTTCCACCACTTAACGTTACACTAAGTAAAGCAAAAAACTCAAGTGCTTACAGGCAGGGTCTTCATAAGCAGAACTTCAGGTATGAAGACCCGCATCACATGCATGTGGATGCTAACGGCGTTTACAGCAGCATCGCACTAAAGGAACGTGGTTCATAGAGCACCTCTGGAGCTGAAGCACTTTAATTGCAACAAGCTGCTTACTAAGCTTCCTGCAGAGTAATAAAAGTTTACTACACCAAATTCATTCCTTCCACCTTAACCATAAGGTGCTCTGCTGCCCTCCCTCCCCCAATGCAAACATCTATGCACTATGCATGCAAATGTCCTGCGCATACCAGATGGTCTGTTCCTACGCAGTTTTCAAAAAAGGCTAGACAAGGGCTCGTTTTGGATCGCAGCCAGACACAGAGGCACATTTATAAAAAATTACAATGACTTAAACAAAAAATACAAAACCACAATAGACAGATTTCTATTAAACCCTTTCCGCATATCGTTTAGTGCTCCAGAAAGAATAAAAATATGAAAAATGAGAAACGAACACACACCCCAAAATACCCTCAATGGCACCAAAGCAGGCTCGAAGAGGCACATCCTGATGAAGAGCATTAATTACATCTTCCACAGTGAATACATGTGTGCACGCAGTGCACACCACTCATTCCACCAAGAGCGAAGCTGCCAGTACGGGTCCCGTAGAAATTGTCTGTGTGGAAGCATCCGGCAACGCTGCCCGTGGCACAGCTTTACGCCACAGTGGCTGCAGCTTGATGACCAGAAGGAGGGTAGAATCTTCAATGTTGCCCACAGCACGAGCTGCAACCTTTTTCCCAACATGAAGCTCTGACCATTCATGACAAGTGGTGGCAGCGGGGTCTGCAATAAGGCTGACGGGAATGCCTCGGACATTGGATTCAAGTATTGCAACAGCAGGCGTGACGCGAGCGACAGTCGCGGGTATCGAGTACACCACATCGGGCTTGTTGCACGTGGCATTGGCAAAAGGCAGGGCTTCATCAAAGCACCACTCGAAGCGAGATCCATCAGTGCCACCATGTGACACAAGCACATTATCACCTGCTGCAAAGTGGTAACCTTCAGACTTCACAGACTGCGTTCTTGGCGAGCTACTCGGGGAGGTTTCGTAGTCTGTCTCCAGCTCAGACTCGTCATCAGCAGACAGCTCTGGATCTATGTCGCTTGAAGCTACTTGGCTGCTGCTACTGCTGCTTTCATCACTATAGGCTGTTTTCACTGTGCATGCCTCGCGATAGAACCTGCTACCACTCTTAGGGTCTTCATGCATACTGGAATCTGTGAACGGGCCAGTGAAAGGGAATGTGGATTTTACCGAGGCAGGCGGCAATGTAGATGTCGTACTCGTCACATTCTTTTCTGGAACCTTTTGGGTGTTGAAATATTCCGCTTTTTTCTCTTTCAGTTTTATGTTTTCATTAGCTGGTGGGGGCCTAGGCACTTGCTGCAGCTCTTTTGAAGCTGCTGGAAGTGGTCCAATATCCCAAATTCCAGTTCCAGCCCACGCAGTCAGGCTCTCCTTGGGTGCGTCATTCCTGGCAGCATCACTCTGAATGGCAGCAGGTTCAGCAATCGCTGGTAATGTCGCACATGGCACAATATTGTTCTTTTTAGGCATGACTCCATCAAGCACACGCTGTGGTGCATGGTGTGTCATTGATGAGATTTCGTTCAGCCCAAGCACACCCTGTGGATTCTGCTCCTCAGATTTGGCACACTTGATAGATTTTTCACACAGCTCAGATGCTTCTGTCTTTGGGATAAGGGTCAAGTCCATCATTTTTCGATTATGTGGAGTGTCCCATTCGAACGCACCATAACAATTGTCAACAATGGTAACGTCAGCACTGTCCTGCAAAGCACTTTCCTGGATTAATGCATCTTCATTTTGAACTATTTCTTTAGAAGTCACATTTTTGAATTTGGGAGATTTCGCCTTTTCCGTATTACGGTCACTCGATGGCGGAGCTGCCACCTTCACTTGTTCGGAGTCTGAGGCACTGGAGTAGAATAGGCAGTCATCCCCATTGACGGATGCATTGCCATTCACTCGCAGCGTCAGACATGTCCATGTGAAGCTTCCCACCACTGCTAGGGTGAGCTCGTTCACCCTGTTTACTGCGTCCCTTCTCCTCTTCACCGCTAGGTGTACTGCCAGCACTTCTCAATTCTATGATTACCCACTCAGATTCACCATCGTCTTTGACGGCAATGAATTCCACTTCCTGACCAACTATCAGTTCATTGTAATTGGTCGATGTGGCACTGAGATCATCTTTCTTGAATGAAAATTCAGCATAATCATCAGAGCTATCAAAGGTAGCAGCGAGCAGTCCACTTACTCCATCCAAGCTAATTATCCAGCCCATGCCAGTGACTGGTGTACAGTTTGTCTTCTTTGGCCTCATAGCTTTCCCATTGTCTCCAGAACCCATGTCACCATGGTCACCAGAACTGCACTTCGCAAAGCTTTTATTCTGCTCTTCAATGAGCAGCAAAATATTATCACAAATTTTAAACCTGTCCTTGCGCATAAGAACGGCCTTGAGAACAGTGCTGCTACTGAAATGATGATCGAATCCTTCATCTTTCAAGTTTTCAAGGACAGACAAAAGTGGTGCCCTTTTGTCTGCACACTTCAGCAACTCTTTCTCCAACATCTGTGAAATTTCTTCAGTATACTCAGGCTCCGACAACTTGGGAACAACAATAAAGTGTGTCTTATCTAGAACAAAGAATTCCTCCCTATGGTGAAAGAACTCCAGCAATGCTTTGATATCGGGAATGATACATTGGAACAGCCTTTCAGTGTTACGCCGTAATGTGCCATGAAAGTTGCACACTTCCACAATATCTTCACCTGCTAGCTTCACACAAACTTCAGCCAATGCATCTTCCAGGGCAGAAAGCAGAGAGCTGGCATATTTGAGAGGCCACGACAAAATGGTATTGTCCTTAACAATCTTAAACATGTCAAAGCAATTGCTAACTAATGAGCAAAGCTTTTCAGTTTTGCTCTTTCCTGGCTGTTTGTTAAGTTCTTGGCTGTACTGGTCTTTGACTAAGTTCAGATGCCCAAGGATTGTTGAGAATGGCTTGGGACTTTTCACCAGTAATGCAGCTGCAACGACACCAACCACCAATCTGAATGAGCTGGGCATGGTGTCAAGAGGACACACTTCATTGTCAAGATCAGAAGCATTTCCTCCATCAATTTTTGTAAGCCATACGACATTAATTGGCCGCAGCACATAAAAAAAGCCATCATACTTTAAGAAAAAGTTGATGAACTTCTCTGGTGGGTAGACATCTTCAAAATATTCCTTCACAAATGATGAAGCCTTGTGAAGGTGCTCTTGCAGCATACCTATGGGCACAGGATAGGTGTTCACACGGAGAGATTTGATAAGATCAACAAAATGCTCTAGTGCAGAAGCTTCATGTGTATTTTCAAGGGCACTCTCAAAGTCGTATTTATCCACATCACTGGAATCCCAATTTGAACATCCACTGCCAGAAGCAAGGTAGATATTCTTGTTCTTGGATATTGCAAACTTGGTTGGAGCCTTGAGAAAAAATGACTTGAAGTTATCTTTTGTGTAGACTTTGCATAAGCAGCCTTGCACTTTCGGTGGAGTCAGGGGAAGAAAGCTCCAAAGAACTTCTGGAGAGATGGCCTTGACTTGATGGGCCTCCAAAAGCTGCATCAAAGCAACATAAAACTCAACAGCCAATACATTTGGTTGCTTTTTCGCTGTTGTGTCCGTGCTCAAGTCCTTTTCAACAGCAAGACATATGTTGCTATTTTTGCTCACCCTGAAACGGCTCTGGTGATGCCGAAAGAATTCCACCACGTTTTTGCCATAGTTGTCAGCCAGGTAGCCAGTAAGTCTGCGATTGAGACATGACGAAATCTCCAGAGCAGTTTTTGGTTTTACTACACACACACCATAGCTGTTAGCCAAGTGGAAGAGATCAGCAAAATATTTCTCAAGCAGCTTTTCGATTTGCTCATTCTTTGCATGCAACGTGCCTGCATTGTCCTCACAGCCAAAGAGCCTTCCTTCTGAGGTGCTACTGGCGGAACTAGGCTGGGCCAGTTCATAACTCTCTGCATTGAATGCTCGTCCCTTGGCTGCCGAAGCAAGCATAACTACCCCCTTGCTGTCAAGGGTAAAGTGGTCAGGGTGATCCAAGAAAAATGTATCAAATTTACCGTAAGGGTACTCATCACTGAAGTATGAAAATACGATCAGAGGTGCCTCAGCTAGAAGCTCCCGTAGCTTGTAAACATGCGTCAACTCATTGTCTTGCGTTCTTATGACGACCTCGAAGTACTTTATCGCAGCTGCCTCTGGATCGGTGGGACTGCCGGTGTCAGCCGAAGTCTCCCAGGCATTGCCTGAAGACTTCTCCCGGTAAGCACTTTCTTGAGTTTGCAATGGAGGAATCTTCTCCTCTTCGGACCCTTCATCATCGTTTCTATCAAGCCTATCCGGCGGAGTGCTGCCAGTGGCTACTGAAAGCTCCGCCTTGTGCGCCCTGAAGAAGTTCAGAAAGTTAATTTCTGTGTAATTACTTTTAATAAAATGCTGAACATTATCAGGAGCCTCACAACCTTGTGCAAACAGAGAGTCCACACTGCAACTCGCAAGCTCAATTGCAGAATTGTTGAGAACATGGCGAAAAAAGCGCACAGCATCAGCTTCGTCCCGCGATATCTCGACATCCAGGCAGCTGGTATCAGATGACCAGCGATTTCGGAAATCGACATCATCCAAAGCTCTCCGTGCCTCCCCTAAAAGGTACACGTTGCCAGAGTTTGAAACACCAAATATGTCGGAGTAGGCCTGCAACAGGCGCTTCATGTCCTTTGCCCCATAGTGTCTGGCCATCACTGCTTGAACACGAAGTGGTGCTTCCCCAAGGCATTTCCGAAGAGCCCTCAAGGGCACAGGAGAGAAATGGTAGGCATTCATGTCCTTCAGCTTGTTTTTGAGGAAATCAACGGCCATCTTTTCAAGCTCGTCAACTCCATACTTCTTCATGATGTCCGAAGTCAGGTAGACATGTGTAGTTCCTCCAAGTTGAAACATTTCTGGAAAACACTTGAAGAATTCAACCAAGTCACCACCGTAGACACTCTTAATGTGCCTCCGTATATTCACCTGGGCACTTGACAAATAGCTTCCCAGATTGGCAATACTGACAGGAGACAGTTCAGTCTGTTTTTCCCCTTGGATGGCATTGGTGAAGTAAACAAGGCACTGATTCTCGATGTTGGTCATGGTGAGCGGTTCTTGATCACCACCTTAAAGAAAAAATGAAAGAGGGGAGTGGAGGAGGGTGTGTAAACTTGAGTCGGCAACTCACCAATAGGCTGAGAAACACTTCAATTTGTTTCACTGTACGAAAATATTCTAAATGCAAAGCGTGCCAATAATGTCAACGAAGTGAGAAATTGCACCTACATGATTGTTGTCCTTGTCTCAGTTCTTTTTATTCTTCATCTCTCAAGAGCATTATTTTAACGGCAAGGCCTAACGACGTTTCCCCTTTAAGGAAAGCTGCGGTCCGGCTGTCGTGCAAGAGCGGGATTTCATTCCACGCGATTACAATTCCACGCGATTCCACGCATCATTACAATTTTGCTCCAACAATGTTATAATGCAGTCAGTTGAACACACGACTATGTTACATTCTTGATTTTGTCAGAGCTGTGCCTTCGGTCAGAGCCAATGTTCCGCTGTCACTTGAGAAAAGGGGGCCCCACAGGTTACATCATGGTTTCAGTTTTCCGGAACACTACGCCAATCACACGTGAACACAACCAGAAGAACGAACGCGTTACCCTGAATGCGGCTGTTCGTTGCACAGGACAGAAAAAAAAATATACTTGCTAGTTCAGGCTCACCTGCAGACTGATTATGTTGCAACTGCCAAACGTAGCCGAACATATGAAACGTTCAAAAGCACTAGCGCGCTTCGCAACATTCTCCTAACACACTCTCTACAGGGATATATGCGAGATCACAGACAGCTGAACAACTCACATTGTGGGCTTAGCGCAGCGTGAAATTCCGAAACTTTGAGGCCTCCGCACACTGTTTAGGGCGACGACGACAGCAAGAACGACGTCCGAGCAAACGCTGAGCGCTGCACTACATGTTCGAATGTTTCGAAGAAGAAGTGACAAGCGCCGCTGTTGCCAGCTTTTTCTTTCGTCGGTAACCGCCGCATACTGGGGGAGAGCACTGCAGGCATAAGCGATATGCGTACATTCGCATCTCAGCAGCATTCAGATGTTCGATGAAAAAAAAAATGAACGATTTCTCAAACGCATATTCAGAACCTTCAGCCACACGAGAGCGTTCTCGGTCGCTGTTCATTCGATCTTCCAAACTAAATAGACCAAATCGTGGAAGACTGGTGTCTCACGTGCAATTTTTTTTTGCAGAATAAGGTCGGATATCACGATCCAAATTAACACGCATAGAGCTTAACGAAGGCGTCACTCAACTCTCTGTCGAGCCTGATTGCGATTTAAATTGACCGGTGCACCACCATGCACCTAATATGCGGATAGAACCCAGGTGTAACGTGCAGCGTTAACTCTATGGTGTAACGACCGCTATCAGAATTTCCCACGTCACACCTGCAGTCAGGTGTCTGACTGTGCATTTTCAATCGCGATCAAGCTAAACAGGAAGTTGGGGCGGTCGGAGACTGCCATTTGTTCCGCGTGGGCAGCACTCCTTCGCAGAAAAAAAAACATTTTTGGAAAGTCGAATGAATCCTCCTATTCTATCACTCTTCCCTCACTGGTGTTTAATTCATTTTATTTCTAAACGGCTGTATGGCTTTTAAACATTTGAAATACACTTTTAGGGGTGTACAAATAACCCACTAACAGGTAATATTTATTAAACACCGTTTCAAAATATTCATTTCATAAAACACTGCTCAGTGTAAAAAACTAATCTGTGGCATGATTTTCAATTCTTTACTTGTACTTATACTGCGTTGCTACAGTACATGCTATACTCGGCAGGTCGTCTTTAGTTGGCTTTTTAATACGGCAGTGCAACGACCAAGCAATTGAACTGTAGAGCTACACACATTATTAGGAATGTCATGAAATTGTTAAACAGTAAGTGATTAGGCATACCCAAACAGAGGTCGTCAAAATGCTTGAGGTCATATAGGGTGCCATCGTGAGAACTTGAGTGTGGTGTTGGTAGCCATTTGTAATATTTCTTCTTTTTTGCTGAGTAGATTTAAGTAAATGTGGTGAATCTTATGTTATCGCAGAAATAAGTCTGATTGATACACTAGGTAGTGCTTTTTTGTTTATCTTTAAGGGAGCTTTATATACAAGCAAGAGACCAATGCAAAATACACGTGCATCCTGTTTATTATCGGTTAATGTTGCAAAGTCCAACACACATGCACTGGGGATATTTGTTCCAATTCTAGCTTTAACTATCACATGCCTTTGTCTTAGATGGAGACATGAGCTAACTTTGGCAATGGCATACAAGATGCAAGGAGCAGCCTGCGTCTAAAAAAATTACCAAGGTATTTCCTACAAGCAAAACAGAATGCACAGAATATTCCAGCGTTACAAGACAGTCTCTCTACAAACAGACAACATATAAAGGCCTGTGCACACACAATGAGAGCTGCTCATACATATACTACTTTGACTGTCCATGAGCCAGAACCTTCACAAAAATGCTCATTGCCACAATATATTGCAGAAGCTAAATACAGAACTTTTTGTTGCAATACAAACAGTCGGCCCTACACAAGTCCAGACAATTTCAAAAATCATTTCCATACTGCCGGGTTCTGCATACTGCAGCCACAGATCTTTTTTTTGTGTGAGTGTGCATGTGTTCTGTAGGCAGTGGGAGTTTGTAGTAACCACTAAGCGAATTAAATTTTGACACTACTGCCATGATTCTGTTGACGGTGGAATTTTTTACAAGTACCGTCAGTTAGCAAGAAAGCAAAATGTCAAGGCTTGTATGCTTTATCATATTGCAAAATCTGAGCAATATGTGTTATAGCCCTAATGAAATCTGTCATACTGTATGATCTCACATGCACTCATGGTCTCACGTGCACTATTGGGTGCATATCATACACATGCACTTAATAGCTTGCATATAAAGCAACAACAGCACTCACTTTCAGCGATTTGCTCACTTGTCTTTATGTCACCATAACATACTATGTTTTTCTAAGGTCGATGAAACTTTCTGGAGTGTGGAGTTTAACCTTAAAACACTTGCCGAAACATAATTTTTTATTTATTTTTGTATGGCATGATATTTTTTATGTTATTGACCACTAATTACCAGTGCATTGCACTAGGAAACGGCAGGGAAGTTCCACAAAAAGAACAGTTAAACCTCAATATACAGAATGTGGCCGAATTGCCAATTTACTTCTATTATATGTTAAATTGAAATCGCGGATAACCCTGCTTTGTTATATTGAGGATAAAAATACCTGTTTTACGAGTATGAGGTTAGATAGATCATCATCATCATCATCATCATCAGCCTGTCTACGTCCACTGCAGGACAAAGGCCTCTCCCAAGTTCCGCCAGTTAACCTGGTCCTGTGCTTGCTGTTGCCAATTTATACCCGCAAACTTCTTAATCTCATCTGCCCACCTAACCTTCTGTCTCCCCCTACCCCGCTTCCCTTCTCTGGGAATCCAGTTGGTGACCCTTAATGACCAGCGGTTATCCTGTCTACGTGCTACATGCCCGGCCCATGTCCATTTCCTCTTCTTTATTGCAGCTATGATATCCTTAACTCCCGTTTGTCCCCTAATCCACTCTGCTCTCTTCTTGTCTCTTAAGGTTACACCTACCATTTTTCTTTCCATTGCTCGCTGCGTCGTCCTCAATTTAAGTTGAACCCTCTTTGTGAGTCTCCAGGTTTCTGCTCCGTAGCTAAGTACCGGCAAGATACAGCTGTTATATACCTTCCTCTTGAGGGACAGTGGCAATCTACTTGTCATAATTTGAGAGTGCCTGCCGAATGTGCTCCACCCCATTCTTATTCTTCTAGTTACTTCAATCTGGTGGTTAGGCTCTGCGGTTATTACCTGCCCTAAGTAGACATAGTCTTTTACAACTTCAAGTGCACTATTACCTATCGCAAAGCGCTGCTCCTTTCCGAGGTTGTTGTACATTACTTTCGTTTTCTGCAGATTAATTTTAAGACCCACCTTTCTGATCTCCTTGCCTAACTCCGTAATCATGAGTTGCAATTCGTCCCCTGAGTTACTCAGCAATGCAATGTCATCGGCGAAGCGCAGGTTACTGAGGTACTCTCCAATAACTCTTATCCCTAACTGTTCCCATTCTAGGCTTCTGAAAATGTCCTGTAAGCACGCAGTGAATAGCATTGGGGAGATTGTGTCCCCCTGCCTTACACCCATCTTTATTGGTATTCTGTTGCTTTTTTTATGAAGCACTATGGTAGCAGTTGATCCCCTGTAGATTTCTTCCAGAATGTTTATATATATTTCATCTACGCCCTGATTCCGGAGTGTCTGCATGATGGCTGATATTTCTACTGAATCAAACGCCTTCTCGTAATCTATGAAGGCTATGTATAGTGGTTGGTTATACTCTGAGCATTTCTCTATTACCTGATTGATAGTATGAATGTGGTCAATTGTTGAGTAGCCTGTTCTAAATCCTGCTTGTTCCTTTGGTTGATTGAATTCTAATGTTTTCTTTACTCTGCTAGCAATTACCTTTGTAAATAGCTTGTATACTACAGAGAGCAAGCTGATCGGCCTGTAATTCTTCAAGTCCTTGTCATCTCCTTTCTTATGTATTAAGATGATGTTAGCGTTCTTCCAAGACTCTGGTACTTTTCCCGTCAGGAGACACCTCGTAAATAGAGTGGCTAGTTTTTCTAACACAATCTGTCCTCCATCTTTCAGCAGATCTGATGTTACTTGATCCTCACCAGCAGCTTTGCCTCTGTGCATGCTCTCCAAAGCTTTTCTGACTTCTTCTATCATTACCGGTGGGGTGTCGTCTGGGTTACTGCTAGTTCTTATAGTATTAAGGTCGTGGTTGTCTCGGCTACTGTACAGATCTCTGTAAAACTCCTCCGCTATTTTAACTATCCTATCCATATTGGTAGTTAATTTGCCTTCTTTGTCCCTTAGTGCATACATCCGCCTTTTGCCTATCCCAAGTTTCCTCTTCACTGCTTTGGCGCTTCCTCCGTTTTTCAGAGCGTACTCAAGTCCCTCCATGTTATACCTTCTTACATCGCATACTTTACGTCTATTAATCAGCTTCGAAAGCTCTGCCAGTTCTATTTTGTCTGTTGTACTTGACACTTTCGTGATTTGACGCTTCCTAATTAGGTTCTTCGTTTCCTGGGAAAGCTTGCCGGTGTCCTGTCTAGCTACCCTGCCTCCAGCTTCCACTGCACACTCCGTGATGATACTCGTCAGATTATCATTCATTGTATCTACGCTAAGATTGGTTTCCTCGCTAAGAGCAGAGTACCTGTTCTGCAGTGACACTCTGAATTCCTGTACTTTCCCTCTCAGTGCTAGCTCATTGATTTGCTTCTTGCGTATCAGTTTCTGTCGTTCCTTCTTCAAGTCTAGGCGGATTCGAGCCCGTACCATTCTATGGTCACTGCATCTTACCTTGCCAACCACTTCCACATCCTGCACGACTCCTGGGTGTGCAGTCATTATAAAGTCTATTTCGTTCTTATTTACGCCATTAGGGCTCCTCTATGTCCACTTGCGGTTTTCTCGTTTTCGGTAGAAGGTATTCAAAATACGCAGATTATTGCGTTCTGCGAATTCTACTAGTAGCTCTCCTCTGGCGTTTCTAGTGCCGATGCCATAATCTCCTACTGCCTGGTCTCCAGCCTGCTTCTTCCCTACCTTTGCATTAAAGTCGCCCATTACTATAGTATACTTTGTTTTCACCTTACTCATTGCCGATTCCACGTCTTCATAGAAGCTTTCAACTGAAGCGTCATCATGGCTGGATGTAGGCGCGTAAGCCTGTACTACCTTCATTTTGTATCTTTTATTCAGTTTAATTACAATGCCTACCACCCTTTCATTAATGCTATAGTAATCCTCTATGTTGCCAGCTATGTTTCTGTGAATTAGGAACCCTACTCCCAGTTCTCTTCTGTCTGCCAAGCCCCGATAGCAAATGACGTGCCCATTCTGTAGCACAGTATAGGCCTCATCTGTCCTCCTAACCTCGCTCAGCCCTATTATATCCCATTTAATGCCTTCTAGCTCCTCGAATAATACAGCTAGACTTCCCTCACTAGATAACGTTCTAACGTTAAACGTTGCTAAGTTCAAGTTCCAATGGTGGCCTGTCCGTATCCAGAGATTCCTAGCACCCTCTGCTGCTCTGCAGATCTGACCGCCGCCGTGGTCAGTTGCTCCGCAGCTGGTGGGGACTGAGGGCCGTGAGTTAATTGACGAATGCCTACAGGAGGGGGTGGCCAGATACTGCACCAGGGTGGCCAATCCTTCTCTGGTGAGATCGTCGGTGCGTACCGGCTTTAAGCCGGTACGATCAGACAGTAGTGGGAATGCTCCATGCATGTCTTCCTTATTGTTGTTCAGCAGCGTTGGCGGCCACCCACCACGGAGCCCAACGAGGGGACGCTACAAGGTTACAAATGCTGAAACCTGCAGACGCCAGCCGTACAACGCCACTATAACCCAATGCGCCTAGACCAAGGTAGGCTATTTGCACAGGGTTAATCCTAGCCGCCAGGAAGTTTGGAAGTAAACGGAAGAGAGTAGAAGACAGGACAGATAAATAGTAAGAGATAAAGACGAAGATGTAGGGAGAGAGAGATAGGAAAAGGTGACTGCCGATTCCCCTGGGTGGGTCAGCTCAGGGGTGCCGTCTACGTGAAGCCGGGGCCAAAGGGGTGTGTTGCCTCTGCCGGGGGGCCTTAACGGTCCAATCACCCAGCGTCGGCTCAACCCCCAGGATCCCCTTTTCCTCGGACACGGCAAAGCCACGCACGGCTAGGCGTGGGAGGGAGTCGAAACTCCCCCGTTAGCTCGGGTTCGTGGTGTCGCTACACACCAAACGCCTACTTGCGCAGGCGCCCCTGCGCAATTCTATTCTTACTTAATTCTATCTCTTACTATACCACAAAGCCAACTTCGACCATAACAGCTCTGCTGTAAGATTTTCTTCCCAAGTGTTAATTAACAGTGCTGTTTTGGTACTTATATTCTCGGCACAATGCGCCTTCACAAATTACACTTGCTTGAATGCACATCAATAAAAGGTAATCTCTTAAAATGCGTCATTGAGTGGCCGCTTGAGCAAAATAAAGCTGGTGAATGGAGTGGTAAAAATACCCATGTCGCCTGTGCCACCGTCGAGGTCACGTTTTGATGTCATCATGTGACATGATTCACATGTGACGTAAGTTAGTGAAATCATCATGACATTCTTGTGATATGAAACCTGGCATCAAACTACGATATCCCCACACGCACAGATCCCAGGGTTCGTACAAAACTGCGTGAGATACAGAAATCTCCAGGTGGAAAGCAACAATGCAAAATACAAAGAATGTTTTGGTAATTTATTACATGTCTCTCACGCAGTAGCTCATTATATTTTGCAAGAAGTGCAGTCCCTGACTGTACAACCTCATGCATTATCTAGTATGCAGTAGGCTTTCGCCTTCAATTTATACAGAGCCTAACATGTTGACAGACTTTGTTTCGCAAGAAGTGCAGTCTCTGGCTGCACAACTTTATGCATTATCTAGTGTGCAGTAGGCTTTCGCCTTCAATTTATACAAAGCGTAACATGTCGACAAACTGCATAGGCCGACCCTGTTTATATTTTTTTTCAATAATTCAGTTGCATTGAGCCAAGCATAACACTGACTCCGTGATCCTCGAGTGAAAGTAAAAAAGGAACACAAAGAAAGTTTTGTGCTCACTCACATTTACGAACTTGAATGGCAGGGCCAACAACCTTGCCAATGAGGCACTTCTCGAGCATGGACTCAAAGTTTACCCACTTGTGAACCTGGGGAGCCAAATATTTGGCTCCCCAGATAGATACATAGATAGAAAACTTTATTGAGGTCTTGAAGGCATCCACCCCTGTTTTATAAGGGGATGATCATGGGCCGCTCCCATATATGGACGGGGAGGCCCAGCCACACCCCGCAACCGTGAGTTATGTCTGAGCTGCATCAGTGCCAGCGTCGCAATTGAGAGCTTGCACCTTGGAGTGGGTTAGCTCGTTGAGACTGGAAAGACTCTCGATCTTCGAGCTAAGATGAGCAGGGAATTAGGTTATAGTGTGGTGTGCAAGTTCCATTAGGGTGAGAGTTCTAAAGGTTCCTTGCACACGGGAGCAGAAGTGAAGCCATTAAAAAATACAGCGTTATATGAAGAATGTCTTTGTATCAAAAATTTTCATATAAAGGTTTAATCGTGTAACACACTCTCACAACTTAGTGTGACTACAAAAAAAGGAGATGGCAAGTTTTTACTCCAAAGCGACAAACAAATTATTTCAAGAACCTTTTTTTAGGGACTGTGCAATTATTACAATTGAAAAAAAGACATCATTTCACTTATCTAGTCCACCAATGTTCAATGACTGACTATCATGAGAAGATTTTTCAAGTGAAAATCCTAGAATTGAGTGAACATGGCAGAAGCCACAAATCAATCCTAAGTTCTCAAAGAGTGTATGAACACACCAAGCTTAACTTATATTTTTATTATGCAGTAAACAGCAGGAACTTCATCAATGTGCAAGGGCTTCATGAAAGTTAGACTAAAAATGCAAGACTGTCAACAAACAACATAGGCAATGTCAACGGGTGCTTTACACAAACAGAGTGTTCTTTGCCCAAAGATACAATTGTCTGCTTGCATCTGTGGTACACGCTGTTGTGCAAAAGGTACTGTTTTGACAATCGAAATTCGGCAAAGAATTTCTGTTACTTGAACTGCAGTGAAGTGTCTATGAGTGACTGCTCCATTGCCAACTCGTATCCTTTGGCATGGGTGCCTGGCAACTGGTGAAGGGACTCACATAACGCAGCATGGTGATTCACCCTACGCTTGTGTATCCCGCAAACTCCCGCGATCAACAGTACATGCTAGACACTCAAACATTCATACATTATTGCAGTCCAAACAAGTTTCGATATCACATAAATATGCAAGAATGTGTGAAACAACAATGTGTGTCAAAAGTTAGTTTACTCCATCAGTCAATAATAGACCTATTGAACGAAAGTGAAAGAAAGCAAATAAAATGCATGGTAGCAACATTAAAATAATAAAAAAGCAGCTCATCAGATCTATTTGCGGATCACTTCAACCAGCCTACAGTAAACATGGTTTTGCAGAAATAAATGCCATCTTTTCCAGATCTTGCTGCTACACTTGTCTCAGATAATGTAAAAATTTACACTGTGCCTAGTGCTTTAATAACCAGTGCTACATCCCACAAAAATAATTTATTCTTTTCAAAAGAAACAAGAAGTTCTCGAGGAGCCATTGTAGAAGTCATAAACAACAAGGAGATATACAAAAGCAATAAGAAAGGCTTTACCCCATAGCACTGCCTCACGATGTGGCAGAAACATTAGCGAATATCAAATATTTTGTGCAACTAAGTATATTAAGAGCCATATGCACAAGCCACATGCACAAGCAATAAAACGCCTGTCAACACTGGAAATGCAAGCTGACTACAAAGAACAGTGCAAGTGGGCAAGGAAACTCAAGCCTTTTTTTTTCAGTGGATTTTCAGAACCCAGACATTCCACCACCAAAAATCTACACAACACAGTCAGAGCAACTGGTATATACCTTTATAGAGGGCCAGTAAAGAGGCTCCGGCGTTTTTTTTTACATGCCACAAACAAGGTCGGTAATTCGTAGAGAAGACCGCAGTGATCACATTTTCTGAATATTACAAAGCTGCGCGCCACACAGAGCCTCCATTTCAAAAAACAATTTCCGCAATTCTTTCCTACACCTGGCCCATGCTCCTTGCACATGCAGTGACGACAACTCAGCGATCAGCGACGTGACGCAGCACGCAGCTCGTCTATTGGTCTAAACCAGGTCTCAACCAACAGTAGTGAAGTCAACGACAGTTCCTGTTCCCATCCACAGCTACGATAGAGCTATTCAATCATATGAAGGAAGGAAGAAAAATAGAGTGAAAATAAAGGCAAGGAGGTTAACCAGCCTGTAGGCAGCCGGTTTGCTACCCTGCGCATGCGAGAGGGATGGAGGAGATGAAAGAGAGCAGAGAGGGAAGAGAGAAACAGCACATTCGGCAGCACACGCGCGCACACTCAGTCATAGTCCAGTCTTGTCTTTCGCGGTGTGTGACATTGCTGTTACAGTCGCTTGTTCAAGTCAGTGTCGCGTAGGAATTTCAACAGAGCTTTCGTCGCCTTCTGTTGCAATGTCTTCTCTCGGGCACTTGACAGAATAGTGTCCACAGACATTTGGCTGTTGTCGATGCGCGCAAAAGCGGACACCAGTGACTGTCTCTGTATTTCATACAATGGACAGTCACACAGGATGTGGTGTAGCGTCTCTTCGCAATGACAGGCATCGCAAAGAGCGTTGTCAGCCATTCCTATGACAAAGGAGTAAGATTTTGTAAATGCCACTCCTAGCCATAGGCGATGAAGAAGGGTGGCTTCTCTTCGGTCGAGTCCAGTGGGCATGCGTAGAGCCATCAAAGAGGACAGGTGGTGTTGACGATTCGTATCGATTCTTGGTGGGCACCATAGTGAAAACGTGATTTCACGTGCAAGTCGTCGAAGATTACTGGTAGCATCGGTCCTCGAAAGTGGTATGGCTTCTTCTCGTGTTCCTTCAAGGGCTGCCCGCGCGGCAGTATCGGCATGTTCGTTCCCTGTGATGCCGCAGTGACTTGGCAGCCATTGAAGCGTCACATGATGCCCTTTCTCAAGTAAAGTGTATTCAATCATATGAGTTGCAAAACTCTCCATAGGCTCCATGCATCGAAATTGGGACACTTCACTGACCCAGTTTTTGGAAATAAGCAGATTGTCGTGCCACCTGTTGATCAGCACACCCACTATAAAGCGCATTATTTTAGTTTTTTGTGTTGCTGCTGCCAGGTGGCGCGACAGTCCGCTCTCAAAAAATCAAAGTTCATAAAATTCGGGCCAACTGCATGACCAGTTTTGGAATGCAGTTTTGCTGCAAATCATTGTCGGCTGCAAATCGAACGACTGGGCTGCGAAGAAGCATCGGCACTAGGTAAACAGTAAACAACCAGGCATCACAGCAAGCGCAAGTGCGACGGTGCGACTGATCAAGTTCACCAATGACGTCAATCGCTGACGTCTTGTCACATTGCCGAAGCCGACAGAGTCAAGAGGATGGGCCATGCCTTCACCTCCCTCTGAAGGAGTAGGATGGCGAAGCCGCGTGAAAATTTGAAACCAGCCGAACACGATGTTCTTGCCCCCGTAACTTCCTTGATATAGCACGAATTTGCAAAATTTTGACGGCAGCATGTTCACGATGTAAAAGTGCACATATTTCTGTTTACAACAATTTTTGGACCTTGGGGTTGTTTACAGGCCCTTTAATAAGCATTTGTGTATACATGTGAAGAATGTAAAAATAATGCAGGATGCATGACGCGAGAAAGACATTGCAAACTATACTTCTACTGATTTCTTTGATATCACAACAAAAAATAAAAAGAGCAGCCATCAAAACAGAACGGTAGGCACAAAGCATGACCCATTGGGAACACTGCGACAAATTATTATTCTAAGTGTCCTCCATTTGTTGAGCGAGAATGCATGGGTTATCAACAACAGAAAAATAAAATGTTGATAGATATAAAATAAAACTATCTGAATGTCCTTCTCACAATTACACACTCAAATAAATGCAGCAATGACATAACTGTGCTTGCATGTTTTTTTTCTCAATGAATTACATCACAGCAATTCTTGGCCAAATTTCAACAACACAGGAAAGCTGCATAGCTGAACATTCAACCAAAACCTCTGCTATTAAATGATCTGTACACCAAAACAGCATTTTTATTTGGCCCAACATAAAATAATGAACGTCAAGGCATACTATGCTTAAAAAGTTACCATCACAATGAAAAAAAAATTGCTGCATAATTTATCGATATTCCATTGTTTAAACATGTTGCTATGCTAAAGGTTTTGAGTTTAATCCATCTTTTTCAACGAGCAATGATTGATCTCCCGGTAACACTGCTACACCATCTTTTTATGTTTACACCATTTCTGGTGCATGATAGCTATAGTCTCTATTTACAAATTTATACATGTGATGTGCAAATCCAGCACAATACTACATTTCTTACAATGTTGCGGTGAATGTTCTACGTTTTGACAACATTAAATGAAGTGGTTCAACATATTAAAACTACAGAAAAAGCAAAATCCGATTTAAAAAAAGAGGGTGCTTCCCATGCAGAATTACAGCCAACATTTGTTGGAAGTTTGTATTTGTCAACCTATTTCATGTGAAATATAGGATGAAGGCCGTACCCCATAATATAGAGTTGACATACTTCAGCAACAGTCATTCTATAGCTGCAAGTACATTGCAGTATAGTGTCATATCCTCTCCTATGTTTCCCTAACCATGGCATCAATAGCAGGAATACCATAAACTACATGCAATCTGTTCTATGCATTACAAAGGCTGCCAATTTTATACCTAAATTTTGATGAACGTTTCAGCAACCAACATTTGCTCCATAATGCCTACTTCCACTTGCTTCTCTATCAGCATCACACCTGCGATATTCTCTTCTATCTGCCCTTCTGAATGAAATGACATAATGTCCCAGTTAAAAATGGTAATTAAAAGCTTGCTGTTACCTTCACTCACCTATATTTTAAAAAGAATGAAATTGTTGTGGAAGGCCAGCAAAAACAATACTGAAAAAAGGAGGAGTAGGCAGATTAGGCTCTCAACAAAACTTATACCAGTGTCACTCGGGCACATTTATTCGTGATCAGTGTCAATCTGGATTAACCACAATCAAGATTAGGTGCGGATACAAGTTCACAATCAATCACGATCAGGCGTGATCGGGATCAAGACTATCGTGATCTGCCTGAGAGATCGCAATTTTGCTGTCATCTGCACCCCCTAGCTGAGCTTGTTGAAAGCACAATAAACAAAAAATCGAGGAGAGTTCAATGAAAACACATTAAAACAGCTAGATGCTCATAAAAAACAAATTAAAATAATATCTCAAGTAATGCATATTTTAAGATTCGCATCGACCACATGTATACATTACGGGAGAAGCAGACGACAAGCAGACGACCAGAAGTCGACCGTTGCCTTCGGCGCTCATTTCAACTCTTGCCCTTTCGAAGCTGTTGGAGCACCTAGAAGCAAACTGATTATGAGTGTCGCAAGCCTTTCGACTACATCGCAATGTACATGTACTTCTTGGTCGAATGAAGGGACCTTTAAAGTGATTGGCCGCTGGTAGGAGCGACTGGAACAGACTTGAGGAGACAGTAGTGAAACACTGTCGCGTACAACGAGAGTGAAGCTTCACTGTTACTACACGGCTACGAGAGGGGGCCAACAGAAATAAAAGCGAAGGTTAAGAATCTCCCACAGCAATACAAGTAAGTGCTAAGAAAATTTTATCGAATGATGGATTTATGAAATCACATTCTAGTGGCATGCGAACGTTTTGAAGTTCGAGCAGTTCTTGCATGAATAGGTAACATTGCTGATAAAGGGCTCTATAGATATACAGTACGCCGAGTTTTGTCAGTGGCATGGTTTACGGCACGCAAATGTCACTTGGGGCATTTCATCTGACCCAAGCTCGAACTGGATTAGCTTGGGCCATGTAGCAGCGGTCATAAAGTTGATAGCCATCAAGAAAACTGATCCGGATCGCCCTGATCGTGATTAAAAGTGTCCGTCTGACACTGGTATTAAAGGGTTACTTGGTTCTACACCACAGTAGACTACAATCTTACTATCAATGAGGTAATAGAGAAATGCGCAGAATAAAACCAACCCCTATACATAGCCTTCATAGATTATGAGGTGTTTGACTCAGTTAAGACATCAGCAGTGATGCAGGCGCTACAGAATCAAGGCATCGACGAACCCTATATAAACATACTGGAAGAAATCTACAGCGGATCCACAGCCATCATAGTTCTCCATAAAGAAAGTGAAAGAATCCCAATAATGAAGGATGTAAGGCAGGGAGATACGATGTCTCTAATGCTTTTCACCGCGTGTTTACAGGAGGTATTCAGGACCCTAGACTGGGAGGAGTCAGAGATAAGAGTTAAAGGAGTGTACCTTAGTAGTAACCTGTGATTTGCTGATGACATTGCCTTGATGAGTAACTCAGGGGACGAATTACAGATCATGATCACTGAACTGAACACGGAAAGCAGAAGAGTAGGCCTGAAAATTAATATGCGCAAAACTAAAGTAATGTGCAACAATCTTGGCAAAAAACAGCACTTTGTGATACGTAGAGAAGTGCTGGAAGTTGTTAAGGAGTAGGTCCACTTAGGACAAGTAATAAGTGCGGAGCCGAACCACGAAATTGAAGTGACTAGAAGAATAAGAATGGGGTGAAGCACATTTGGCAAGCACTCTCACATCATGACTGGTAGATTACCACTCTCTCTCAAGAGTAAGGTATATAGCAGGTGCATATTGCCGGTACTTACCTACGGAGCAGAAACCTGGAGACTTACAAACAGGGTTCAGCTCAAATTGAGGATGACTCAGCGGGCGATGGAAAGGAAAATGATAGGCGCAACCTTAAGAGACAAGAAAAAAGCATAGTGGGCCAGGGAACAAACCGGAGTTAGGGAATATTATAGTTGAAATCAAGAAAAAGAAATGGGCAAGTGCCGGACACGTAGCACGTAGGCAGGATAACCGGTGGACATTAAGGGTAACTGACTGGATTCCCAGAGAATGCAAACGCCCGAAGGGGAGACAGAGAGTTAGGTGGGCTAATGAGATGAAGAAGTTTGCGGTTATAACGTGGCAACGGAAAGTGCAAGACCGGGTTGATTGGCGGATTATAGGAGAGGCTTTTGCCCTGCTGTGGGCGTAGTGAGGCTGCTGCTGCTGCTGCTGCTGGTGGTGATCATGATGATGATGAGATACAGCGTTTTTAGTTCAGGAATGAAAATAGAGATATGTTTGATCTAATAAAAGAATCGCCTTCAATGCAAGTGTATAAAAGAAAAAATATGCACACGCAGTTGTGCTGCGCTTCGTCTTCTCAATGCAAAAAGTGTGCGCGCTGTATAATACGTTACACCGCAACTTTGTTATGTCACTTATGTTACTCTGGCAGATTCATTATCACAGTTGAACCTGCCTTTAACGATGTCATGGGGACCCAGGAATTATTTCGTTAAATTGGCAACTTCGTAAAATCGAGATAACGACGAACCTATTGCCTGCGCATGCTTCGTGAGCAGTGGAAGCACAAAATTCTCGCAGCTTGCCAGGGAAATCAAAGCGTCCTCGAAACGCCCCAGTCAAGCGCAGGAGGTCGACGGCGTCCATAAACTGGATTGTTGCGGGCACAGGAACATCGACAGTATCCGGATCATTCACATATTTCGCACCCCTCTTGTGCGCCGGAAAAAAAAAGGTGCCCTATTTTTTCGTTATCGAGAACCTCTGTTGTGTCGGTGTCTGCGTCGGCGTTCACGAAATTATCAAAGTTGCTAACACTTTGTAACGCCGATAGAGCTCTTCCGAACAACTGGGCGATGCCTTGTCCTGCTCGTGTTGCGGGCTTATGGAACTCGACGAAGCCTCTGCCTCCTCTGCTGTACCGTAACTACGTTGTCGTCACACTGCAATACTTTCTAAATTCCATACGCTTGAAAAAAAGAACTTTTTATATGCCTCGTTTTTTCCCGAAATGTTTCGTTGAATCAAATTTGGCGGTGAAGTTTGTTTCGTTATTTTAAGTTGGTAAAAGAATTCAGCCCATGGGAAACTGCAAGAAAAATTGTATAGCTTTTTTTGCAATATTGAGAAACTCGTAAAAACAGGTTTCGTAAAACCGAGTTTCAACTGCTTGCTGCATTTCAATATTCACCTCAACGATCATGCTCAAGAGTGGGCTCATGCCGTTCTTTATTGGCTCTTCCGCTTGGCCGTAACTCTAAACAAGGGTCAGGATTTCAGTCGGGAGAATCTTTGCGCCTCTAGTCCTAGTCCTCTTTTACTTTTTTAAAGAAAACTGAGAAAGTTGGGAAATATAGCTGCTTGGCTACTACAGAAAAATGCTTATTTTGATCAGCAGGGTGTGGTCGCGCGCACCATATGTTTAGAGAAGATAAGCAATGGCTCATGATCTCGTCAGTGTTGCCTTATAAATCGTGAAGCCACAGAGACGCCACCATTTTGTCCAGTTGTCCGCATCGCATGCTAAAGGTGGGAGCTACAAGAGTGACTGTACTTGAAAACACAAGTTCTTTTTTTTGTCTATCGAATCTAATGTTGTGCTCTAGCACCGAAGCAGACGTCACTGACATATTTAACGAATTCGGCAGGATTCTAGACGCTACGAACATTTTCACGTAAAAGCGATGTTGAACTCATATATTGTCTATCATTCATCAAAATAAGCTTGGGTTTACGTGTTTTGGTGTTTTTGCAACAAAGCAGCAGGTGTCCTGACAGAAGTGGAATTACAAGAGTTTTTTAATGCGTGTTAGTTTGTCGGTTTTATGACGCAGGCGGTCTTAACAGCAATCGCACCAGACACATCCAGGTATGCATAGCCTTCATGACCAATAAGCACGTCAATCAATGCAAACACAAAAAGTGTGTGAGTGAATGCAGAAACATTTATTAAACCGAGGTGCCGAAGCAATACACCTAAGCCTGTTGATATTCATATAAGAGATAATGTGAACGGTCGTACACTTGCACTGCATATTTCATACGAACTCTGATATTCATTCTCGAATATTGAGGTTCGTCTACACCGAGACCTTTCGCAAGTATCGATAGTTTTGTCATCGCGTTTCGCGACGTGCACTGGGTATATTTTTGGCTATCACTGAAATTAATCATCGAAGTCTACGAATGTCAGGTCATGCCAACTGTATGGTAAGTGTAAAAAGCAACATCATCTTTTAGAGGCCATATGGAGTGCGTATTCGGGACGCTGTCGAATTTGCTTAATCATGATAACGATTTATATGGAGTTGGTATATGTCATGGTTTAAATTTAACGCTAATAATATCACACCCACTCTTCAGCAGCGCTAAATATTATTCCCGAAATTTGAAAAAAACTGGCAGATCCCACGTACAGTGGGAATCGATGACATGCGAAGCACCAATGAGAAATGTTGATATGTCACTTTAAAATCAGCCCAAAGTTACGAGGTGGAGGTAAATGGGGCCGTATAAATGACTTCCGTGTCATAAGTATGTTTGAGTGTGTCGTTTACCTTCGTCATGTATTCACGTCACGTGACACCGAATTTAGTATATGTGGAGCTAGTGAAACGGCCGCGAGCACGCTATGAACGTGGTATGTTGTCATGTGCGTACATGACACGCGTGTAAGGATTATCATGTTTGCACCAGCATATATATTTCGTCATCCACTGACGTAACGTAATACCAAATTTGGTACATGTGGAGCTAGCAAAATGGCCGCACGCGCATCATGAAGGGCCCAATATACTCCAATGTAGGGTGGACGCGCACGCAGGCTGGGGACAGCGACGCTATACGTTAGTAAAACACGAGAACTCTATATATAGTCTGGCGCCAGTCGCGACCAACGTCCGCCGGCATGGCCCGACGGCAACCGTCGCGAAATGCGACATGCTGCTTTTCGCGCCGATGCGTTACCTAGACAACACTGCGTCTTACTCTTTTCGTGACGGAGGGACGCCGAACACGCCGAAACGCGCATGCGTCAAAGTAACGCAGCACGGCGCGTGGCTGCGAGTATATGGCAGGACCGGTGCCTGGCGTGGCAACGCCGGCGTGACGTGACGAAATGAACGCCGGCGAGCACGCGCACCGCGTCACGTCGAAACGTATTGGCGCCTTGACTGTGGAATGTAGTCATGATCTCACATGACACGCATCTCATGATAATCATGTTTGCACCAGTCACATACCTCGGCCATCCATTGGCGTCACGTAATACAAAGCTTGGCAAAACGGCCGCGAGCGCATCATCAGTGTGGCATGTAGCCATGTTGTTACATGAGATGCACGCCGTGATTATCATGTTTCGATGTGTCATTTATCTATGTCGTCTGTTCACGTCACGTAATACCGAGTTTGGTACATGTGAAGCTAGCAAAATGGCTGCGAGTGCATCATGAGCGTGGCATGTAGTCATGTTGTCACATTACACGCATCTCATGGTTATCATGTTTGCACCAGTCACATACCTTCGTCATCCATTCCCGTACTGTAACAGCAAATTTGGTATATGTGACGCAAGCGAAACAGCCGTGAATGCATCATGACCGTGGCACGTAGTCACGTCGTTACATGACACGCATGTCATGATTTTCATGTTATAGGGTCTGGCGCTTGTATTCGCCATGCAATCATGTCAACCATACCAGTTCTGCAACATGCCATGTGAACGAAACCAACGCAAGAGCTGCAAGGACATAAAAGGTAAATCATGACATTTATCACAAAAATGTCATGATTTTCATGTCATGACTAGTCAAGTATGTTCTCCATACAGTCATGTTATGCCATACCAAGTTTGGTATCGATATCATTATCGAAACGGCCAGAAGAGCTAAGAGTCGTAGGTGGCTGTAGATAGATAGAAACGCCCAAAGTCGCCGAAGTTCGCTAAGAAATGCTTCGCATTTAAACACAATCACGTGCGTTGAAGAAAAGAGTCTTCACTAGTAGAGTGAGCGAAAACAAGGTTTCATGGCTTATACAGATTACAAACGCGTCCCTGACCGGCAAAACGTTCCTTGTGGCGAAGCCCAGCCACAAGCTTTCCGCTTGTGCGCACACTTCGTGGCCTTCTTCAACAATCTTTTAACAATATTTAATATTCAATGAACATTATTCAACAGTATTAACATCATATATTGAACAATATTTAACATCATATATGCGCATATTTGTGTACCGGTAAACATTCGCAAAAGCAAACCACTGGTTTGATTCTCAATGATTTAGTTTGTGAAAATATAAACGTAGAAAAGCTCGGGCTAATAAAACTTCGAATTCGATGAGATGTGAATGAGAAGAGAGAGACCCGTCCTTTGCACTTCAGCATCACTTGGCCAGTGAATCAGTTGTCGTAGTGCCTGAAAGAGACATAATGAAAAAGCACGTTGTAGAGTTTAGAAATCCATTTAAATTCACAGAAGACAGCTGCACCGGTGGAATTGATACTGACACTTCGCATCCTAAAGCATTCTCTGCACACGACACCACACCTGCTTCAATAATCGGATGCCAGCCTTACTCAAGTGTAGGTAAGTCCAGGTTCAAATACCTTGTTTTGGCGCAAGTATAGATCAATCACCTCTACCCTAGCCACGGTTTGTTTTTGCGAATCATTAGGAAATACCATGCAACGAGAATTTACATCTGTAAACAAATCATTCTGTGTATAGCAAAAAGCGAAACATGATCAATTTTTGTGTAATTAGCTACATTCTTGCACAACCAGAGATTTCAATAGCTGATTCCAGATACCACCACTCACCTCCATAATGCCATTGTCTTTCGAGGCACAAAAACAACAAAATAATCAAAGGAGGCAGCACATACAGAAGTTAACGAACTGCTGCAGAAACCTTTATTCTTAAGGCTACAGTAGAATACTTGAAATCGAGTTTTGAGAACAGGGCCTGCCGAAGAACCTACATGCGTATCACATGCTATTCTTTGATTTACCCCATAGAACCGTAGTTACCCCAAGTGTTACGGATTACAGCTGCTTGCAGGGTCTTCGTCGAGACACGCATATTTACAAGTTAATCTCGTCTGGTTATCCAGCGATCCTTTCTATCCACCCGCGTAGACTTGCTGTAAAGTTGTCGGCTCTGGATGTTAAACTTCTCGCTCAAGTTCACTTCCTATCACAGATGCAAGCCAGAAAGTTATCCGACGCGTCACGCTGATCCAGTGGTTAGAATGATCGACTGGTGAACCGAAGGTCGCTGTATCAAATCCCAACCACAGTGGCCGTATTTTTTATTTATTTATTTGTACACACTGCTGTCCCTAATCGGGCCCATGCAGGAGTGGATACATAGAGGTAACATGAGACATAATAACGCCCCACAAAAAGAAAAGAAAGTAAGTATGATACACATAGGATGGATGGATGGTAAAACTTTATTTCGTCAGAAAGCAACTGCGGATGATTCCGTGTAAGATGGCCATCAACCCAAGGTTGGCGGCGACCTGTGTGGCCCACTCCACGACCCTTAACTGGACGACTGGGTCTGAGCTGGTCAACACGGCCTCCCAGTGCTCGAGAGAGGGATCACGCATAATATCCACAGGCGGCGGCACTATGCTACATTCCCAAAGTATGTGATCATATGTTGCCACAGCCTGACACCATTTGCATTGCGGCTTAATCTTCTCCGGGTACATTTTGTTCAACACGTAAAGGTTGGGAAAAGATCGCGTCTGCAGTTTTCTCCAGACGCATTCCTGCGCCTTAGTCAACCGCTTGTGCGGGGGTGGATAAAACCTCCGCTCTAGTTTATAATGATTCGTTATGTCATGAAAGGACACCAGCCCATCTATCGCGGACCTCCCCGGAACCGGCGGCTCACCTACCCGGCTGACGAAACCTCGAGCATTCAGGTGAGCCGCCTCGTTCCCAGGTTTCCCGAGTGTGCTGGTACCCAGACAATTTCTATTTCTCTAATTTCTCGTCCCGTGGCTCCATGCAGATATCGTGCGGCGTTCGCCGATATTCTGCCCCTCGCCAGATTTCGGATGGCTGTCTTTGAATCACTGAGAATAATTTCCGACTGCAAATTAGTTATAGCTAACGCTATTGCCGCTTCTCTGTAGTTTCCGAGGAGCGGGTTTTGCCCGATCCAGAGGCGACCAAGCGTCCCCGCCTGTCCACTACCACAATCACAAAAGCGTCTTCGTCCTTATAATGTCCCATTCCTGCGATAGCCCTAAATAGGGCTGCAGTATGTATAAATAAAAAATAAATTCCGCAACATCTGTATAGACTGCCGCTTTGTACTCGCCGTACTCAACGTGTAAAGCTCTGGCTCTTGCCTGCCTGCGCTGCGTATGGTGAATCGGATGCATATTTTTGGGCAAAGGTTTTATGTACCGGACCTTATGTAACTCTCGCCGCACCTGAATTTCAGTGTCCCCAGTGAGAGCCTCTGCTCCAATGCCAATCTTTTCCAATATGATCCTGCCCGGTTTGGTTGTCGAAAGCCTAGCGTGCTGCATCACCAGATGCGCCTCCCGTAGTTCATCCAGGGTGTTGTGTACCCCTTATTTTAACAGCCTTTCTGTAGGCGCGTTGTTAGGCAACCCAAGCGCTGCCTTGAAAGCTTGCCGGACCATAGCTTCGACCTTACCCTTTTCTGAAGCTTCCAACTTCATATAAGGTGTCGCGTAAGTAACCCGGCTGAGCACAAACGCCTGTACCAGCTTACAGAGTTCTTTTTCTTTAACCCCGCTCTTACGGTTAGTGATTCTTCTGATTAGCCTGACAGTAGAATTGACCGTGGTCTTAAGTTTTTCAAGGGCCACCCTATTCTTCCAGTTAGTTTGCAGATATAGGCCAAGAATTCTAATCGTTTGAGCTTCAGCTACCGGCCATCCCCCTGCCTTTACCTCTAACGGCGGTGGCGAAATATAGTGTCTTGCATTTAGCCCTCTGGATTTGTCGCGAACCACAAAGAGCTTGGACAGGGCTGAGAGCATGAAAGTCCCGCCTCCCCTGCCAACTCTTCGACAATATTAACTGCCTGTTGTAGTGTTTCTTCCAGATGAATGTCACTACCCCTGGTTACCCAAAGAGTAATATCATCTGCATAAAATGTGTGTTTGAGTCTCGGTATCTCATCCAGCCTCGGCCGTATTTTAATTAAGGCGATGTTAAACAGGAACGGCGACAAAACTGAACCCTGCGGCGTTCCTTTGCCTCCCAACGCGAATGAGTCCTATTTGATATCTCCGATTGAAATTTCTGCGGTTCGGCCCTCCAAGAATGATCTGATGTAGCGAAATGTTCGACCCCTAGGCAAATTTTCGATAGGTTATTCAATATTGTCGAAAGCTTTATTCAGGTCAAGCCGCAATACAGCTTTGGTGCCCGTGCCATGCCCGGGATTGACTACATCATGTTTCAACTGTATCATGACATCCTGTGTGGATAAATTGGCCCTGGAACCTATCATAGTTGGGGGAAAGATGGCCATGTCCTCTGCATAATTCTGAAGCCTGTTGAGAACCACGTGCTCCATCAATTTGCCCACGCATGATGTCAGCGATATGGGGCGCAGGTTTTCCAAGCAGAGTTTCTTGCCTGGCTTCGGAATAAACATAATCCTAGCATGCTTTCATAGTGCTGCGATCTCCCCGGCCACCCAATATTAATTTATTAAGTCAGTGATCGCCCCGACCGATTTGAAATCTAGGTTTCTCAGCATTTTATTAGCAACCACATCCGGGCCTATGGCAGACGTAGTACGCAGATGCCGCATGGCAAACTCCACCTCCGCAATTGTGAACTCTTCATCTAGTTCTGAGTTTTCCTCCCCTGAGTAGTGTGGTAAGCAACTGTCTACTTCATCAGTAATGTACCGATTCCGGAGCTCCTGTATAAACTCTCCAATTGTGCCTTCATATTGATGCATAAACCGAGTCATTTGTCCCCGTTGCGCCGATTTTGTTGCTGCCGGATACAAAAGATGCCTTAACAGCTGCCATGTCTTTTTGCATCCAAACTGTCCATTCATGCGATCACAAATCTGGCCCCACTGCTTGGCCTGCAACTCAGTTGCATAATTTTCGATTTTACGTTCTAACTTGGCAGTCCTTCTGCGAAGGAGGCCATTATGTTTTTGCTTCTTCCACCTTCTCAAGAGACTCCAGTGCGGTTCCCACATGTTTAATAGTCTCGAGTCAGCGGTAAACTCCTCCTGCTTGACTGGCACTTCTACCGTGGTATTATTTACATCCTCCTTGAGCGCCTGTACCCATGCATCCAGGTCATTAATTTTCCCGTTCACAGTGTCTGCTCTGTTTTTCCTAAATCTGCCCCAATCTGTAATTTCATGCCCCCTCACTTTGTCTTTATGCTTCGCAGCGCTAAACGTCGTGGAAAGGATATAGTGATCACTTCCTAGGGCTTGTCCCGTGTTAATCCACTTTCCATTACTGATGCCTCTAAAAACGTAAGGTCTGAAGAGGTATCCATGCTTATGCTTTTGCCTATCCTCGTATGATCTTGTGGATTGTTTAACAGCGTCCATCGCAAATCCCATGCAACTTGCCAAAGCCGATTTCCCTTTGGGATGGCTCGAATATAACCCCACTCCAGGTGAGGCGCATTGAAATCTCCTACAACTATAAGCGGAGCGCGAGCTGCTAACCGTTGAGTTTGAATCAGGAGTTGTGGCAAGCCCAATCCTTTATTTTTTGGAGAACTATAAACAATAAGTAAAAACAGACTCTTCTCATACTTTCGTTTAGGCAAAAGCTCTTGCAGGACATAGTCTTCCCTGCTGCTATCTACGGAATGCTGAATGGCAGTGATGTTGCGATGGACAAGCACGGCTGTGAAGACGCGTGATACGCCCCTTGAGTCAATTCCTGGCACTGTAAATGCCTTAAATCTAGGTAGTTTTACGGAACCACTAGCCTCCTGTAAGGCTATTATGTCTGGTTTACTGTCCATATTTTGTACGTGCAACTGCGGGTTACCCCACTTTTGACGAAAGCCCCTGCAGTTCCGCTGCCAAACCTCAATTTGCTGGCGAGGTGCCATGATGAGGCACCAGATTGACTAATGGCACTTGGCCACCTACGGGAGGCAGTCCTTGCCTCCAATATAGTATGAAGCTGCTGACACATGTCCATGACCTGGGTTTGGGAATCCCTAAATTCAGTGGAGAGCATGCTGAGACGCTCCTCTATTGTGTCTAATCTGGCTTCGGTCTTTTCGACCCGAGCCTCCAACCTATCCTGTCTTTTCCTTTGTTTGCCTACTTTATCTGCAAGTGTTGTTACATCCGACTTAAGACTAATGACCTTAAAAACAGGCTGTGGCATGTCTACTGGTGACGTTTCGGCTAATCGTTTTGCGTTAGCTACCTCATGCCCCGGCAGTGGTCTCTTCACTGTCCCCCTATTCTCCACTTCCATAGCTGCACTCTCCTGTACGCGAGCAGACGCCTCTTGCGTCGATTTCTGTAGGCCTTGCACTGCTGGTGCCTATGTCCCCTGCCGTTGGTCGTTTCTAAGTGCGCGTTCTATCTCTGCAATTCTGTTTTCCAATCTTTTAATCAAATCTCCCTGTCGCTGAACCAGTGCTGCTAACTCTCTCTCTCGAGCGGTTTCGTTCTGGGAGGCCATGCCTGACAAGCTCACCTTTTTGTTGGTGTCACGTGCGTAGCTGTTGGGACTGGATACTCGTCCACCATCTTGGCCACCCCCGCGCCCTGGCAATGGCGGGAAAGAACTCGACCGGTCCCTGCTTTTGCTTGTGCCTTCTTTACCCCTCCACTCCGTGGCCCTCGGAGACCACTCATCGTTGCCAGCGTCGCTCTCTCTTACGATGCTCTGCTGCCGGCCTGTTGTTGGTTTGCGAGCCAGGCGAAACTTGCAGTTCCGGCTCCCTGTGTGACTCACACCATGGTACACGATGCAGTCCGGCGTGCACGTGGGTGGCTCTTCTTCTGGCGGGACAAGAAGGTTCTTCCCGCAACGTTGACATAGGTTACTTTTCGGACGATAGCAAACGTCCACTCGATGTCAAACTCGTCTGTAGTTGTAGCAGGTTTCGACTAAATTTCTATACGGGATCACAGCGTACAGACAGTTCCAGTAAGTAATCTGCCGGGTTATGCGTTTCCCCCCGAACGTAATCTGAATCGCCTTTGACGTTCCCAGAGATCTCGCGTCCAGATTGTCTATGCCTTCATTCTTCTTCAGGAATCCCGCCCGAACTTCTTCCACTAGGCATCCATCATAAGCATTGTAAATCACTCCCCGCACGGAGTTCTCCAACGGCGCCACGAACGCCGAAACCGGTAGGTCACGATCACCCAGCTTGAGCGTCTTCACAGTGGCATATGCCCCACTGCGATTCATGCACGTTGTGATCACCGTCAACGTGTTGTTTGTGCCATTAACCCGCACATTGTCTTCTTCCGTGGCAATCGCACTCGTTAGACGCACTGCTGCTCTCAGTGCACATCCGAGTTCTCTCGCTGCCACAACACACAAGTCCTAGTTCTGGGGCCTGTACAGAACCTTGAAATCCGTGGCTGGCAACTTGAGAAACGGTCCGCGCTTCTTCCACACCGGCGCTTTCCCCCGCTTGACTTGCTGCGCTCCGTGCGTCCTGCGCCCGTCGCTGCCGGCCTGCGTCTCGCAAGGCTTACTCTTGGCGTTGTCGTCATGCTGAGTCTTCTTAAATCGGTCCTGTGCCTTAAGCACTGGATCCCACTCTCCCATTCAAAATCTTCGGGCGTTATAGTCTCCCCTTCGACGCAGTATTCTATCTTCAGCCCAACAAGGCCCACGGTCACCAGGCGCCAGCCAGACACCCGGCGACGCGGCCCAGGCTTGGCCTAGGGGTTAGGCCTAGCCTTGCCACCGCGGGGATGATAGGAAAATCTCGGAAACTGCGAAAACGGGGAGAAACTTGCCTAAACGAGTGGTGTCCGTAGGTACAGGGCAACCTCTTGCAGACGAGCCCACTGACAGCAAGTCCAGAACAAAGCGCGTCCGCCGATAGTCGGTCACCGGGCCGGAGCTCATGCGAAACACGTCCGCACAGCGTCTCACTCGAGCCGCGTCTCTACACGTAGGATACTTCATGATTCACATGTATACATTTTTAGAAAAATCTATCTCTTCTAGACAGTTGACAAAAGATTCCAGCGTAGAACAATTCACAGCATGGACTGGCAGCTTATTGCAAAAACTAATGGTCATTGGGAATAAAAAATACTTATGTGTATTGACATGGCTAGCAAATTGAAAGATAACCTTATTATGGTTTGTCCTGAGTGAGTGTTTAAATGGGTCCTGTAAGTACAGATTGCGCGGCATCTTAAAATGACCGTGATAGAGTAAGTATAGGAACATTAACCTAGAAATTTAACCTAGAGCATGTCGCTGTTTCGTCGGAGGTGAAAATATTCGAGGCCCGTGTACTTAAATTTGTGCTCTTTAGAGAGCCCCAGCTGGCCGAAATTTCATGAGTCTTCCACTACGGCGTCCCTTATAAATGTATCGTGGGTTTGGTAATGAACCCCAACAATAATTGTAGAATATTATCCACATTTATTTACCGCCTTAATCGCATTGCTAGATCTGAAGACTGCGTGTGTGGCCTACCGTGTTTAACGCGATAGCGTTAGAGATCTCCTTTCGCACAAATCCCACCATTGTTGTCGGCCCTGTTGGTTATGAGCGAAAAGTGTCTGATGGTCTGTGACCGAAAAATCAAGTTACCGAGATCGTCATGGGAGGCCACTACTTGTCCACACATACGCGCACGATCACACTTAAAAAGCCGCGCATTCGAAGAAAAAAAGTGCTCAAGGTCGCGAAGCGTGGTAGTTTCTTTGCCCCTCCCACCCCTCGCTGCTTAGCTTTCAGCGCTTTTGTCGGGACGAGAGAAGAGATAGTGCAAATGCAGCATGCGACAAACCTTTGTAACTCCACTCACACCGGACGTAACCTTAATTTTTTTTCTTTCTTTAAAATTCATGGGAGCCAGTTTAAAACAGACCCACGAAATTTTTGTACATTACAGAAACATCGTAGTGGCATGCGAAGTTACCATTCCCAGTTCTAAGGTCGAGGTTTAGATGCAAGCTCTAACGCTCGGCCACCATTTCCGCAATAATTTTTATACTACGAACAACTTGAAGTGCAAAAAAACAAACAAACATCACAAATCATTTGATTAAACTTTCGCGGACCTAGAGCATTTCTTCGTTGCCGCCAGGCTTGATGAATTCTTTTCCAGGAATTTCAATTAGGCAATACCTCTCATTCTGGAGAGCCGTCTTGTCGTCGAGCCGGCAGATGGTAGCGTACTTGAGGCACCGCGACACTTTTGCCGTCAATGTCATTGCACAACAGCTGAAACATTAGGAAGCGCTTGCCCGGGTCGATCGCCTTCTTGGACACGTCCTCCACCACACCGCTCATGTTGCGATCAGAAAATGGCGCGAAGTCGCAAATGCATAGAACGTGTGAAGGTCTCAAATGCGAAAGCGAGCAAAGTGGCGGAAAAAAAATGTGATTCTAAATTGTCTGGACACATTTGATAATATTGTTACGTGTATTGTACATGCTGTAATACATGACCCTCATCAATGTAGTCATTAAACAGCGCACATGTATTTGAAGGACCTAAATGGGAGAAGACGTGAACGATAATGGTATCTGGTTGCCGCTTCAGATAGGTTATTAAGTTAGCTGCCTCTGCACTTCATTCGCACTTTCACTTGCGACAATTTGAACGAAATGCGCGGACAGTGGAGTTGGCGAATGGTATCGAGCCCCGCGCACAAAGAAGTAAATGTCTTCCTCGTCGGGTGTTAACGTCGTCAACAATATGTGGCGAGTCGTGCTCCGGTATACTCGGGTGTTACGCCGAAAGCTTTCTTGCTTAGTTTCTCAAAGCATCCATTTTCGTTATCACGGACGATCGGTTAACTTTCTTACGTATATATTAGTCCAAAGAATTTTCAGATCACAGGCTTGAATCTTGTCAGAGTAAACTACATGAATAAAAAAAGGTTAAGACATCATTAAGAGTTACGGTGGTCATTTTGTGGAAATACATGGAAGGCAGCGAAGCATATGCATAGAAAAATGATCCATGGACTTTAATTTCCGCTAATGTGGACAGAATCGAACGCGTCTAAGTATAGTGGTACTTCAACATGGCCGATCTAAATGACAGAGAAGTCGTTTTTACTCGCCGACTTTCGAGACATTTTTTTTTCATAATAGGCGTGTCATCGACTTTGCAAGCGTTTCCTTTCTTGAGAACAGAGCGCTCTATCAATTTTATGGCACTATATAACTCATACGAAGCTCACAACGCCGCACGCTCTTCATGGCCCAAAACTAACGGGCAAGGAAATGTCCCTGAAAGCGAGAATATTGTTACGGGAAAACATGTGCACCTGTCTGAGAACTAGCTTTTATGACAAAGTCATACGTCTCGAACGTATGCTTCCCTAGGAAATGATTAGTTATCCATGATTTACACAGAGTATATACTGTTTCTATTTAACCTTGCGTATAGGCAATTTGTGCGAGGTCATGAGTTCATATGCTATCGTACACTGTTTACTAATGAATTTTAACCCACCGATTATGCCTTCCGACTGAATGGGGTTGTGTCGACCATGCACATTATGAGACTGCCGCTTCAAAAACTCGCGACTTTGCACTGTGAGCAATGATGCATTGTGATCAATGACAGCTTACGGGCCTCTTCGCTGCAACGGCGAGGGCAGATTTCTGGCTTATCTTTAAGGTATACGTGCCGGTAACTTTCATGCTGTCGTTTCATGGAGTTTCGTTGCAAAAAGAAGAGTGTGCGCGTCACGCTGGTCAAAATCATTGTGCTTGTCTACCCATTTCGTTTTACAGCATAGTTCTTATATGCAGTCGAAATTTGCTGTGCGTCGTAGATAGAAATTCTCATCCCCATGAAGTGGTGAGTGATCGATCGCCGCCAGAGGACAAGACATGCTGAAATGTGCGGCCCTTAATGGGTTTTTCCTTGTGAATGTTTAGTGAACTAGTGTAGTGAGTAGCCCCGCCACGGTGGTCTAGTGGCTAAGGTACTCGGCTGTTGACCCGCAGGTGGTGGGATCAAATCCCGGCTGTGGCGGCTGCATTTCCGATGGAGGTGAAACTTTTGTAGGCCCGTGCATTCAGAATTCGGTGCACGTTAAAGAACCCCAGGTGATCGAAATTTCCGGAGCCAACCACTGCGGCTTCTCTCATAATCATATGGTGGTTTTGGGACGTTAAACCCCACAAATCAATCAATTAGTGTAGTTAAAGTTGCCCACTTTCTGCGGCCCGTATGCGCTATCAGAGTTTTACAACAGCGGTGTTATGGTCGATGAGTGAAAAAGAACTTGGCACACTGAAACTTGGCACAGTGGCACATGAAAAGAACACTGCACACCGAAGTCTGTCTAATGTGTCGTCAATACGCGGGAGGGGATATACATCCCGTTTAGTCACAGCATTTACTTTCCGGTAGTCGACGCAAAACCTTAGCGTGTTATCCTTCTTCTTGACAAGTACTACAGGAGATGCCCACGGACTGCTAGAACGTTGACTACCATCATCTTCAAGCATCTCCTGTACTTGATTCTTGATGACTTCCCTTTCGTTCGGTGAAACGCGGTACGGGTGCTGGCGTACCGGCCTGGTTGTCTCGTCTGTTACGATCCTGTGTTCTGCAATGGTTGTGCGTCGTACCTTTGAACTATTCGAGAAACAGCTGCCAAATTCCCGTACAAGGTCGTATAGCTGTTGACGTTGGATCACTGAAAGATTGGGATTTACGGATATTACTTCGCAGACATCAGATGTTGGTTTCGTATTTGTTGACGTTGTTTCAAGGCTTCATATTTCTGTGGCTTCACAAACCTCATGCACAAAGGCTATGGCTGTCCCCTTTTTGATCTGCTGGAATTGGTTCCCAAAATTTGTCAGGAGGACGTCTGCGTACCCGTTTAGTAGCTGGATAATCCCTCGTGCCACACAAACACCTCTTTTTAGGAAAACATCCATGTTGCTGTCTGCCACACCTTCGTAGTCACCAAACGTATCATTTCTGACTAGAACCATTACACTGCTCTGCGGCGGTACAGTCACATCATCATCGACGATGCGCAGTGGAGTGGTTTATTGCTCGTCTGCTCGAGCTACCTTTATAGCTTGTGCCATCGAAAATGATACGCTGGACCTCTGCAAATTAATAATGGCACCATTTGCTTGCAGAAAATCCATTCCATGTATAACTTACATGTATAACATACGGGCAGGACAACAAAGTCACCCACGTAAGTGAAACCTCGTATCTCAACTCTTGCTGCGCATTTGCCGAGAGGCGTAATAAGGTGACCGCCTGCCGTACGTACTTGAGGTCCACTCCATTCGGTCAGAACTTTCCTGAGGCACTTCGCTAAATCGTAGCTTATCACAGAGTAATCCGCACCGGTATCGATTAAAGCCGTGAGCTCTAGCCCGTCAATTACCAACGGCAAGTCTGAACTTATCTTCTCATTACTGCACTTCTTTACCTGGAGACAGTCGTCGTCGTCGTCGTCACGCTGGTGTCGCAGTGGAGGATCTTCGTATTTCGAATTACCAGCGGCCTCGCCTTCACAGGTTCACTTCAGTTTCCCGGGTTTGGACTAGGCGAATGATGCCTAGGTGCGTTTGGAAAGGAACGTGGGCTTGGCGAGCGCTGACATAGAGGAGATGGTGACCGCGGTTGGTGACGACGATGCAGGTCGAAGCTCTGACATGAGCACAGGTATTCCTCGATGTCGGACGGCCTTTCGCCGTTTCGCGGACACGGTGCGTTGACCGCCAATCCTCGAAGTCCAGCTTGACGATATAGGCAAAACCGGTAAAGATGACCAGCCTCTCCACAGTGGAAGCACAGGGGCCTACGTTCCATATCTCGCCATACATCGCTTTTCCGAGGTCTTTTCTCTGTCGTAAGAGGTGCGCTGCAAGTTGCCTCAACGATATGGCGCGAGCTACGTGTTGTCGGTGCGTAAGTACCAGGTGTCTCGATAGCGCACAGTGGATAGCAGGCCGCCTGAGCACCTCAGAATAAGTTACCGCGCGTCGTGTCGGTGGTGCATCCCTTTGCGGCTCCCGTATGGCCTGCCCCATTTCTTCTCGGACAACATCCGCAATAGACAGTTCCGGTGAAGTATGTGGCTGCAGCTTGCGTTGTTCCTCCCTGACAACTGACCGAACGAGCTCCCGCAGAGTGTCAAGATTATCGACAACGTTTGCCGAGAAGACCCCTGCTGATGTACAGGCTACGTCACGATTGTATTGCCGGGCTCTCTGCTGCAGCGTCGTTTCTATTGTTGTAGCTTCCGACTGAAACTCAGCAACAGTTCGCGGCGGATTCCGAACGAGTCCCGCGAACAGCTCTTCTTTTACCCCTTGCATGAGATGACGCACCTTCTTGTCTTCAGTCATGTTAGGATCAGCTCGCTTGAACAGGCGGGACATGTCTTCTATGTACACAGCGACAGTCTCATTTGTGCGTTGATTCCGTGCACGAAAAGCTGCTTCTGCCTTTTCCCGGCGATCATTGTTGCCAAACGTACACAGTAGCTGCCGCCGGAACTCTTCCCAGGATGTCAAAGATGCGTCGTTGTTTTCGTACCACACTCGCGCTGCGCCTTCAAAAGAGACGTATACGTTGCGCAACTTGCCTGCTTCGTTCCATTGGTTTATGTTCGCCACCCTCTCGAAATGATCCAGCCAGTCTTCGGCGTCCTCGAACGGGTCACCATAGAATACCTTCGGTATGACGGGCTGGCTGACAATGAGCTGTGATGGTGCAGCTTGGCTAGTCATGGTGGTGGCGTTTCTTGTTTCCGTCGCTGATGCCCTTGGCACAGGAAAGTGGTCCAAATTCTGGTGAATCCCCTCGAATACGGCGAATGATCCGTTGGTGCACCGGCGTAAGCTCCACGGCTTGCGGATGGTCAGCGCTTGGACTTCGCTCTCTCGTGGGGGTTGGAATCATCTACCCAGCTCCTCCACCAGAAAATGTAACGAATGTAGCAGCCTCACAGCAACGATGTTCTATTTACACGGTTTATTAAGGGCGAACTTGTGCCCAAAGTGAACGACGCACAGCAATCAAGAAGATCCAAGGGCGGTAGTCGTTGTTGTTGTTGTTGTTGTTGTTTTCCTTGTGCAAATGGCTCGTACCCAAAGAAGGGGATTGGCCGATTATAAGGTGAATATGCCCTAAACTTTCAGCATTGCGTCATTCCTACAATCCTCGTGAGACTCTGCCTCGAGCATCCTCGTTCTCTTCTTCTTCACGCGCGTTGGCTGCTCGGCGGAATACCGGGCGCATGCAGGGCCGGCTCGTGCATTGCGGCTGGCTTCGTCGCTCGTCGTCGTGCCGTTAGCCTTTCACTGGTTCCCAACGTCCGAGTTGCGTGGAGCAATGGTAATTTCCAGTGGCAATATGGTGGTTTTGGGACGTTAAACCCCACAAATCAATCATCGATGCAAAATGTTTCAACTATGGCTTGGACAGTTTTGCGATTGACATTTAAAATAAAGAGCGCCGTATAAGTGCTGACATAGAACCATGCGATTAAGTGTTTTTTTAAGTGTTGCACAATTTGTAATGTTTTGTAACATCTGTTCTGCAAGGAGAGCAGGCCCGCGTTATTATAACTTTTAGCAGCAATTATTTACATGACTATGTACAACCTCTAAGCAAGCATTTCAAGAAGCTTGAGAGGTGATTGCTCGAGTAACCCGCTTCAAGTGAGCGATTACAACTATGCGCTATGACTCTATGTCGGTGACTCTATGTCTGTGGAGTGAAATACTCTCATCCCAAATGGCCTCGAAGATTCTCATTTTTTTCTTTTCCTCTGGCAAAAGTAGCAATTATTTTATGTTCGTGTGATTATATCTGCACCATAGCTTGTTTCATTTTAACATTACATGCAACGACTGTTCAGCATGGACGCTTGTTGGCTGCTATTTTGACAATGTGTGTGCACATGTGCAAGTAGTATTGTAAATACGGAGCGCAGGCATTGTTGGCATGTTCTTGAAATGGTTGCAGCAGATGCTACTGATTGAGCTGTGCTTCATTTTCAGCCCCTTTTTGAACCAACAGCTTGGTTTAAAATAGATACTAATCCTTTCTTAAAGTTTTCACCATTTTAAAATTTCACCATCATCATCAGCCTGACTACACCCACTGCAGAGCAAAGGCCTCTCCCACGATCCGCCAATGAACCCGATCTTGTGCTTTCCGCTGCCACGTTATACCTGCGAACGTTTTAATCTCATCGGCTCACCTAACAGTGTGTTTGCCTTCTCTGAGAATTCAGTCAGTTACCCTTAATGACCAATGGTTATCCTGCCTACGCACTACTTGCCTGGTTCTCCATTTCTCCTTGTTGAGTTCAGCTATGATATCCTCAAACCCTGTTCGTTCCCTGACCCACTCTGCTCCCTTCTTGTCTCTTAAGGTTACACCTGTCATTTTCCTTTCTATCGCTCGCTGCATTGTCATCAATTTAAGCTGAACCCTCTTGTGGGCATCCAGTTTTCTGCTCCTTTGGTAAGTACCAGCAAGATGCAGCTGTTATATACCTTCCTCTTAAGGGCTACTGGTAGATTGCCATTCATCATTTGAGAATGCTTGATGAATGGGATCCATCCCATTCATATTCTTAATGTTATTTCACTCTCATGGTTCGGCTCCACAATTACTACCTGTCAGAAGTAGATATATTCCTTTAGAACTTTCAGCTTCTCGCCACCTATCGCAAAGCCTTTTTTTCCGAGACTGTTGTACATTACTTTAGTTTTGTGCATATTAATTTTTAGACCTACCCTTCTCCTTTCCATGTCCAGTTCACTAATCATGAGCTGTAATTCGCTTCCTGAGTCACTCATTAGGGCAATGTCATCAGCAAATTGCAGGTTATTAAGACACTCTCCATTAACTCTTATCCCTAGCTCTTCCCAATCTAGGGCCCTGAAGACCTCCTGTAAACATGCAGCGAATAGTATTGGAGAGATTGTGTTTCCCTGCCTTACACCCTTGCTAATTTGGACTATTTCACTTTCTTTATGGAGAACAATGGTGGCTGTGGATCCGCTGTAGATTTCTTCCAGTATGTTTATATAGGGTTCGTCAATGCCTTGATTCTGTAGCGCCTGCATCACTGCTAATGTCTTAACTGAGTCAAACACCTCATAATCTATGAAGGCTATGTATAGGGGTCGGTTGTATTCTGCGCATTTCTTTTTCACCTCATTGTTAGTATGAATGTAGTCTACTGTGGTATAGAACCAAGTAACCCTCTATTACCAGGGTCACACGGAAACTTTTTATCAGGATCAGGGCGATCTGGATCAGTTTTCTTGATCGCTATCAACATTATGACCGCTGCTACATGGCCCAAGCGATTGCAGTTCAAGCTTGGGTCAGATGAAATGCCTTAAGTGACATTTGCGTGCCGTAAACCATGCCAGTGACAAAACTCGGCGTACTGTATATCTATAGAGTCCTTTATCAGCAATGTTACCTATTCATGCAAGAACCACTCGAACGTCAAAAAGTTCGCATGCCACTAGAATGCGATTTCATAAATCCATCATTCGATAAAATTTTCTTAGCACTTACTTGTATTGCTGTGTGAGATTCTTAACCTTCGCTTTTATTTATGATGGCCCCCGCACGTAGCCGTGTAGTAACAGTGAAGCTTCACTCTCGTTGTACACGCCAGTGTTTCACTTCTGTCTCCTCAAGTCTGTTCCAGTCGCTCTTGCCAGCGGCCAATCACTTTAAAGGTCTCTTCATTCGACCACGAAGTGCATGTACATTGCGATGTAGTCGAAAGGCTTGTGACACTCATAATCAGTTTGCTTCTAGGTGCTCCAACAGCTTCGACAGGGCGAGAGCTGAAATAAGCGCCGAAGGCAACGGTCGACTTCTGGTCGTCTGCTTGTCGTCTGCTTCTCCCGTAATGTATACATGCGGTCGATGCGAATCTTGAAATATGCATTACTTCAGATATTATTTTAATTTACACAGTTTAGAATTTGTTTTTCTTTATAAGCATCTAGCTGTTTTAATGTGTTTTTATTGAACTATCCTCGATTTCTTGTTTATTGTGCTTTCAACAAGCTCGGCTAGGGGGTGCAGATGACAGCAAAATCGCGATCTCTCAGGCAGATCACGATAGTCCTTGATCCCGATCAGGCCTGATCGTGATTAAATGTGAACTTGTAGCAGCACCTAATCTTGATTGTGGTTAATCCAGATTGACACTGATCACGATTAAATGTGCCCGTGTGACACTGGTATAAGTAATATTGAGAGCCTAATCTGCCTGCTCCTCCTTTTTTCAGTATTGTTTTTGTTGGCCTTCCACAACAATTCCATTCGTTTTAAAATATAGGTGAGTTAAGGTAACAGCAAGCTTTTAATTACCATGTTTAACTGAGACATAATGTCATTTCATTCAGAAGGGCAGATAGAAGAGATTATCGCAGGCGTGATGCTGATAGATAAGCACGTGGAAGTAGGCATTATGGAGCAAATGTTGGTTGCTGAAACATTCATCAAAATTTAGGTATAAAATTGGCAGCCTTTGTAATGCATAGAACAGATTGCATGTAGTTTATGGTATTCCTGCTATTGATGCCATGGTTAGGGAAACACAGGAGAGGATATGACACTATACTGCAATGTACTTGCAGCTATAGAATGACTGTTGCTGAAGTATGTACTTCTATATTATGGGGTACGGCCTTCTTCCTATATTTCACATGAAATAGGTTGACAAAAACAAACTTCCAACAAATGTTGGCTGTAATTCTGCATGGGAAGCACCCTCTTTTTTTCAATCGGATTTTGCTTTTTCTGTAGGTTTAATATGTTGAACCACTTCATTTAATGTTGTCAAAGGGTAGAGCATTCACCGCAACAATGTAAGAAATGTAATATTGTGCTGGATTAGCACATCACATGTATAAAATTGTAAATAGAGACTATAGCTATAATGCACCAGACATGGTGTAAACATAAAAAGATGGTGTAGCAGTGTTACTTGGATGATAAACCATTGCTCGTTGAAAAAGATCGATTAAACTCAAAAACTTTAGCATAGCAACACGTTTAAATAATGGAATGTCGATAAATTATGCAGCAAATTTTTTTAATTGTGATGGTAACTTTTTAAGCATAGTATGCCTTGACGTTCATTATTTTATGCTGGGCCAAATAAAATGCTGTTTTCGTGTACAGATTATTTAATAGCAGATGTTTTGGTTAATGTTCAGCTATGCAGCTTTCCTATGTTGTTGAAATTTGGCCAAGAATTGCTGTGATGTAATTCATTGAGAAAAAAAACATGCACGCACAGTTATGTCATTGGTGCATTTTTTGAGTGTGTAATTGTGAGAAGGACATTCAGATAGTTTTATTTTATATCTATCAACATTTTATTTTTCTAGTTGTTGATAACTCATGCATTCTCGCTCAAGCAAATGGAGGACACTTAGAATAATAATTTGTCGCAGTGTTCCCAATTGGTCATGTTTTGTGCCTACCGTTTCTGTTTTGATGGCTGCTCTTTTTATTTTTTGTTGTGATATCAAAGAAATTAGTAGGAGTGTGGTTTGCAATGTCTTTCTCGCGCCATGCATCCTGCACTATTTTTACATTCTTTCACATGTATGTACAAATGCGTATTAAAGGGCCAGTAAACAATCCCAAAGTCCAAAAATTGTTGTAAAGAGAAATATGTGCTTTTTTACTTCGTGAACATGCTGCCGCAAGAATTTTCGTGCTATATTAAGGAAGTTACCGGGGCTAGAACATCGCGGTCGGCTGGTTTCAAATTTTCACGCGGCCTCGCCATCCTTCTCCTTCAGAGGGAGGGGAAGGCATGGCCCATCGTCATGACTCTGTCGGCTTCGGCAATGTGACAAGACGTTAGCGATTGACGTCATTGGTGAACTTGATCAGTCGCAACGTCGCACTTCCGCTTGCTGTGATGCCTGGTTGTTTACTGTTTACCAAGTGCCGATGCTTTTCGCAGCCCAGTCGTTCGATTTGCAGCCGACAATGATTTGCAGGAAAACTGCGTTCCAAAACTGGACAGGAAGTTGGCCCGATTTTTATGGAGTTTGATTTTTTGGGAGTGGACTGTCGCGCCACCTTGAAGCAACAAAACAAAAAACAAAAATAATGCGCTTATTAGTGGGTGTGCTGATCAACAGGTGGTGCGACAATCTGCTTACTCCCAAAAACTGGGTCAGTGAAGTGTCCCAATTTCGATGCATGGAGCCTATGGGGAGGTTTGCAACTCATATGATTGAATAGCTCTATCGTAGCTGTGGATGGGAACAGGAACTGTCATTGACTTCACTACTGTTTGCTGAGACCTGGTTTAGACCAATAGACGAGCTGCGTGCTGCGTCACGTCGCTGATCGCTGAGTTGTCGTCACTGCGTGTGCAAGGAGCATTGGCCAGGTGTAGGAAAGAATTGCGGAAATTGTTTTTTGAAATGGAGGCTCTGTGTGGCGCGCAGCTTTGTAATATTCAGAAAATGTGATCACTGCGGTCTTCTCTACGAATTACCGAGCTTGTTTGCGGAATGTAAAAAAAAAAGCCGGAGCCTGTTTACTGGCCCTTTATAAAGGTATATAAAAGTATACACCACTTTCTCTGACTGTGTTGTGTAGATTTCTAGTGGTGGAATGTCTGGGTTCTGAAAATCTACTGAAAAAAAAGGCTTGAGTTTTCCTGAACACTTGCACTGTGCTTTGTGGTCAGCTTGCATTTCCAGTGTTGACAGGCGTTTTATTGTTGTGCCTGTGGCTTGTGCATATGGCTCTTGATAAATTTAGTTGCACAAAATATTTGATACTCGCTAACGTTTCTGCTGCATCGTGAGGCAGTGCTATGGGGTAAAGCCTTTCTTATTGCTATTGTATATCTCCTTGTTGTTTATGACTTCTACAATGGCTCCTCGAGAACTTGTTTCTTTTGAAAAGAATAAATTGTTTTTGTGGGATGTAGCACTGGTTAATAAAGCACTAGGCACAGTGTAAGTTTTCACATTATCTGAGACAAGTGTAGCAGGAAGATCTGGAAAAGATGGCATTTATTTCTGCAAAACCATATTTACTGTAGGCTGGTTGAAGTGATCCGCAAATAGATCTGATGAGCTGCTTTTTTGTTATTTTAATGTTGCTACCATGCATTTTATTTGCTTTCTTTCACTTTCGTTCAATAGGTCTATTATTGACTGATGAAGTAAACTAACTTTTGACACACACATTGTTGTTTTACACATTCTTGCATGTTTATGTGATATCGAAACTTGTTCGGACTGCAATAATGTATGAATGTTCCAGTGTCTAGCATGTACTGTTGATAGCGGGAGTTTGCGGGATACACAAGCGTAGGGTGAATCACCATGCTGCGTTATGCGACCCCCTTCACCAGTTTCCAGGCACCCATGCCAAAGGATACGAGTTGGCAATGAAGCAGTCGCTCATAAACACTTCACTGCAGTTCAAGTAACAGAAATTCGTTGCCGAATTTCAATTGTCAAAACAGTACCTTTTGCACAACAGCGTGTACCACAGATGCAAGCAGACAATTGTATCTTTGGGCAAAGAACACTGTGTTTGTGTAAAGCACCCGTTGACATTGCCTATGTTGTTTGTTGACAGTCTTGCATTTTTAGTCTAACTTTCATGAAGCCTTTACACATTGATGAAGTTCCTGCTGTTTACTGCATAATAAAAATATTTAAGTTAAGCTTGGTGTGTCCATACACTCTTTCAGAACTTAGGATTGATTTGTGGCTTCTGCCATGCATGTTCACTCAATTCTAGGTGTTTTCACTTAAAAAATCTTCTCATGATAGTCAGTCATTGAACATTGGTGGACTAGAGAAGTGAAACGATGTCTTTTTTTCAATTGTAATAATTGCACAGTCCCCAAAAATTAGGTTCTTGAAATAATTTTTTGTCGCTTTGGAGTAAAAACTTGCCCCCCTCTTTTTTTTTGTAATCACACTAAGTTGTGAGAGTGTGTTACATGATGAAACCTTTATATGAAAAACTTTGATACAAAGACAATTTTCATATAACGATGTATTTTAAATGACTTCACTTCTGGTTCCGTGTGCAAGGAACCTTTAGAACTCTCACCCTTACGGAACTTGCACACCACACTATAACTTAATTCCCTGCTCATCTTAGCTCGAAGATCGAGGGTCTTTCCAGTCTCAACGAGCCAACCCACTCCAAGGTGCAAGCTCTCACTTGCGACGCAGGCACTTGTGCAGCTCAGAAGTAACTCACGGCTGCGGGGTGTGGCTGGGCCTCCCCGTCCCTATACGAGAGCGGCCCATGATCATCCCCTTATAAAACAGGGGTGGATGCCTTCAAGACCTCAATAAAGTTTTCGATCTATGTATCTATCTAACCACATACTCGTAAAACAGGTATTTTTATCCACAATATAACAAAGCAGGGTTATCCACGATTTCAATTTAACATATAATAGAAGTAAATTGGCAATTCGGCCACATTCTTTATATTGAGGTTTAACTGTGCTTCCGGTGAAACTTCCCTGCCGTTTCCTAGTGCAATGCACTGGTAATTAGTGGTCAATAACATAAAAAAATATGCATGCCTTACGAAAAGCAATCAAAACTGATGTTTCGGCAAGTGTTTTAAGGTTAAACTCCACACTCCAGAAAGTTTCATCGGCCTTAGAAGGACATAGTATGTTATGGTGACATAAAGACAAGTGAGCAAATCGCTGAAAGTGAGTGCTGTTGTTGCTCTATATGCAAGCTATTAAGTGCATGTGTATGATATGCACCCAATAGTGCACGTGAGACCATGAGTGCATGTGAGACCATACAGTATGACAGATTTCATTAGGGCTATAACACATATTGTTCAGATTTTGCAGTAGGATAAAGCATACAAGCCTCTACATTTTGTTTTCTTGCTAACTGACGGTACTTGTAAAAAATTCCACCGTCAACACAATCATGGCGATAGTGTCCTAATTTAATTCGCTTAGTGGTTACTACAAACTCCCACTGCTTACAGAACACATGCACACACACAAAAAAAGACCTGTGGCTGCAGTATGCAGAACCCGGCAGTCTGGGAATGTTTTTTCAAATTGTCTGGACTTGTGTAGAGCTGACTGTTTGTATTGCAACAAATAGTTTTGTATTTTGCTTCTGTAATATATTGTGGCAATGAGCATGGACAGTCAAAGTAGTATATGTATGAGCAGCTCTCATTGTGTGCACACAGGCCTTTATATGTTGTCTGTTTGGAGAGAGACTGTCTTGTAACGCTGGAATATTCTGTGCATTCTGTTTTGCTTGTAGGAAATACCATGGTGATTTTTTTTAGACACAGGCTGCTCCTTGCATCTTGTATGCCATTGCCAAAGTTAGCTAATGTCTCCATCTAAGACAAAGGCATGTGATAGTTAAAGCTAGAATTGGAACAAATATCCCCAGCGCATGTGTGTTGGACTTTGCGACATTAACCGATAATAAACAGGATGCACGTGTATTTTGCATTGGTCTCTTGCTTGTATATAAAGCTCCCTTAAAGAGAAACAAAAAAGCACTACCTAGTGTATCAATCAGACTTATTTCTGCGATAACTTAAGATTCACCACATTTACTTAAATCTACTTAGCAAAAAGAAGAAATATGACAAATGGCTACCAACACCACACTAAAGTTCTCACGATGGCACCCTATATGACCTCAAGCATTTTGACGACATCTGTTTGGGTATGCCTAATCACTTACTGTTTAACAATTTCATGGCATTCTTAATAATGTGTGTAGCTCTACAGTTCAATTGCTTGGTCGTTTCACTGCCATATTAAAAAGCAAACAAAAGACGACCTGCCGAGTGTAGCATGTACGGTAGCAACGCAGTATAAGTACAAGTAAAGAATTGAAAATCATGCCACAGATTAGTTTTTTACACTAAGCAGTTTTTTTATGAAATGAATATTTTGAAACTGTGTTTAATAAATATTGACTGTCAGTGGGTTATTTGTACACGCCTAAAAGTATATTTCAAATGTTTAAAAGCCATACAGCCATTTAAAAAATAAAATAAATTAAACACCAGTGAGGGAAGAGTGATAGAATAGAAGGATTCATTCGACTTTCCAAAAATGTTTTTTTTTCTGCGAAGGATTGCTGCCCACGCGGAACAAATGGCAGTCTCCGACCGCCCCACACTTCCTGTTCAGCGTGATCGCGATTTAAAATGCACAGTCAGACACCTGACTGCAGGTGTCTTGTGGGAAATTTTCATAGCGGTCGTTACACCATAGAGTTAACGCTACACGTTACACCTGGGTTCTATCCGCATATTAGGTGCACGGTGGTGCACCGGTCAATTTAAAAAGCAACCAGGCTCGACAGAGATTTGAGTGACGCCTTCGTTAAGCTCCATGCGTGTTAATTTGGATCGTGAAATCCGATCTGACTCTGCAAACAAAATTGCACGTGAGACACCAGTCTTCCACGATTTGGTCTATTTAGTTTGGAAGATCGAATGAACAGCGACCGAGAACGCTCTCGTGTGACTGAAGGTTCTGAATATGCGTTTGAGAAATCGTTCATTTTTTTTTCATCGAACATCTGAATGCTGCTGAGATGTGAATGTACGCCATATCGCTTATGCCTGCAGCGCTCTCCCACAGTATGCGGCGGTTACCGACGAAAGAAAAAGCGGCAGACGCGGCGCTTGTCACTTCTTCTTCGAAACATTCGAACATGTAGTGCAGCGCTCAGCCTTTGCTCGGACATCGTTCTTGCTGTCGTCGTCGCCCTAAACAGTGTGCGGAGGCCTCAAAGTTTCGGAATTTCACGCTGCGCTAAGCCCACAATGTGAGTTGTTCAGCTGTCTGTGATCTCGCACATATCCCTGTAGATAGTGTGTTGGAGAATGTTGCGACGCGCGCTAGTGCTTTCGAACGTTTCATATGTTCGGCTACGTTTGGCAGTTGCAACATAATCAGCACTGCAGGTGAGCCTGAACTACAAGTATATTTTTTTTTCTGTCCTGTGCAACGAACAGCCGCATTCAGGGTAACGCGTTCGTTCTTCTGGTTGTGTTCACGTGTGATTGGCGTAGTGTTCCGGAAAACTGAAACCATGATGTAACCTGTGGGGCCCCCTTTTCTCAAGTGACAGCGGAACATTGGCTCTGACCGAAGGCACAGCTCTGACAAAATCAAGAATGTAACATAGTCGTGTGTTCAACTGACTGCATTATAACATTGTTGGAGCAAAATTGTAATGACGCGTGGAATCGCGTGGAGTTGTAATCGCGTGGAATGAAATCCCGCTCTTGCATGACAGCCGGACCGCAGCTTTCCTTAGAGGGGAAACGTCGTTAGGCCTTGCCGTTAAACTAATGCTCTTGAGAGAGAAAGAATAAAAAAAACTGAGACAAGGACAACAATCAAGTAGGTGCAATTTCACACTTCGTTGACATTATTGGCACGCTTTGCATTTATAATATTTTCGTACAGTGAAACAAATTGAACTGTTTCTCAGCCTATTGGTGAGTTGCTGACTCAAGTTTACACACCTTCCTCCACTCCCCCCCCACTTTTTTTTCTTTAAGGTGGTGATCAAGAACCGCTCACCATGACCAACATCGAGCATCAGTGCCTTGTTTACTTCACCAATGCCATCCAAGGGGAAAAACAGACTGAACTGTCTCCTGTCAGTATTGCCAATCTGGGAAGCTATTTGTCAAGTGCCCAGGTGAATATACGGAAGGCACATCAAGAGTGTCTACGGTGGTGACTTGGTTGAATTCTTCAAGTGTTTTCCAGAAATGTTTCAACTTGGAGGAACTACACATGTCTACCTGACCTCGGACATCATGAAGATGTATCGAGTTGACGAGCTTGAAAAGATGACCGTTGATTTCCTCAAAGACAAGCTGAAGGACATGAATGCCTACCATTTCTCTCCTGTGCCCTTGAGGGCTCTTCGGAAATGCCTTGGGGAAGCACCACTTGGTGTTCAAGCATTGATGGCCCGAAACTATCCGGCAAATGACATGAAGCGCCTGTTGCAGGCCTACTCATGACATATTTGGTGTTTCAAACTCTGGCAACGTGTACCTTTTAGGGGAGCACGGAGAGCTTTGGATTGATGGCAATTTCCGAAATCGCTGGTCATCTGATACCAGCTGCCTGGATGTCGAGATATCGCGGGACGAAGCTGATGCTGTGCGCTTCTTTCGCCATGTTCTCAACAGTCCTGGAATTGAGCTTGCGAGTTGCAGTGTGGACTCTCTGCTTGCACAAGTTTGTGAGGCTCCTGATAGTGTTCAGCATTTTATTAAAAGTAATTACACAGAGGTTAACTTTCTGGACTTCTTCAGGGCGCACAAGGCGGAGTTTTCAGTAGCCACTGGCAGCACTCCGCCGGAGAGGCGTGATAGAAACGATGATGAAGGGTCCGAAGAGGAGGAGTTTCCTCCATTGCAAACTCAAGAAAGTGCTTACCGGGAGAAGTCTTCAGGCAATGCCTGGGAGACTTCGCCTGACACCGGCAGTCCCACCGATCCAGAGGCAGCTGCGATCAAGTACTTCGAGGACGTCATAAGAACGCTAGACAATGAGTTGACGCAGGTTTACAAGCTGCGGGAGCTCCTAGCTGAGGCACCTCTGATCGTATTTTCATACTTCAGTGATGAGTACCCTTACGGTAAATTTGATACATTTTTCTTGGATCACCCTGACCACTTTACCCTTGACGGCAAGGGGGTAGTTATGCTTGCTTCGGCAGCCAAGGGACGAGCATCCAATGCAGAGAGTTATGAACTGGCCCAGCCTAGTTCCGCCAGTAGCACCTCAGAAGGAAGGGTCTCTGGCTGTGAGGACAATGCAGGCACGTTGCATGCAAGGAATGTGCAAATCGAAAAGCTGCTTGAGAAATATTTTGCTGATCTCTTCCACTTGGCTTACAGCTATGGTGTGCGTGTAGTAAAACCAGAAACTGCTCTGGAGATTTCGTCATGTCTCAATCGCAGACTTACTGGCTACCTGGCTGACAACTATGGCAAAAACGTGGTGGAATTCTTTCAGCATCACCAGAGCCGTTTCAGGGTGAGCAAAAATAGGCAACATATGTCTTGCTGTTGAAAAGGACTTGAGCACGGACACAACAGCGAAAAAGCAACCAAATGTATTGGCTGTTGAGTTTTATGTTGCTTTGATGCAGCTTTTGGAGGCCCATCAAGTCAAGGCCATCTCTCCAGAAGTTCTCTGGAGCTTTCTTCCCCTGACTCCACCGAAAGTGCAAGGCTGCTTATGCAAAGTCTACACAAAAGATAACTTCAAGTCATTTTTTCTCAAGGCTCCATCCAAGTTTGCTAATGTCCAAGAACAAGAATGTCTACCTTGCTTCTGGCAGTGGGTGTTCAAAATGCGATTCCAGTGATGTGGATGAATAGCGACTTTGAGAGTGCCCCTGAAAATACACATGAAGCTTCTGCACTAGAGCATTTTGTTGATCTTATCAAATCTCTCCGTGTGAACGCCTATCCTGTGCCCATAGGTATGCTGCAAGAGCACCTTCACAAGGCTTCATCATTTGTGAAGGAATATATTGAGGATGTCTACCCACAAGAGAAGTTCATCAACTTTTTTCTAAAGTATGATGGCTTTTTTTATGTGCTGCGGCCAATTAATGTCGTATGGCTTACAAAAATTGATGGAGGAAATGTCTCTGATCTTGACAATGAAGTGTGTCCTCTTGACACCATGCCCAGCTCATTCAGGTTGGTGGTTGGTGTCGTTGCAGCTGCATTACTGGTGAAAAGTCCCAAGCCATTCTCAACAATCCTTGGGCATCTGAACATAGTCAAAGACCAGTACAGCCAAGAACTTAACAAACAGCCAGGAAAGAGCAAAACTGAAAAGCTTTGCTCGTTAGTTAGCAATTGCTTTGACATGTTTAAGATTGTTAAGGACAATACCATTTTGTCGTGGCCTCTCAAATATGCCAGCTCTCTGCTTTCTGCCCTGGAAGATGCATTGGCTGAAGTTTGTGTGAAGCTAGTGGGTGAAGATATTGTGGAAGTGTGCAACTTTCATGGCACATTACGGCGTAACACTGAAAGGCTGTTCCAGTGTCTTATTCCCGATATCAAAGCATTGCTGGAGTTCTTTCACCATAGGGAGGAATTCTTTGTTCTAGATAAGACACACTTTATTGTTGTTCCCAAGTTGTCGGAGCCTAAGTATACTGAAGAAATTTCACAGATGTTGGAGAAAGAGTTGCTGAAGTGTGCAGACAAAAAGGCACCACTTTTGTCTGTCCTTGAAAACTTGAAAGATGAAGGATTCGATCATCATTTCAGTAGCAGCACTGTTCTCAAGGCCATTCTTATCTGCAAGGACAGGTTTCAAATTTGTGATAATATTTTGCTGCTCATTGAAGAGCAGAATAAAAGCTTTGGGAAGTGCAGTTCTGGTGACCATGGTGACATGGGTTCTGGAGACAATAGGAAAGCTATGAGGCCAAAGAAGACAAACTGTACACCAGTCACTGGCATGGGCTGGATAATTAGCTTAGATGGAGTAAGTGGACTGCTCGCCGCTACCTTTGGTAGCTCTGATGATTATGCTGAAGTTCCATTCAAGAGAGATGCTCTCAGTGCCACATCGACCAATTACAATGAACTGATAGTTGGTCAGGAAGTGGAATTCATTGCAGTCAAAGACGATGGTGAATCTGAGTTGGTAATTGTAGAATTGAAAAGTGCTGGCAGTACACCTAGCGGTGAAGAGGAGAAGGGACGCAGTAAACAGGGTGAACGAGCTCACCCTAGCAGTGGTGGGAAGCTTCACATGAACATGTCTGACGCTGCGAGTGAAGGCAATGCATCCGTCAATGGGGATGACTGCATATTCTACTCCAGTGCCTCAGACTCCGAACAAGTAAAGGTGGCAGCTCCGCCATCGAGTGACCGTAATACTGAAAAGGCGAAATCTCCCAAATTCAAAAATGTGACTTTTAAAAAAATAGTTCAAAATGAAGATGCATTAATCCAGGAAAATGTTTTGCAGGACAGTGCTGACGTTACCATTGTTGACAATGGTTATTGTGCATTCGAATGGGACACTCCACATAATCGAAAAATGATGGACTTGACCCTTATCCCAAAGACAGAAGCATCTCAGCTGTGTGAAAAAACTATCAAGTGTGCCAAATCTGAGGAGCAGAATCCACAGGGTGTGCTTGGGCTGACCGAAATCTCATCAATGGCACACCATGCACCACAGCGTGTGCTTGATGCAGTCATGCCTAAAAAGAACAATAATGTGCTCTGTGCGACATTACCAGCGATTGCTGAACCTGCTGCCATTCAGAGTGATGCTGCCAGGAATGACGCACCCAAGGAAGAGCCTGACTGCGTGGGCTGGAACTGGAATTTGGGATATTGAACCACTTCCAGCATCTTCAAAACAGCTGCAGCAAGTGCCTAGGCCCCCACCAGCCAATGAAAACTTAAAACTGAAAGAAAAAAAAGCGGAAGATTTCAACACCCAAAAGGTTCCAGAAAAGAATGTGACGAGTACGATATCTACATTGCCGCCTGCCTCAGTGAAATCCACATTCCCTTTCACTGGCCCGTTCACAGATTCCAGTATGCATGAAGACCCTAAGAGTGGTAGCAGGTTCTATCACGAGGCATGCACAGTGAAAACAGCCTATAGTGATGAAAGCAGCAGTGGCAGCAGCCAAGTAGCTTCAAGCGACATAGATCCAGAGCTGTCTGCTGATGACGACTCTGAGCTGGAGACAGACTACGAAACCTCCCCGAGTAGCTCACCAAGAACGCAGTCTGTGAAGTCTGAAGGTTATCACTTTGCAGCAGGTGATAATGTGCTTGTGTCACATGGTGGCACTGATGGATCTCGCTTGGAGTGGTGCTTTGATGAAGCCCTGCCTTTTGCCAATGCCACGTGCAACAAGCCCGATGTGGTGTACTCGATACCCGCGACTGTCGCTCTCGTCACGCCTGCTGTTGCAATACTTGAATCCAATGTCCGAGGCATTCCCGTCAGCCTTATTGCAGACCCCGCTGCTACCACTTGTCATGAATGGTCAGAGCTTCATGTTGGGAAAAAGGTTGCAGCTCGTGCTGTGGGAAACATTGAAGATTCTACCCTCCTTCTGGTCATCAATCTGCAGCCACTGTGGCGTAAAGCTGTGCCACGGGCAGCGTTGCCGGATGCTGCCACACAGACAATTTCTACGGGACCCGTACTGGCAGCATCGCTCTTGGTGGAATGAGTGGTGTGCACTGCGTGCACACATGTATTCACTGTGGAAGATGTAATTAATGCTCTTCATCAGGATGTGCCTCTTCGAGCCTGCTTTGGTGCCATTGAGGGTATTTTGGGATGTGTGTTTGTTTCTCATTTTCATATTTTTATTCTTTCTGGAGCACTAAACGATATGCAGAAAGGGTTTAATAGAAATCTGTCTATTGTGGTTTTGTATTTTTTGTTTAAGTCATTGTCATTTTTAATAAATGTGCCTGTGTGTCTGGCTGCGATTCAAAACGAGCCCTTGTCTGCCTTTTTTAAAAACTGCGTAGGAACAGACCATCTGGTATGCGCAGGACATTTGCACACATAGTGCATAGATGTTTGCATTGGGGGAGGGAGGGCAGCAGAGCACCTTATGGTTAAGGTGGAAGGAATGAATTTGGTGTAGTAATCTTTTATTACTCTTTATGAAGCTTAGTAAGCAGCTTGTTGCAATTTAAGTGCTTCAGCTCCGGAGGTGCTCTATGAACCAAGTTCCTTTAGTGCGATGCTGCTGTAAACGCCGTTAGCATCCACATGCATGTAATGCGGGCCTTCAATACTGAAGTTCTGCTTATGAAGATCCTGCCTGTAAGCACTTGAGTTTTTTGCTTTACTGTAGTGTAACGTTAAGTGGTGGAATGAGAAAGGGGGTTCTCCGGAGCAGTGTAGATGTTGCTAGAGACTCTAACATGAAGCAGGCTTCCATGACTGAAAATATTGCAACTGAATGGGGTGAGCTAATGTTGCACGATGCTGTATGCGTACTGGCTGCTAACTGCATTGTTGGGTATCGGGTATCGTGACCAGTGCGAAATAGTAAATCGTAGAGGGGCCTTTGAACCAACCCTCGGGCTTGACAAGAAAGTTTGTTCTATAGACAGAAGACGTATTCGCGAGCACTTCAGCAAAATTTTTGGTTGTGCGCAAGTTGTGAATTTCACAAGCATAATTCAAAGCTATTTTCAGAATACCATTGTTGCCGTTTGTGAATGAAGGTGGTGGGCAGCCACCGAAGCAATTGTACAGATTCCCATGAGAGCTGTCACTGGCTGATTCGTTGGCAGGAAAAGGGCACACTACTTGGAACTGTGCCTTCCTCCTGTTACAGTGTATATATAATAGTGATGAGAACCTGTGGAAAGTGTTGTCGAGGAAGTATAGGGGATGTTAGTAATAAATTTAATGCAATTGTGAAGAAAGGAAGGTGAAAAATATTGGCAGTGACCAAACCTGTGACCTTCAAATACGTGCAATCCAGAGGTCCCAAATTTGGTCCGTGCCAGCAGCAAGTTATCTTTTTGTCCACATTTTTTTCTTCAGATTTATTTTTTATAATTACCGCTAATACACATACACTATAATTTTCTTGACAAAGACAAACGAGCTCTTAAATTTACTTCTTTCCTTGTGTATGTTAATTGATACGGGTAAGACAGTACAGTATATGTAAATGTGCATTTTTGGATTTTAGGACTATGATTATATTTTAGAACTGGGCACACTTGAATAAACTTTGTGTGGTCAATAGGAATGCAATGCAATGCCATGAAATATCGAGTCCCTGTGCTTCCTTGTAATGAAGGGTGGTAAACATGGACTGGAAAAGTAAACTCTGCACTCGTATTGCATTTACTTGTGGTTGGTCCTTCAAAACAATTTCTGTGCCTTGTTTTTGGGAGTTCAATGTCTCTGAAGGTACTTTCGATACATTGAGCAAATGGGGTGTAGGTTGATGTGCTATTAAAAGCCTAAGCTATGTATGTTAATCTACGCCTTTGTAGATATATACTTGTGCGAGTGTTCAGTGGTGTTGGAGGTGGGTCTTCGAAGAAATCTGTATAGAAAATTTGCTTGCCGTCTTGAGAGTATCTGAATGTGGACTCAGTGATGTTCCGTACTACGCTGCAGAATTCACATTCAGAGACATGAAAATCTTCTATTTTGGAGATTTTTCCATGCAAATGCTGACGAAATTCCCAGCATATTTTCCTGCTCAACAGCACCAATTTCCGCTCCCATCCACGCACACGCAGTCTGTAATTACACGTGTCTAACGTACTAGCGACTTTTTAAATCGTGACTAACCCCTCCACTGCCGCACAACAAAAGCATGACTTTATTAATTCATATACTCTTAATACACTGCACATTGTGGCCTTCAAGTCTAACACTGCTAGTGAGATAGACATTGCTTCACGTAAATTTCAAAAACAAATCTCAAAAGCTATGCTTGCCTGGTGCATGCATTAGAACGGAATACAGCAGACGACGGCGCACTGTGACCACTAATTATCAGTCGTCATAGAAAAATTTAACCATTACGGAAATTCCCTGCAGTATCACAAGGATTCTCTTTTTTCCTTTGGCTCAAAATGACAGGTAAAAATTCCCTGAAAAAAAGAAAACTCCATGCCCGGAACATCACTGTGTGGGCCTTGAGCTTGCCTTCGGTGTGGTGCCTGGTTAAAAAAAACAAGAAAAAGGGGAAATGTTTAGGTGCAGCATTTGCAAATTACTTAGAAGTAAAAGTTGTGGCTTAGTTCAGAAATGCAATGGGCATAGCTGTAACGGGTAAGCAAAGTTAAAAGTTAGATGGCTAATTGTGGTTCCTGAAGGCTTGATTCTTGGCTTTGCATAGATATATTTCTCTAAGTCGATAAAAAATGAACTACATTAGATAAAATAGGTGCATGGGTACTGTGGAAAAAACAACAACATAAACGATTGAGTAGGATAATTATTATTCTTTCACGAGCTTAGCTCCAACAACCAATACTAAGTGTCAAATGGGTTTTAGTACTCCATGTATGCCATACAATACATGTCTTTTTTTAAATAATACAGATTTTTTATAACCCGTATTCACACACAGAGCCTTGAGTTGAGGCTGAAATAGCTTGGCGGAAATAAAGTTTCAATAAAGTAATGAACAAAACCTTGTTAATTTTCAGTTGTTTATGAGAAGTTTGTATTAAAAAAATTGCTAGATGTGATAGTGTATTGCATACACCTTTTTTTAGAAATCCAAAGGTGCACATATAAATTTCTAGATATTGTTTATATTCAGTTATGTTTATTGAAAAGCACACAAAGTAAATTTTTTGTAATGTGCTTTTAAAAAAAAATTTAGTCAGCTTTGCACTAGTGATGGCAAGCCGAAAATAAGTGCTGAGCCAGGTGGCCTTCTTTGTTGCTCTTTATTTTGCCACTTTTTTTCTTCTTTTTATTTATATTTGGCAAAATATGAAAAGGTAGGCTACGTCGTAGAGTTTCCTAAAATGTATATTAGGAAACTGTATGGGCTACGTTAGAGGCGGCAGCCCCAACATTATGACAGTATTGCACAAGATAAACACACAAAGAAGAAAAATATAGAACAAAAAAAGAACTAATCAGAAGCACTATATATATGTATGTACATAATATATACTCTATAGTGTTTATGATGGATGAATGAGCACAGTATGTGTATGCAAAGTCTAGTTAATATACTAGGATCACATTGCGGATAGAGTTCCTACAAATAGTGGCAATGTATAATATGAACTAAAGACAGATAATTATACTTGTGTCTAATTGAAAAAATTCACCTCTCTCCATGCTTGCTTTATCTTCTTTGTCTCTGTATTTCTATTTCCTTCTTTCTCTCCCTACTTCTTCCTTCCTTGTGCTCCCCACCCCCGCTCTGTCTCTCTCTCCCTGTGTTTCTCAAGGAGCGTGCGATAGGGGGGTTTGTTGGTAAGACATGGGAAAACATTAAACCACGCCTAGACCTAGGACACTAGGATTAGGAAGGAAATGGAAAGGACCAGCACAGCTTGCGCTAGTCCCGTTCACTTATTTCTTGTGTCGTAGTTTTATGCTTTCCATATACCATTCGTACTTTCCTTTTGCCTTCTGTCTCTTTCTCTCTCTTTATCCATTCTTTCACCCATCAGAATTAGCCACTCAATGCCGGGCAAATTGACGCACGTGATCCGGGAGTGAAGCAGAAAATGAAGAAGAGGGCGCGTAAAAAAAGAAAGAAAATAGCGCGTGTCGCTTTATGATGATGATAGTTCGTGGTTTACAACCAACGGCTGCCATAAAGAGCTCCGCTTTTGATTGATTGATTGACTGATTGATTGACCCTTTTAACCTGGCGTAACTCACCATGGGTGATCGACCGTGAAACGAGTGGGGCCTTGCTATAGAAAACAAATTTGTTGGTAATACTCACTCGAAGAATAGCGCCCCTGTCGTCTGGTCTTCTCTTTTGTCCTTTTGTGTGGCCGGTGGTCAAAGTGGTCGTGGAAAGTGATACCACGCTGTGTGCGCTTGTTAGCTTGCGCTTGCTAGCCGTACCCTGGCTTCGCCACTGAGAGGGTTACCTTCATATTCCCCCGTCTGAGTGAATCCAAAGGCGCTTAATTCTGTTTATTTAATTTAGCCATTTCAACATTATTATTGCCAGAAATGGAAAATCTATCACTTACCACTGCTGGCAGGCATCTCGGGGGGGGGGGGGGGGGTATCGTGTTTGCAGCATTATCAGCAAGATGGCGCAGTGAGCGCGCGGCGGCTCTCATCTTTCACGCGTACTTTGGCCCGCTTTGCGAATAAGGGGATGTACGCTCGATCGCGCGCCCCTATCTTGTAGAGGGAAAAATCTAACGTCTTGGCTAACCTTGGGGTTTTGTCGGAACAATTCTGTTATAGTTAGCAGGCGCACATTGGTCACTGCAATCGTTGCACAGCCTCCGTTTGCGAAAAAAAGTGCGCTTTTCAGACAAAGCGAAGTAACAACTTAGACGCCTATTTGCGTTCATCTGTACCTGTGACCACGTTTAGTGCGTCATTTGTGCGCGAGAAACGCGGGGCACATTTCAATCTGCTTGCTATTCTGCGCGAGACCTTCAAATGTGTTGCTATCGCGTCCATTGCTTCACCTTTGCAGCAAAGCTGTGACTTTTATGGACAGGTTTCAGTGCCACCATATTGAAATGCTAGCCTTTCTGCATCTTTAACAACTAAACACACAGTGTTACGGTAGACTCATACGCATGCAATAAATTGAGTGGGCATTCCAAGGACTAAAAGGAGAGGTGGCTACTGCATACAGGAGGCGCCTAAAGAGCTTCGTCCTCCCCTGTGTGCATGCTCGTCGGGGTGAAATGAAGTTGACAGCTCTTGGAGCGCGTAACGAATTCTTGCGAGACAGAATATCAGAACTTTAGCTGCAGTCGATTCGTGTAGCAATAAACAGCAATACGTTGCCCCTTTCATGATCACTTCTGGAAGTGTCGCGGGGCTGCTTTACGTAAGGAACAGCTTATCAGGTGGACACTGTTAGTAATACTGCAAGTTGGTGTGAATGCATAATGACTTATTTTCAGCACACGCTGACACGCGGACAAAGAGAGGGAAAGACACCAGCGCCTTATCTTAATAAAGCCTTCAGTTCATGGTACCGCTGGCGTCATTCACTCTCCTCATCCGTGTGTCTGTCCGTGCTAAAGATAAGTTATTATTGGCACTATTGCTCATGTTCACGGAATATCACCAACTCACTCATCAAACGCCAAGTGCTTTTTCACTCTACTTTCCCGCCTAGGACAGGGATGGCGTAGTGACCTGTTTGACGAGGCACGGGTTCGAGGATGGCGACTACGTCAGCTTTTCCGAAGTGAGGGGCATGTCCGAAATCAACAACTGCCCACCGATGAAGGTCAAGGTGCTCGGTGAGTGGTGACACTTCTGACGTCACTTAATGGCAGACTGTCTCTTGTGGGGTTCACTCCTCCGCTAGTGAAGTGCGATTAACTCGACCTATACCAAAGGCTGAGGATTAGCAAGGCGTCAAACAAGCCCTGTAATCGAACCACGACGTTTTACATGAACCAAGCGGATGGGTCACCGGAGAAACGCTGCCTTTTGCGCCTATGTTACACCCCACTTGTCCAACGAGTGAAAGCACAATTTAAGCTGTCATCATGCTAGCGTATAAGCATTTGCAAGCTTATGCCTTAGTTAGCAGTGGATTTTTCCATCCCATCTGTTTTTCTTTCGTACACCCATCAAGGACCTCATACATTCTCTATCGGCGACACGACGCAGTTCGGCAAATACACCCAAGGCGGCGTCGCAACACAAGTCAAAATACCGAAGGACATCAAGTTTGTGAGTGTATTACTCATTTATTTTATAGAAACCATATAGGACAGCTAGACAGTGGATGCCGCTATTCACCTGCTTGATGTCTTCTTTCTTTCTGGTTCGGCGACTTCTTCACAGGAAGCGCGAGTACGCCGCATTCTTTTTTGTTACTTCTTTGCAGAAATGGTTCCAGGAGTCACTAGCCGAGCCTGACTTCGTTACGTCCGACTTTGCGAAGATCGATTGTCCTCTTCATCTTCACCTCGGATTCCAGGCTCTCCACGAATTCCAGCGCCTGCACTCGCGCCTTCCTCGACCTTGGAACAAGGTATAAGAATAATTCTGAGCTTCACCTTATGTTGGTGTTACATAGTAACTATTCAAAGGTGCTCAAATAGACAACAGCAGAGGAGTACACAACTCTAGTACTAGCTATAAGCTTCAAGTGCTTGCCATAGCTTCTCAGTCAACTGCGTTAACGCACAGATAGATCGTCCACGTGGCCCCCATGAAACTGAAGCACGTAGCAGCATAGCTTTGATGATAATTGATATCATCATCAGCAGCAGCAGCCTGACTACGTCCACTGCAGGACGAAGGCCTCTTCCATGTTCCACCCGTTAACTTGGTCCTGTGCTTGCTGCTGCCAATTTATACCTGCCAATTTATACCCGCAAACTTGTTAATCTTATCTGCCCACCTAACCTTCTGTCTCCCCCTAACCCGCTTGTCTTCTCTGGAAATCCAGTTAGTTGCCCTTAATGATCAGCGAAGGCTTAATCGTCTATTCCTCATTAATTCGGAACATTGGATTATTTAGATGAGCTCCCGCGTCCGGCCAGTATATACATTGCTCTGTGTCATCAAGCTCTCGTTAATTGTGCCACACTTGGCCGCAACGTGGTTAATTCATATGAACCTCGGAGCCGGATGAACGCGAAGCGTCGCAACTGCGCCATGCCGATAAGCGAAAGCACCGTTTGCCAAGAACCGAAGCGAGCCGTCGCTGTTCGCGTCATTGTCTTCATCAGTTTGTGACCATGGTTTCGAGCGTATGTGGTTCCGGCATGCAGCAGCTTCGTCTTAATTTGACGCAATGTGCGCGCAATGTCACAAAGCTCAAACATGACGGGAGATGGGGAAGATGAAGAGCTCGCGGTTGGTACAATGCCGGCATAGCCTACGCCTCGTTTGCTACATCGTGAGGGACGAGCTATCAGTTGCCTGCTGTTTTACCTGCGAAAGAACTGTCGTCACGTACGCGGGATGGTGGTGGTGGTGCGTAATAAGGCATAGGTGCAGAGTACCTTTCGAATTAAATGAACACGGGAGTGTGGCGCCGCGGTGGCATGCAGAACGAAGTCGGAAGAGGACAATAATTGGGGCTTTTGCGCTGCCCTCACAAAAAGTAAGTACAAAGTTTCGATAATTCTGCATTCGGCTAATTCAGAAATTCTTTTTCTGTTCCTGTGAAATCGGATTTAACGAGCTTTTACTACATTCACGATTGACAGTGTTTTGGAAAGCCCAACCTAAGTGAGTGGCCCTTCGAAAACATCTTAAAATAGCCATGAAATCATTTACTTACAATCGTGTTACTTGACCAAAACTATGGCTGGAATGAAGCCTTTAAGTTTTGTTAAATTTGGTTTTGTTTGCGCGTTCGTAACCATTCTACGCCAGAGGGATAATTACTGCGGTAAAGGCAACAACTTCGAACCGCTTCCCTGCTTTCCTTATTTTAAACAAATATAAAGGATAGACCCTTTTTAGTTACCAGGGGACTCTTGATAAAACCATGCTTGGTAAAATAAGGTACAACATCAGGGGAAAAGAAAAATTGAGTAATTTATAACAACTTGTAACACCTCTTATTAGGACAGTTAGGTTAATCTTTTGGCACACATTGCCTCCTACTTTTATTATCTTCACTATTTAAGTTGGTGTCTTAAGCTGTTCGAAGAATCGGGAAGACAGTGAAGTAAAAATATTGCCGCACGTTGTTAGGCACCTGCCGAAGTCCTGCGCCGCTTCCTGTTACTTTGAATTCTGCCACACAAACGGACAAGCCAAACGCGCCAAGCTATAAACGCGCCATGCAACGCTGGCTGCACGTGTCACCACATCACGCGCTGGACAAGGAACGCTGGCGGTACGCGCCAAGCTATAAACGCGCCATGCAACGCTGGCTGCAGGTGTCACCACATCACGCGCTGGACAAGGAACGCTGGCGGTTTTTCGAGGACAGCTCAAGGCGAGACGCAAGAGAAGTTGACGAGGTATTGACCAGTGAGCTCACAACGTTTGTGTATTTAGTTGACGGGCACAAGTTCGCCATTAATAAATAGCTGTTTCAGCTTCCGGCACTGTATTTGTTCGTTACAAACTGGTGGAGGTGCGGGGTATGATTCCAAGCCCATCTCAGCATAGGGAAAATAGCCCAGAACCCCGAAGGTTGGAGCCAGCGCTGTTGACTCCCGTACACCAACGAACGAGTCGTCGCCTACGAGGTGAGTAGCCCGAGTTTGGTGCCCTCTTCGATTCTTCAAGACCAGCGGAGGACGTAAGTTCCGGAGCCCCTGCAATGGCCACCCAAGCGACTTCATTTCCATTGCATATCGTCATGGACCCGCCCCACATACCAGAGGTATTTCACGGTGATATTTTCGAGGATACCGAGGACTGGCTTGACGGTTTCGAATGCGTTGCCAGACTGAACGGTTGGAACGAAGACCGGAAACTTCGCTACGTCTACGTGGCACTGCAAGATTCTGCACGTACGTGGTTCGAAAACCACGAAGCGTCCTTATTATCGTGGGACGACTTTCGAAGAGAGTTTCTTGCTACGTACCCAAACACGGATCGCAAAAAAAGGCAGAGGCCGCTCTTCAGACGCGAAACCAACGGAACAACGAGAGCGTCGCCATGTACATTGAAGACATGTCTCGACTGTTCTGCCGGGCCGACCAGAACATGGCTGAGGAAAAGAAGTTGCGGCACCTGATGCGTGGAGTGAAGGAGGAGCTTTTTGCAGGCCTGGTGCGTAATCCACCGCGCTCTCTTGCTGAGTTCAGATTAGAGGCGACCATGATAGAAAAGACCCTGCAGCAGCGCGCGCGCCAATACAACAGGGACGTAAGCGTCTCATCCGTTAGCGCGGCGTCGACAACCCTCACAAGTAACATTGATCTCTTGCGTGAAATGGTGAGGGCTGTCGTAAGGGAAGAACTGCAGAAAATACACATGACTCAAGCTCATCCAGCGATGTCTTCACTTGCCGACGTTGTGCGCGAAGAAGTGCAGCAAGCGGTTCTACAACCACAACCTCAGGTACTACAGCGCGCACAACCGGAGCCTCCGCCTCAGTTGTCGTACGCGCAAGCTGTACGACAGGACCTCGGACGCATGAATCGGGTGGCTGCGACTGCTGTGATGCCTCCGACGTTTTCTCCGAGTACGCCGCTACCAATCCCGGAGGCAAGACCACGTAAGAGCGATGTATGGCGCACTGTAGACCGGCGGCCCCTTTGCTACCACTGCGGAGAAGCAGGTCACCTTTACCGGGCGTGCCAGTATCGTCGAGCGGGACTGCGTGGTTTTCCAGTCAATGCACCATGCCCACGGAACGGTTAACGGCCCTACGAAATCGAAGAATACTTGTCTTCGCGCTATTCACCTCAAGACACGCAACAACGGGAGTCGCGCTCGACAGCACCGATGCGCTATCGGTCGCTGAGTCCTCGTCCGTCATCAAATCTCCGAAGATCACGTTCACCTAGTCCGCGGCGGGAAAACTAGAGCCAGCGACCTCTGGAGGTGAGGCCGCTGATACACTGACAACTGAAGACCTTCCATTGTTAGCCCGACAGGGCGGGGGCAGTTACGCAACGGCGGTCAAGTGCAGTAGTAGTGACGTTACCTCCGAGATATTAGTCACGATCGACGACGTCGAGGCCGTTGCGCTAATTGACACTGGTGCAGACTATTCCGTTGTCAGTAATGCTCTCGCAAAGAAGCTTAAGAAGGTGATGACTGAGTGGACCGGACCTCAGATGCGTACCGCTGGAGGGCATTTAGTTAGTCTCGTGGGGTTATGCACCGCAAGGATAGGAATAAGAGGATTTGTGTATGTCGGCAGCTTTATTGTGCTTCCTGAGTGCTCCCGGGAACTGATTATAGGCATGGACTTTTTGCAAACAAACAATGCAGTCATTGACTTGCAAGAGTCCCAGGTTTCGTTTTCCACGGAGAATGCCATCGCCTTCTGTAATGCGGAGAAACCAATCGTTCTACTTCTCCGCATTGTTGACGAAGATGTAACCGTGCCGCCACGTTCCAGTGTGACCGTTCTTGTGAGGAGTGAAGTTCTTCGTGACTGTGACGGATTAGCAGACGGAAACATCGGACTGCTACTGGAAAAAGGACTATGCGTGGCAAGAGGCCTGGTGAGCCTTCGTGATGGATGTGCGTATGTTCTATTAACTAACTTTCGAAATGAGCTGCAGCATGTGGCGAAGGGAACATCCGTAGCATCGCTGCATGAGTACGTGCAAGTCTCAGATGTTTGCACTCTTGATAAAGCTTCAGAGACAGTGGATAACGTACTCCAGTCAGTAGACATTGACAGAGAGCTCTCGTCGTCTCAGAAGCAACAGATTGCTGACCTCATCAGAGAGTTCGCCGAGTGCTTCTCCACCTCGTCGAAAGTCGGGCGTACTCCCGTCGCAAAGCACCGTATCGTGGTCGAAGAACACGTGAGACCTGTGCATCAGCGCCCATACCGAGTAGCGCCAAAAGAAAGGGAAGCCATCAAGAACCAAGTGCAGGAAATGCTCAACGATGATGTAATCCAGCCATCCAACAGTCCGTGGGCATCACCGGTAGTGCTAGTCAAAAAGAAGGACAACACTCTGCGGTTTTGCGTTGACTACAGAAAGCTGAACCAAGTCACAAAGCGTGATGTTTACCCACTTCCACGGATCGATGATGCCGTGGATAAGTTACGCAATGCTCACTTCTTTTCATCATTGGACTTAAAAAGTGGATATTGGCAGATCGAGGTGGACGAACGAGATCGCGAGAAGACGGCGTTTGTGACCCCAGACGGACTATACGAGTTCAAAGTGCTCCCTTTTGGTTTGTGCTCTGCTCCCGCTACCTTCCATAGGATGATGGACACTGTGCTCTCCGGACTCAAGTGGCAATCGTGTCTCGTCTACCTCTACAATGTAGTGGTTTTTTTCCACGTTCGAGCAGCACATCCACCGACTGAGAATAGTACTGGATGCCATTCGGGTGGCAGCATTGACCATCAAACCGCAAAAGTGTCACTTTGGATTTCGTCAGCTTCGGTTCCTCGGGCACATAGTTAGTGCGGAAGGCGTCCGCCCCGACCCGGAAAAGATTGCAGCAGTTGAAAATTTTCCGAAACCGCAAGACAAAAAGGCCGTCAGACGATTCCTGGGACTATGTGCCTACTACAGACGCTTTGTTGAAAACTTTGCTAAGGTCGCTGAGCCTTTGACACGGCTAACAAAAGAAAGTGTAGCATTCTCTTGGCAGGACGAACAAGAAGCGGCTTTCTCAGAGTTGCGACGCCGTTTGCAGTCTCCTCCAATACTTGCCCATTTTGACGAAGAGGCCGATACAGACATACATACCGACGCGAGTGACGTTGACCTCGGTGCCATCCTCGTTCAGTGGCAGAATGGAGAAGAAAAGGTCATTGCTTACGCGAGCCGCACTCTATCAAATGCTGAGTCTAATTACTCAGCGACAGAGAAAGAGTGTCTCGCAGTTAAATGGGCCATCAGCAAGTTTCGCCCATACCTCTACGGCAGACCGTTTCGAGCAATCAGTGATCATCATTCATTGTGTTGGCTGGCAAACATCAAGGACCCTTCAGGAAGGCTTGCCAGATGGAGCCTGCGTCTGCAGGAACACGACATCACTGTGGTCTACAAGTCTGGTCTCAAGCACAATGACGCAGATTGCCTGTCTCGCGCACCTGTTGAGTCTCCATCATCTGACCAAGAACAAGACATCCCATTTCTTGGAGTTCTGAATGTGTCGGAGATGGCTCGTCTTCAGCGAGAGGACCCGGAACTACGCCCGCTTATCCAATACTTGGAGGGTCACCAAATTGAGGTACCACGAGTTTTCGTCCGCGGTTTGACATCCTATGTCCTCCGGAACGACGTCCTATACAAGCGCAGCTTCGTAAACACCGTTGAGATGTTTCTGCTTCTTGTACCATCATCGCTGCGAGCAGAAATCTTAGAAGCGTGTCATGACGACCCATCGGCTGGCCATATGGGTAGTAGCCGCACTTTGGCCAGAATTCGCCGGAAGTATTATTGGCCGAAATTAAGGGATTCGGTGCACCATTATGTTAAGTCATGCCGCGATTGCCAGAGACGTAAAATACCACCATCGAAACCAGCGGGTCTGTTGCAACCAATAGAGCCACCAAAGGGGCCATTTCAGCAAGTGGGAATGGATTTGCTTGGTCCATTTCCTCTCTCTTCATCGGGAAAGCGCTGGATTGTTGTAGCAACAGACTACGTGACTCGATATGCTGAGACATCACCTCTCGCGAAAGGAACGGCGAACGAAGTAGCCCAGTTTTTTGTCACTCAGATTGTACTACGACATGGCGCACCACAGGTTGTCATTACAGACAAAGGAACAGCATTTACTGCCCGTTTGATGCAGTCTGTTATGAAGGTCACCCACACCGATCATAGAAGGACTACAGCATACCATCCGCAAACAAACGGATTAACCGAAAGGCTCAATAGAACTCTCGCCGACATGATCTCGATGTATGTGGACGTTGAGCACCAGACATGGGACAGTATTTTGCCTTATGCAACATTTGCGTATAATACCGCAGTACAAGAAACGACACACTTCACGCCATTTCAACTTGTTTATGGTCGGATGGTCACAACGACCTTAGACGCGATGTTACCTGTCAACGATTCGAATGAGAGTGACCCACACATCAGCGACTACATGGAAAGGGCAGAAGAGGCACGGCAATTGACAAGACATCGTATCATTTTGCAACAAGGATCCGATGCAAGTCGCTATAATCTGAAGCGGAGACACGTACAGTACAACCCCGGAGACAAAATGTGGGTGTGGACGCCTATACGCGCACCTGGCCTATCGGAAAAACTGATGCGGCGCTATTTCGGCCCTTACAAAGTACTGCGTCAGTTAGGCACGCTAAACTACGAAGTAATTACTGAAGGGCAAGTGTGCTCAACCCGACGCAGGACTCGCCCAGAAGTCGTACATGTAGTACGAATGAAACCGTACTACGAAAGGCACTGAACGAGACAACAGATAAATGTGCTCAAACATCAGATGAATACTCCTTTACAAAACTGTTCGACGTCAGAGTACGCATCGGGACGATGCGTTTCAGGAGGGGGACTAATGCCGCACGTTGTTAGGCACCTGCCGAAGTCCTGCGCCGCTTCCTGTTACTTTGAATTCTGCCACACCAACGGACAAGCCAAACGCGCCAAGCTATAAACGCGCCATGCAACGCTGGCTGCACGTGTCACCACATCACGCGCTGGACAAGGAACGCTGGCGGTTTTTCGAGGACAGCTCAAGGCGAGACGCAAGAGAAGTTGACGAGGTTTTGACCAGTGAGCTCACAACCTTTGTGTATTTAGTTGACGGGCACAAGTTCGCCATTAATAAATAGCTGTTTCAGCTTCCGGCACTGTATTTGTTCGTTACAATATCAGTCTTGGCTCATAACACGCTTACTATACTTCCGCCAAGAATATAAAACGTGCGTCTTATATTTTCAGTGACAAGACTAAACTCCTCGCACTTCATTTCGACGAAGTCCTTCAGTTCAGAGCGCACGTCAGTTGATTGTCAGTAACTCGGTGACAACGTCAGAATTGGCATAGGTTCCGTGTATAATCGGCAAGAACTTGACCAAATTGATTGTAAAAAAGTCGAGTTGAAATACGATCCTCACTAAAACACTCACCAGTCAGCACAGCATATCATGCCTGGTAAATTCCGGCACGTCACGTCCTCTTTCGTTTAAGTCTGTTTTGCCCTTGAGGTTTGTTTTTGTGCCGGTGACACTCGCGTGGAACCTTAGCGCTCATATATGCACATGTTCTATAGCTGACTCATTGTTCAACCACGAATATCCCCGTTAAAAAAAACGAACGCTTAGTTATCACCATGCTAGCGCCTATGTTGACAGAGCGGAAACCGTTCAAAGGTGAAGGGAACGACACCAACTGGCGCGGACTCCTCGCGTAAGTGAAGGGTAAATTCACCATGGTATCTTAGTCACCAGCTGCAGTACTGCACGCATAGGAAGGCGGGCTTGGTTGGTGATTCGTCACATTCGCTGCCACAGGAAGCACATCACGAATAAGTGCATAGGGACACAGACGACGCTGTCGGTGTGACTCACTAACTAATTCACTCACTCACTCATTCACTCACTAACTCACTCACTTAATCACTCAATCAATCACTCACTCACCCGGATTAATAAAAGTCCAAACTTTCTGTACCTCCTACTAACCGTCCTATTTTGCTTCGAGCTTCATTGATTAGTATAACTCCACTTTAATCACCATAGATTATCTCGCTTTATTGATTACATTCGCCGTGAAACACATTGTGTTGGCGCATGTGGTCATTGCAGGAGGATACAGAGGAAGTTGTACGATTGGCGAGACAGAAGAACGCTAGGCTGGCCACGCCACTGGAAAATATAGACGAGAGGCTGATCACGACGCTCTCCTACGCGTCGGCCGGCTCGCTGTGTCCCATGCAGGCGGTGATCAGAAGCATCGCCGCACAGGAAGTGATGAAGGTGGGTCACTGGCTTCCAGGCTGGTGTGCACCACGAAGCGTGATCTCTCAAATTTTTCACAAAATTTGTTAGCGCCATGAAATTGAAACTCGTGCTTCACGCCACTTGTTGATGCCTAGATGAGTCATTCGTCGCGTATACCTAGTTGAGCATTAGTAGGGTGAGAGGAGGGCAAGCACTTTAGGGCCTTACCGTGTCGGCATGTATCGTCGTCGTCTGCTGCTGTCGTGACGGTCGATTTGCTTGATCGCAAGAGAGAGAGAGTGATCGGCGCGCGTTGACTATCGAAACGATCCCTCGGCCGCGAGAGACAACGTGCTGCGCACCCGGGCGCAAGCCTTCTTGTATATAAGACGCACGTTTTATATTCTTGGCGGAAGTATAGTAAGCGTGTTATGAGCCAAGACTGATATTTTTACTTCACTGTCTTCCCGATTCTTCGAACAGCTTAAGACACCAACTTAAATAGTGAAGATAATAAAAGTAGGAGGCAATGTGTGCCAAAAGATTAACCTAACTGTCCTAATAAGAGGTGTTACAAGTTGTTATAAACTACTCAATTTTTCTTTTCCCCTGATGTTGTACCTTATTTTACCAAGCATGGTTTTATCAAGAGTCCCCTGGTAACTAAAAAGGGTCTATCCTTTATATTTGTTTAAAATAAGGAAAGCAGGGAAGCGGTTCGAAGTTGTTGCCTTTACCGCAGTAATTATCCCTCTCGCGTAGAATGGTTACGAACGCGCAAACAAAACCAAATTTAACAAAACTTAAAGGCTTCATTCCAGCCATAGTTTTGGTCAAGTAACACGATTGTAAGTAAATGATTTCATGGCTATTTTAAGATGTTTTCGAAGGGCCACTCACTTAGGTTGGGCTTTCCAAAACACTGTCAATCGTGAATGTAGTAAAAGCTCGTTAAATCCGATTTCACAGGAACAGAAAAAAAATTTCTGAATTAGCCGAATGCAGAATTATCGAAACTTTGTACTTACTTTTTGTGAGGGCAGCGCAAAAGCCCCAATTATTGTCCTCCTCCGACTTTGTTCTGCATGCCACCGCGGCGCCACACTCCCGTGTTCATTTAATTCGAAACGTACTCTGCACCTATGCCTTATTACACACCACCACCACCATCCCGCGTACGTGACGACAGTTCTTTCGCAGGTAAAATAGCAGGAAACTGATAGCTCGTCCATCACGTTGTAGCAAACGAGGCGTAGGCTATGCCGGCATTGTACCAACCGCGGACGAAAGCTCTTCATCTTCCCCATCTCCCGTCATGTTTGAGCTTTGTGACATTGCGCGCACATTGCGTCAAATTAAGACGAAGCTGCTGCATGCCGGAACCACATACGCTCGAAACCATGGTCACAAACTGATGAAGACAATGACGCGAACAGCGACGGCTCGCTTCGGTTCTTGGCAAACGGTGCTTTCGCTTATCGGCATGGCGCAGTTGCGACGCTTCGCGTTCATCCGGCTCCGAGGTTCATATGAATTAACCACGTTGCGGCCAAGTGTGGCACAATTAACGAGAGCTTGATGACACAGAGCAATGTATATACTGGCCGGGACGCGGGAGCTCATCTAAATAATCCAATGTTCTGAATTAATGAGGAATAGATGATTAAGCCTTCGCTGATCATTAAGGGCAACTAACTGTATTTCCAGAGAAGGCAAGCGGGTTAGGGGGAGACAGAAGGTTAGGTGGGCAGATAAGATTAAGAAGTTTGCGGGTATAAATTGGCAGGTATAAATTGGCAGCAGCAAGCACAGGACCAAGTTAACGGGTGGAACATGGGAGAGGCCTTCGTCCTGCAGTGGACGTAGTGAGGCTGCTGCTGATGATGATGATATCAATTATCATCAAAGCTATACTGCTACGTGCTTCAGTTTCATGGGGGCCACGTGGACGATCTATCTGTGCGTTAACGCAGTTGACTGAGAAGCTATGGCAAGCACTTGAAGCTTATAGCTAGTACTCGAGTTGTGTACTCCTCTGCTGTTGTCTATTTGAGCACCTTTGAATAGTTACTATGTAACACCAACATAAGGTGAAGCTCAGAATTATTCTTATACCTTGTTCCAAGGTCGAGGAAGGCGCGAGTGCAGGCGCTGGAATTCGTGGAGAGCCTGGAATCCGAGGTGAAGATGAAGAGGACGATCGATCTTCGCAAAGTCGGACGAAACGAAGTCAGGCTCGGCTAGTGACTCCTGGAACGATTTCTGCAAAGAAGTCACAAAAAAGAATGCGGCGTACTCGCGCTTTCTGTGAAAAAGTCGCCGAACCAGAAAGAAAGAAGACATCAAGCTGGTGAATAGCGGCATCCACTGTCTAGCTGTCCTATATGGTTTCTATAAAATAAATGAGTAATACACTCACAAACTTGATGTCCTTCGGTATTTTTACTTGTGTTGCGACGCCGCCTTGAGTGTACTCACCGAACTGCGTCATGTCGCCGATAGAGAGTGTATGAGGTCCTTGATGGGTGTACGAAAGAAAAACAGATGGGGTAGGAAAATCCACTCCTAACTAAGGCATAAGCTTGCGAATGCTTATACAATAGAATGATGGCAGCTTAAATTGTGCTTTCACTCGGTGGACAAGCGGGGTGTAACATAGGCGCAAAAAGCAGTGTTTCTCCAGTGACCCATCCGCTTGTTTCATGTAAAACGTCGAGGTTCGATTACAGGGCTTGTTTGACGCGTTTCTAATCCTCAGCCTTTGGTATAGGTCGAGTTAATCGCATTTCACTAGTGGAGGAGTGAACCCCACAAGAGAAAGTCTGCCATTAAGTGACGTCAGAAGTGTCACCACTCACCGAGAACCTTTACCTTCATCGGTGGGCAGTTGTTGATTTCGGACATGCCCCTCACTTCGGAAAAGCTGACGTAGTCACCATCCTCGAACCCGTGCCTCGTCAAACAGGTCACTACGCCATCCCTGCCCTAGGCGGGAAAGTAGAGTGAAAAAGCACATGGCGTTTGATGAGCGAGTTGGTGATATACCGTGAACATGAGCAGTAGTGCCCATAATATCTTATCTTTAGCACGGACAGACACACGGACAAGGAGAGTGAATGACACCAGCGGTACCATGAACTGAAGGCTTTATTAAGATAAGGCGCTGGTGTCTTTCCCTCTCTTTGTCCACGTGTCAGCGTGTGCTGAAATTAAGTCATTATGCATTCATACCAACTTGCAGTATTACTAACAGTGTCCACCTGATAAGCTGTCCTTACGTAAAGCAGCCCCGCGACACTTCTAGAAGTGATCATGAAAGGGGCAACGTATTGCTGTTTATTGCTACACGAATCGACTGCAGCTAAAGTTTTGATATTCTGTCTCGCACGAGCGGAGTCGCAAGAATTCGTTACGCGCTCTAAGAGCTGTCAACTTCATTTCACCCCGACGAGCATGCACACAGGGGAGGACGAAGCTCTTTAAGCGCCTCCTGTATGCAGTAGCCACCTCTCGTTTTAGTCCTTGGAATGCCCACTGGATGGTGGTACTTGTCTTTCATGAATGTATGATGAAAAGATGCAAAATGTAACTGTTTGGAGTGTTCACTAGATGGACCGACGGACGGACGGATGGACGGACCAACAGACTCGGCCAGTGGATGATTCATGGTTTGTCGATAAAACTCTTTGAAGCTTCGCCCCACTCATCATAATTCACCCCTTGGGCATGCCGTGATTATTTTCTTTGAACGTCGTTCGGACCCCGAGGGAAACGTCAACGTCAATAAAACTGCTTCGCATGCGCGTCTGTTTCGACTTTTGCGTGAATATTAAACCAGACCCAAAACCCTTTGTTCCTTCGTCTATATATATATATATATATATATATATATATATATGTTTGTGTGTGTGTGTGTGTGTGTGTGTGTGTGTGTGTGCGTGCGTGTGCGTGTGCGTGTGCGTGTGTGTGTAATTACAAGTTCCGACATTAATGTCAGCCAATAGCCGTGTCTTTCGGTACGCGACGTAGTTGACTTGAGTGTATGACATCATTTGTCTCGAAAAGAACTAAATATGTCTGACTGACTTTAATGATAAATTCCTTTACGCATTCTGTGCTAAAATATTTCGCTCACACTCTCAAAAGAACCTCGTGTACCGGTCAATATTTTCCGACCACGCTGACAAAGCGTAGCAGGGAACCCTTAAAGCTTTAGGGTCGAAGCTCCTAAAGCTGTGGGTCTGTCCATGCATGTGTCTTTGTGACCACTTCGTAACCACCTAGTTGTATGACTCACTCAGCAGTGCTCTTTCCTGTCCCGTTTTTTTGTCTCTTGCTGTAGTTGTCGATCTGTTACTAGAACACAACCATAGTGAACCACATCGCCCAAATTAAGCTCCTGTGACTCAGAAGGTGGCGCTAGTGGGAGTGCCGAAACAGACACACAGACAGACAGACGTGTGGACGGACGGACGCATGGACGGACACATCACAGGATGAATAGCAAAAGCATAGACGCACGGATGGACAGACAGACGGACGGATGGACGGAAGAACGGAAGCACAGACGGACACAACGGAAGCACAGACGGAAGCACAGATGGACAGACAGACGGACGGATGAATGGAAGTGTGGACAGACAGACAAACGGACGGACAGAAGCACGGATGGATGGACGGAAGCATGGACGGACAAACGGATGGACAGAAGCACGGACGGATGGACGGACTCACGCATGGACAGTGTTACGAGGCGCGACGCCTACACGTTCCCGGAGGCGCCACTGCTCCAAAACTCGCCGCCAAGGTCACCAGCCATTTGGTAACGTGTGTTTCTCAGCTCGCGACTGCTTCTGCGCAGAGCTGATAGACGAGCGGAGAAGACGACGGTGAGTTAAGGCGAGGTTTATGTACAGCATAGAAATAGAGGCGTTACAAATTCGGCACTGGAACCGACAGCTTACAAACTCAAAGAGCCGAGATGTCTTCTCTCAGACGCATACATCGGCTGCTCTCTAACGCATAGGTCAACTGCTGGCAACGCGCCGCTTGGCTTTTTTTATAGGCAGCGGGTGGACCTTTACGTCACCAACATCCAATCAGAAGCTGCCGCTGGCCGTGATGTCAGATTCCTAGAGTCAGGAACCGCCACTGGGTTGCGTCATGATCCTAAATTCCGTAGCCGCTGCTTTGGGTCGCACCCAAGGACGAGTGATGTTGCTACGCATTGCGTAAGACTCGCTAGACTGGATGGCGGCGCTTACATGAAGTCGTTGAGATGATGACGTCAGGCGGGTTCGCTCGCTGGCCTTGACACAGATTGCCTTTGCAGAGGCAATGACGTTCGGTGTGGACTCCCAGGCGTAACAAATGACAGCTGAACGTTTGCCGAGTGCGTGGTTGCACAAGCATACTATGTATTAGGATAATGAAGAATATGTGGCTTACCGATTTCACATCTATTTTGCTGCTGCCTCACAAAGAATATGCCGGGGCTTGGAATATTTCCGTCACATGGTTTCCCTACTTGTCACCTTCTCACCTACCCTCCGGGAGCGGGCACATTCCAGTGGCAGGTTGAGTGGCCATGCTATCAGTGCTCTGCCCCCCACTGCTCAGTGCCCTGCAACTCTACTCCTGTTCTCTCAATGGAATTCGCCATTAGTTTCTATAAGTGAGACGTTCGTGGTGTGTAAAGTAAGAATGTTATGACGAATTCGGTTGGACGCTCTGGTCATCTGGCTCAGAGTCGCCATATGCAGAGGCACCTCGCAATCGCAGTGCGAGAGGCAGCGTACCAACCGAATACATCGGCGATCTCACAGCGCTTATGGCAGCACGCCTGTAGCGCCACCATGCAGCCATCGAGGGAAGCTGCCTGGTAAACACACGGCCGGGCTAGACTCCACCTACGCGCTCCCTCGCACGCAGGTGTAGCCGTGGTAAACATTGCTGCACCGCGTCAACAAATTGTGCCGATGAGTTGAGTGGACATCTCTGACGTGTCTTGCCTTTGGTGTAGTCTTTCTCTCTCTCTCTCTCTCTCTCTCCCCCTCTCTGGCATGTCTGGATGTAGCGAAAGCCTACTGAGCTCAGCACATACGTCTGGTGATCAACCTCGTCTGAGCTACTATCTTCAAGGCAAATCATGAGGTTGTCTGCGAGCTGCTGTAACGACAGCATTGACGTATTTTCCGCCTTCGCTAGCCACCTAGTTATCGATATGGTACATTTATGGCTTCTTAGATGTGAATTCGCCCCACACGCGCACAAAACCACCATTAAGAATGCACATACACGAAGTATCATGCGCCCGGCGATACCCCCTTCCTAAATGCACATTCGCGCTCCTCAAATCGTTCACCTGCCGGCCGCCACGCGATTGGCTGGCTTGTGTCACGTGATCCGTCCTCTCGGTCAGACTGCACCACGCTCTCACTTCGAAATCAGAGCGGTCGGGAGCGCTCTCATTCAGAGGCTGACGCTCTGAAAGAGCCAACCGAAGGTAGTCCGAGTACTCTAATACTACCAACCGAAGGCGCAGCCACTTTTCAGAGCACTCGAAAACGCCCAACAGAATAAGCCACTAGTGTGCGAAAACTCTGTTTACAAGCCAGTTACTTCTTTACGTGCCTGCTACTGCCATGGTATAGTGTACTCATTAATATATGCTTATAGTGCACTATGCTCCACGATTACAACAAAGCACTCAAATTGCACAGATATGTCGAGACACCTTAGCCAGAACAGCTCAAAGCCCCCCCCCCCCTCCCCCATAAAAACAGAATAAAGCGGCTAAGCAGCTGCTCGATGAGTGCTTCCATGAGAACACTTCTCACAATGCATGAAATCTGCTGGAATGTTTTTACGCACATTAGTTATAGAGGTGATTAGAACTGATAGCGGCTCCTCTCCGTTCGGGTCGACTACTCGGAAGTTCTCCCCGAAGTCGCAGAATATCTGCCTGCAGGACAAAAATACGAGATAATCAAGATGAATGCCGTGTTACATGCTACACGTCTTTAGCGTTCCAGATTCCTCCACCGCTACATAGCTGTCTCTAAAGATAAGGATGTGGTGCTCTCGCGTACCATATTAACTATTATACGACGAGCAGATAGTCCGCGCTAACTGAAGCTCACAAAGTATGGCTAAGTGATTGCAAATGTTGGCTAGCGCAAATAAATGGTGGTTATGTTCATTAAAGGTGAGTAATATTCGACTGAATACAAAGCATTGGCTAACGCGGATCTATGCCAACTGGCCATTAATATGTCACTTCGATTGTCTTCAATATTATCATTGAGGCTCTCGCCTGTACATAGGAAATTCGAGTGACTTGATTATGCAAGTGCCTTCACGTTGCATTTGAGAAACGACACCGCGCTATGGTAAACACGAAAACATTTCTCGGCTGCAGGACTGACCCGGCAAGACCCCGTGTATCGGCCACAATAAGTGAAAAGTTGTTCTTGCGGGTGACAGCGGCAACGTCCTCTTGCTGTTCCAATGATGCTTCCGTCAATACCACCACCTGGGAAGGCACAATAGCTTTGTTAAAACGCTGAACAGAACATAGGCACAACACGAACATGAACACAACAGAACATAAACATAACACGTCGCGAATGGGTAACATAAATATGTACAAGCAGAGTTGTTCAGACGCTGACACTGAATACGCGAATTGTTTACTATGATATGTCACGTAGAGCCCTAGTTAAGTGAAATCACAACACAAGTGGACTCATTTTTTCTCTTTAGTATTGTAAAGAACCGATACTGAGCTGCATTAGGTATCCCCCAAGCGTCAGCCCAAAACAGTCACTCACATTGAACTGCTTCAGGAACTCTTCGTTCAGAGGCTCCGTGTGGGCCTCCACACGCACGTACTGGTTCAGTCGCGCCAGTGATGCCTCGGAAGCCGAGGCTCTGTTTTCACCCAGCTTTTCCTCGCTGAGGTAGTACTGCAAAATGTACAAGACATTACAGTTCAACTAGTGTAGATACTACACGTAGCAGTGCAATGTACCATATGTATCTAAAAACGCGTTAAATGAAATAAGCTTTGTCTGTCGCCAGACGAGCCTTCGACGACATTACCTTAGCTATGATTAAAAAACACTTGCAGAGCGCTTTTGACTTCACCTTCAAGAGTAGAATGTGACAGCTTAATCGCATCACCTTCTCAATCACGAGCTTAGCTTCGATTCTTGGTTCCTCGCAGAAAGGAACGTCTGTGCGCTCGTAAAAACAGGTTCTTTAAAACTATCATCGAATGCCTACTGCCGGTAAACTGGCGAGGTGCCTGCTAATGCATAATTCCTCCTATCGAGTGCTGGCGAGGTACCCGCTACGCGTCCATACGCCCACACGCGTTCCTTCGCAGCCGCACACGTTGTTCATGCTGTTATGTTTGATGATAGTTATTTTGCCTGGGCGATTTGTAATTGGTGGACCTTCAAGTGAAGTTCTTGCTGCTGGAGGCGGAAGTGCTTAAGGCCCGTGTACCTAACTGAAGTGAGTGTTGAAGAACTTCAGGTGGCCCAAATTTCCGGAGCCCTCCACTACGGCATCACTCATAAACATATAGAGGTTTTGGGACGTAAAACTCCATTAGCTATTAATTCATGATATTCATATATAATTTATTGTTCTCGAAGCAATATTGAGCATGGGCAGCTCTGTTGTAGAACACCCGTTTGCCACTCAGAAGTCCAAGGCTCGATTACCACTGAAACCGCATGTTTTCGCTAATTTTTTATTTCCATTTATCTCGTGTTTTCGCTCACGGATGACGCATGTTAGTCGCTCAGAACCAACGACGCTGACACGAACACCAAACTTTCCTTGTAGATAGCTCTTCAACGCTATCGCGTTAATAATTTCACGCACTACACATATCGAGCATTATGCCGAATACAGTTACGTCACATTATTGGTAACCATATAAAATAACGAAGCGCAGAAAAGCATCACGTCAAAAGGTACTTAACATGGCCTGTGTCTAGTGGTGTAGTATAGGTTGACTGGCTCCTATACGATGGCGACGAAGTTGAACATTCATTGAAAAAAACTGAACGTGTAAGAAAACAGTAGAGATTTAAGATGTTTACTCATTGCTCAATCCCAAAGGACAACCGAGAGCTAACCACAGAGAGGTAAGATCTCAATCCTCTTATTCATTCATGTTTCATCATCCTGAAGTAACTAATTCAGGCATGCCGACACTAAAGACTACGCAAAACCTGCGTTGCGCTAGTATCATGAAGACAGTAGTCAGATTAGTATTTTATTCAAGACAGAGTTCCAGCAAATCCTGGTAATGGATATACCACTAGCGAAGCCTGTCGGGAACTCGCAATGAGCCCTTTGCCACAATAATTGTGAATTGCGGTGGTGACCAGCTGGGAGGGACTAAATATGAACATTAATGTCAAATGTACAGTGATTCCAATGCTTGCAAGGGTAACATATCCAATTATCATGAAAGATACTGCATAAAAAGAATGCCTAATGGTGGAGGTATGCAGAATATTCAGCACAAAATTCGATGACCACCTAAATACGGTACCAATGCGAAACACTCACTTGCGAGGACAGGTCGTGCATCGTGCACACGGCCTCGTCGTGAACGGTGACCAACTTGACGCCACCCAGGATGATGTTCTTGGCGACCTCCACGCCCAGTCCTCCCATTCCGCACACAAGGACATCCGACTGCGCCATGCGTAGCATGGCGTCTCGCCCGAGCACGTAGCTGGCAAATATGTCACAGGTAGGCCAAAGTAAAAAAAAATTAAGTTCAGTGAACACTGAAGGTGTGTGAAAGATTACGAAGTTGATGCCTTTGTTGCACTGTTTCTTTTTGTGCTAACTACAACACGAATGCGACTAATTCCTATTTTTAAGGCAAATAATCATAATGGGCAGTACCAGCGCACAAACTCACGGGACGAAGAGAAAAGATACCAATAATCAATAAAACACCCCTGTTTTAAGCCTGATAAAAAAACGTAATTGGGATGAATAGTCAACGGAACTTTTGCAGCTATATACGAATGTATTCGCTGATGTAGTGGCTCATCACATGCCGACTGTGTGGCCCGTATACCGGGTTTATGATTTATCAAATAAATGTTAACTGCACCTCTGACCTCGCGTAATGGCCGATGCCAAATTGTCCTGCAAAAGACGCGCTTTGGTCTGCGACGTACACCAACGACCTTTTGTGCCTTACAGCTGTAGGAGTGGTATTCCGTTATTGAGGAACGAAAATCGATCAGTGCAAGTGCAGTCATTTTTTGCATGCATTGCTATGTCCAACTAATCTTTCTTGAACGAGCGAGTCGATAAGGCCACGAAACATTACAAAAGCATACATACGTTATATCGAACTGAAGTATACTGAGATATTAAACTTCAGAATACGAAGTACAAAATGAGGAAGTGCGGGGCTATAAGGGCTCTAGAGAGAAACCGTCGTTGCAAGACATTCTACTTGCTGAATCAATCCACCTTTCTTGCAATCCCAAGGCGTATTGGCCCTTCGCGTGACGGGAAAGTCGCTAAACGCGATGGTAGGATCTCCGAATGCATTCAACACTCGGGGTCTTTTCTTCTGGCTATACCAGTAGCCTTGCATCACTGTGCGAAACTACACTCCTTTACCAAGACAGCAGTCACCAGTACAAAAAAAAATAGAATGGCTTATTGCGGCAGATTAAACAGGCACTAGAAACAGACATTCACAAGAAGTGGAGCAAATTCTGGTTGCGCAGGAAGTCGGCGATAGATGAAAATAATAAAAAGGGAGCTTCTGTCTTTCAAGTCATCATAAATGAGAAAATATGTCAATACAGAAAAATACAGAAGTGTTTTCGAATAGGCATTACAGCAGAACAAACAAGTGACCGTTAAAGCTGTATTATGGTTTATTGAAGAAGACAGTAGGTCTTATTGCATTTCTGACATCTACACAATAACATAGTCCTATAGGTTTACTGAGCTTATCTTAATGGTAAAATAAAATAACACCCATGCTGGTCGTAGCCGAAATTGACGAGATTTTGATACAAAATCCAAGTAGATTTGGCGCTCAACTAAAAAAAATAACAGAGAAAGATACGCGAGGGGATAAGTTGCGCGTAGAGAATAATGAAGGCCACAGGCACAGCGCAAAATTACACGACACAATGTGACAGGCCAGATTACAGCTGTACGCTTTGTAGTACCACGAACTTACAGTTGCCTCGAGTATAGGCTCTCATCGATGACGGGTGGGTTCTGTCCTGACGAATCAGTCGGGGCCTGCTGTCCCTACCAACACAGGTAAAATCAGAATGCCATGGTCAGTAGAAAGCATGGAAGTAGCCGAAGTGAAAAGAAAAATGCCGTATTATTATGAGCAAAACGTTTCTTCTCAATATTCAAATATATAGGAGTTACAATGTCAAAATGCTAGTTTACTTTTGCTTGTTTAATTACATCATAATGTGTGCATTCACGACGTGATTAGTTTGAAATACGCACTTAATTTTTGTTTGCAGCTTAAGTGTCGAAAAATTGTTCAGCTTGAACCTGCAAATGGAATATTATTTCTTCAGGCATTGTTAACACTGAAAATCAGCCATTGTTCTCAGCCCAACGAGCTTGCTTTCGTTTCACTTGATTAGAGGTTGTGTGCTATATGCACCGATACTAAAGGATTTGTACACTCGGAAGCAAAAGTATACGGACCATGGGAGCGTGTGTCGACATCGGTATACCTGCACGTTTGGCGGTGAGCCGTCCGCTGTTGCGAGAATCACTCTGGCTAATTATTCTTGGTCACAGTAATTTTCTGAACAGCAGACGGCTCGCCACTAGAGGGCACCGACAACTATTTTGGCACTCGCTCCCGTGGTATACGTTGTTTTGCTCTCTTGTTTATATTCATCTGTATCTGTGTATGGTATAATTCCTTAAATTTGCTCATACATTCGTATCTTGAGTTCTTCACCTCTGTATTTGGAGCTTAGTTTAGTATAGTTAAAGAAACCAACTACGCTAAATGGACGTACACAGCGAACGCACGTACATGTTTTAGGCGCCCTTCCCGTCACCGGTTTGCCATGTCCGCAAACTTTGTGCATCATACTAATTTGCGGAAGTACGATATAAAAGCGGGATAATCGCGACACATGGTACACAGACCCCACACAATCCGAGTAGAGATAAAATTGAGTCGGTGATCGTTAGTCTAACCATGACATCAAAGACAATAATGTAAGAATGATCATCCCCATCATCATCACCATCAGCATCACCCTGAGCTTGTCAGTCATAGAAATCATGGTTCGCACATATCCAGCCATTGGGTCCCGGTTTCTCGAATAATATTCGAAAAGTATTCTCAACATGAAATCATCCGCCAAAGTAGTTCAGAACCAGAATCAAATTCATATTTAATGACGAACGAATAGAAGCAAGTCACGTAGTCACGTAGTTGCGGGCTAATATAGAGTTAAATGGCTGAAGTACTTGCATTATATAGCGCTTGCTCTTCCTTGTTTTTTTTTCGCCCATTAACAGAAAAAAAAATCGTGCAACAGAAAATTCGGCAGATCCCATGTACCTTGGGGATCAATGTTATGTGAAGCGTGCTCATGCAAGCTGACTGTCTTGTAATTTTTTTTTATTGAGCAAAACTTTAGGAAGTATAGCGCAAAAGAAATGCACAAATGCACGCATATACATACGTTAAAGAGCCGGATATGTTGTATATCGCCAATTGTTTATAGTTGCATATTGATGTCAACAGCAACATGGATATGAGCAACACCACGCGGTAAGCTGACGTAAAAGCGCTAATGCTCGCGAGCATCGTAGCGCTGTACACTGTTACATCAATAAACGTAAGCGGACGACACCCGACTACAATTCATGTTAACCCGACGTGACAACTGTATCGTAGTCATGTTCTCACGTGTAATGTGAGAACATGACCAGATGCCACACTCAAGGCGCCAATACTTTTCGACGTGACGCGGTGTGCGTGCTCGCCGCTGTTCATTACGTCGCGTCACGCCGGCGTTGCCACGCCAGGCGCCGGTCCTGCTTATACTCGCAGGTGCGCGCCGCGCTGCGTTGCTTTGACGCATGCGTGTTTCAGCGCATCCGTTGTCCCTCCGTCACGAAAAGAGGGAGACGCGGTGTCGTCTGGGTAACGCATCGGCGTGAAAAGCAGCATGTCGCATTACGCGCTGGCTGCCGTCGGGCCGCGCCGACGGACGCTGGTAGCACCTGGCGTCAGACTGTAGAGTGCTCATGTTTTGCTAACGTAGCGTCGCTGTGCCCAGCGCGCGCGCGCGTCAACGCGACATTGGAGTATATTAAGCCCTTCATGAAGCGCTCGTGGCCATTTTGCTAGCTTCACATATACCAAATTTGGTGTTACGTGACGTCAATGGATGACGAAATATATGACTTGTTCAAACATGACAATCATGACACGCGTGTCATGTAAGAACATGACAACATACCATGCTCATAGCATGGTCGCGGCCACTTAGCTAGCTCCACATATACTAAATTTGGTATCACGTGACGGGAATAGATGACGAAGGTAAATGACATATCCAAACATGATAATAATGACACGCAGGTCATGTACGGCATCATTTACCTCCACCTCGTTACGTTGTGCTGATTTTAAAGTGGCATACACACATATCTCATTCGTGCTTCGCATATCGATTCCCACTGTACGTGGGATCTGCCCATTTTTTTCCGCAAACAACATGGCTTTCGTCCTGGGCTATCATGTGAAGCACAACTGTTGGAATTCACCACAGACCTTCACTTGAACTTGGAATCCTCTTTTGATTGATTTGTGGGGTTTAACGTCCCAAAACCACCATATGATTATGAGAGACGCCGTAGTGGAGGGCTCCGGAAATTCTGACCACCTGGGGTTCTTTAACGTGCACCCAAATCTGAGTACACGGGCCTACAACATTTCCGCTTCCATCGGAAATGCAGCCGCCACAGCCGGGATTTGAACCCGCGACCTGCGGGTCAGCAGCCGAGTACCTTAGCCACTAGACTACCGTGGCGGGGCTGGATTCCTCTTTTCAGACCGACGTAATTTACATTGTTTCTTCAAAGGCATTTGATCGCGCGGCTCATCGGCGTCTCATGGCTAAACTCAGTTGTCTAAATCTTGATCCGTTTACTTTAAGAGCACGTTCCCAATTCACAGTCATTGGCGGAAAGCTTTCAACACCGTTCAAGTTATCTCCGACGTTCCTCAGGCATCAGTCCTTGGCACGCATCTCTATTTTATTTTCATCAACGACTTGCCATCCGGTATAACGTCATCTATTCGCCTCTTTGTGGACGATTGCGTTGTCTACCGTGAAATCTCGAACAGTAATGACCAGTCTTTATTACAACATAATTTAAACCTGATAGAATCATGGTACTCACGTTGGCTCATGGAAACTAGTGCCTCAAAGTGCAAATGTATGGTTGTTTCACGCAAAAAGATTAACTTCATACATCAATACACACTTAATTATTCAACTCTATCTCATACAACCTCCTACCGATATTTTGGCGTCCTCATTACCAGCAAACTGTAATGCTTTGAACATATCACAAATATTGTAATCGATACATCCAGGGCCTTAGGTTACTTGAAAATAACCCCACGCCTGTCCCCTCCAAAAATTAGAAAATTGACTTATGAATTTTTTGTTATAAGCAAATTACAATATGCTTCTGCTATTTGGAGCCCCTACCAAGAATACTTGACCACCTCTCTCGAGACCGTCGAAAGTCACGCTGCCTGTTTTATTTCATCAAATTATAATTCACACGCTAGCGTAACACTCATAAAATCATCTCTTGAACTTCCCCCTTTAGTAACAAGACGTAAAATTTCCGGACTTGTCCTATCCCACAAATTATACCACAACTTCTCCCATTTACACGAAACACTTCTACTTCGGCAACCTCGAACTTCTCGCCGCCTGTTTTACTCCAACAGCGTTCAACACCTTCACGGTGCGACCCTTTCCTTCAATGAATCATTTCTGCCGGCAGCCATCGAAGACTGGAATTGCCATCCTGACGCCATCGCCCTTGAGATTTACTCAGAAAAATTTAAGCAATCCATAGGCACAATTTTTTCTAAGATAACTTCAGCTACACACATTTATAATTGTATGCATTTTTATGCATTTTTATACTGCTACACTTTTTATAGTCACCTGTTTCAATTATTTGTAATTGCTCTATGTAATTGCCCTATGTTGTAACAGCTGTGTAATTGCTCTGTGCTTTAAATTTTCGCCTGCGCGCCATCTGATGTCAACACCTTTTTTTCAGCGATCATTACTACTGATGTGCTCTGTATTTGCATTTCTGAAGGGTGTTGTATGTCTAATCATACGTCCCATGAACTCTGTAATGCCTCCTCCCCATTTATGTAATGCCCTGTTCAGGGCCCTTAAGGGTTAATAAATGATGATGATGAGATAGATAGATAGATAGATAGATAGATAGATAGATAGATAGATAGATAGATAGATAGATAGATAGATAGATAGATAGATAGATAGATAGATAGATAGATAGATAGATAGATAGATAGATAGATAGATAGATAGATAGATAGATAGATAGATAGATAGATAGATAGATAGATAGATAGATAGATAGATAGATAGATAGATGCTCAAAGTGCCTACAGTACGCAAAGAAATGCTTCGTATTTAGTAAATTTCTTTGTAGGTTAAATACCACACAGAGGATTCTGACTGTTAAGGCTATCGCAGACGCGTTCACACACTCTAGATAAAGCTTGTCATTACACCTGGCTAACAAGGCCAGTAACGAGCAGGTGCACAAAAAATGCGCAAGGAGACACGGTATTACAAGTTTAAGGAGGCAACATCGAAGTTGGCCGGCTGCGCATCATCCACCGAGTCCGTGCTCCGAAGCAACGCCTCCTCTATTTTATCAATGCCAGCCAGATGCGGCTGAACAAGCTGTTCATCACCCTCTTCCCTTGCCATTTTCTGTCCTTTCTCTTCGCCTAGGCTTCGGGTGTGCTTTGCGGGCATGAAGGAGAGTAGCCCCTCATGCAGTGTCTGATGACGGAAATCATATATGAAGCAATGTTTTGTTCACTTGTGTACAGATCTGTCGGGCGACGTCTTGCATTCCTCGTCTTCACAATACTGCCAGTCACGCTGGCTCTCTGAAATAGACGGTGTTTTGAGATAGCGTGTCAGCGTTGGTGGCGCTATGCGGGCAACCAATGGGGAAGCGTCACTGCGACGTTTCTGCATGCGCTGCTCTGTGACGCGGCGGCGGCATTATCTCGAAATAAAAACAAGCAACATGAAGAAGCGGGTCTGACACGTGTATGATACTGGTGTGGGAGATACGTCTATTGCACCTTCGGGGGAAAACACTCGAGCGGACGTGTGACGCGACCAGTGCGACCTCTCATATAGCGCCGCATCATGACCACTCCCTGAATTAGGGCAGACCGACGGCTCCCGCTGAGAAGCGCGCGTTTGCACTGGCATTGAAATGAAGGAGGCATTGTCCGAAGCAACAACATATTGTCACGTGGTGGTGACGTCGATTTCAGCAATGGTAGGGAAGTCAAAGAGGAAACTCTTTATTTGGCCGAACTTGCGGCTGAAAAACTGCAGGCCGGGCTACAGCAATACAAACTGACACTGATAGCCGCGAACACAGCGTCGGCCGTCGATCAACTGAGAAGCAGTGAAGCGCGTCGGCATTTATACATGTGCCGGCGAATATTTCAGCGTTATCGCTTGCGGCCGCGTAGGTTCCATAAAAATTTGTATTCTTCACGTTGTGCACGTAATCTTTAAATGATCTACTACAGTCCTGAAACTTCGCAAACACTACAGGTGTGGTTTGCGCTCATAATTACTTACAGTGTAGCAGGCCGATAACAAAACATGAGGAAGGAATGTGTCAATATGGTGGTTTTCAAAGCCAATATCTACACCGGCTTACGTTTGAATACGCTGTCACTGCTCGAGGCGCAAAGAATAGACACCGCCCCTTAAACCTCGTCTGTGCTAACGAGCGAAGCATTGTGTACTGCACTCACGTTCGCTTTTCCAGACTCGTCTTGGCTGGGCCCATCGTCGGTCCTGCGTTTCTTCGCTGGAGGTGTGGGGTCGTGGTCGTCGCGCTCAGTTGCAGCGATTCGGACGTGACGTGACCTAGACATATTCTCTCCTCGTCCCAGCACACCTTGGTCACCTCCGGTGTCCGCGTACGGCCTTCGCTGGCTGTCCAGCGGGTCTTACGACTGCTGCTCGGCAGCAAACGCGAACGCGGCGGTCTATTTGCTTGTTCGCGTGCATATTGTCCTTGACGATGATGATAACAAACGAGCGATTCATTCATCATATGAATATATGCGTTACATAACGAAACGAAGAATAGGGCTTTGGACACTATATACTACAGTATCCAAAGCCGAAATCTTTTGAGATTAATATTATATGAGCACCCGAAATCTTTTGAGATTATTAGCCGACTGTAACATCGGGCAAGATGGCGCATAGCTTAACGCAATTACTGGCGTTGATTACTGGAGTGTAACTGAAAACGAGGATGAAAAGCGAAGGAAATACATAGAAGCTATCATAGTTATCGTTGGAACAGACTTTCTACTAGTTTACTTTTCGGCCAACACACGCGTATACATATTTTTCGAAATACGCGCACAGTGCTACCAAAATCAACTATCGTATCTAAAGAAGAGCATTCATTTTGAACGAAGAGACAGAAAGAACAGTGATGTATCCACCCCACTTCTGTATGAGACACGCTTCAAGACCTTTGTGTGCTAACGTTCCCCTGCTTCTTTCTTTCACACGCGTCTCTCCAAGCAGTGGTGCGCAGCCACATCATTCTTAATCGACGATACATGTTCTCTTAGGCGATTGCTAACGCAGCGGCCAGTTTTGCCTATGTACAATTTGTCAACGCTCAATAAAACTTCCTAAAGAACGTTCACCACGCAAAAAAGAATTGGCTTCGCATGTTTATTTTCGCGCGAAAGCTTGTCCCTTTGCGTGGAAAGGCGGGCACAAAGCATCCACAGCTTGTTGAACCCCGAGAAAGACTATATAGCGCCCGATCCTGCGTTGTCTCGTTTTTATTGGTCGTTTTCAGCTGCGCCGGAAATTAATCGTTAAGCATGCGCGTTTTATATGTCAATATCAGTACGCCCTGCCACACTCTTTACAACCTTTCTCGCTCACGCATAGCGCAGACCACAGGCTGTCGACCAACTGAAACCACACAAGCTCGCGTCAATCGGTTGGTTGCCAGTTCCTCAGTAATCTGGTGCAACCTACCCCCCTGAATTAGTTTTCTCCCTTCTCGTCACAATTTTGTTAATTGTTCAGAGAAAGCCTATAAAACACTCTTCTGTATTCAATGAACAGGAACGCGGACCAAGCGATCTTCGTATAAATTGCGTACCGAACACTTCTAGTCTGAATATACACACCCTCAATCAGGGGAGCCCCACCGTGGTGGTCTAAGGTACTCGGCTGCTGACACACAGGGCGCGGGATCGAAACCCGGCTGCGGCGGCTGCATTTTCGATAGAGGCGAATGTGCTGTATGCCTGTGTGCTCAGACAGGTGCAAGTTAAAGAAGCTCAGGTGGTAGAAATTTCTAGAGCCCTCCACCACGGCATCTCTCATAATTATATGGTGGTTTTGGGACGGTAAACCCCACATATCAATCAATCAAATTGAGTCAAAGTCAAACCCACACACTCTCCATGGCAACGAAGCACTGGACCAATCAAGCGCATGAAACTTATTCTGAAAAAGACCCAGAACAGGTGTCATGATGGTCAAGTAGTCACGTTTACACACGTAATATTGCGTCGCAGAGGCGTAGAATCGAACCAGGTATCACGCCACGCGAACTGTATAATCACAATTTGGTTCAAAGATTTTTACCCATAACAAAAGATGGTCGAAATTTCCAAGGCCCTCGACTACGGCGTCTCTCGTAATCATTCGGTTGTTTTGGGACGTTAAATCTTACATATCAATCAATAATTACTCATAACGAAGCGCTTTGCAACGTTTCATCATAATCATCATTCAAATCTTCAGCACAGTGTTCCAAGCACCCGCAGTGGATACTTCGTAAAAAGATTAATTATGATGTACCGAGCCGGCTTTGTCCTTGAGAGGTGTTAGACTAAGCCGCACGCGACACTAATATTTTACTGAGCGTAAAATAGAGCGTGAACGGAGTACTTACAGGGCACCTTGGCCTTCCCTATTGTATTGAACCTCATGAACCGCACGACATATTGTGTGCTAATAGATCAGTGCTACTCATCAATCATGCAGATAGTGCTGCAAAAACATCGTTCGCGTGTTTTTCGTCATGACCCACCTTCGTCTCAAGGCTTTCCACTCATTTGAAAGCAATATCTTTCGCCTTATGTACCGAGAATGCACAGTGCATAGATACCATACTGCAGCTATAGGTACGACATAAGTTGCACTTAAGAAAGTTAGTAAAAGAAGATAAAGAAAGAAGAACAAAGCATTTCACAAAGTCGCGGTCAATCTTAGGACGTTGAGCCCACAACATATTATATATTGAACTGCATGCCTCGAATCCATTAACCGTATTCCGACCGTAAATGAGCCACTTCCTGCGTTCACCTGCCAACCCACGTATACAGGGAAACCCAAGAGGAACAGTGAGTAGGATCAATAGTTTTCTTTGTTACTAGCCACGAGAACAGAAATCAATGTGACACATAGGCTTATCAGATGGCGAAGCTAAACTGAAACCAATCATTCAATATAACCTCCTTTGAACAGGTCGAATAGCTTGCCGTCGTGATAAGGGCGTTTGAGCTTTCAGAAAATTATAAAACCCGCGCAAGCTTCCACTTAGGAGCGCTTTTAAAGGCAGCTGAGATTGGGAAGGAACATTCTATGCGGAGACAATAGCATTCTTTTCATATGGTATTTGGTAGCGGTTTGTTTACTGGGTCGTTTTCGCCCCGCCACGGTGGTCTAGTGGCTTAAGTACTCGGCTGCTGACCCGCAGGTCATTGGATCGATACCCGGCTGTGGCGGCTGCATTTTCGATGGAGGCGAAAATGCTGTAGGCCCGTGTGCTCAGATTTGGGTGAAAGTTAAAGAACCCCAAGTGGTCGAAATTTCCGGAGCCCTCCTTTACCGCGTCTCTCCATATCGAGGTTTTGGGATGTTAAATTCCACACATCAATCAATTACTGGATCGTTTTGTACGCTTTAGCGTTGTAATTTCGGCCTCGGTTTCCGTCAAGGCGTCAGCTTGTACAAAGATAATTGTGGTTATGCTTTTCTTGCATCACCAGAAAAAGAAGGTGGGTTCGGCGTTATCCTTTATTTTTGCGTGCTTTCTAAAGCAGCTCTTTAGAAGCGGACGACTATTCGCGGCCATTGCAACCCAACATAAGACGCCAAGAAAGCAGATTGTCTTGGCGACCAACTCTACCAAATAGTGCGTGTGCTGAAAATAGTGCTGAAACCAAATAGTGCGTGTGCCTTCACACATACACAAGCTAACGTGAATGAAGGTTTAAATTTATTTCGATGTAGCCTTGTAGGTCAATCTCATTCTTAACGAAAACATTTGTAATATAGCGATAGCCTGTGCTTCACTTAGGATTAAAAGTCGAAGCATTGAAAAATGTCAGTTGTGGTGGTTTATTTGTTGTTGTAGCCCAATTAGCATGAACGTTTTCTTGGCGGACTCCCCTTGAATGTTCAAGTACTGCCAAAATACTCAGCAACTTAACATCATTTCTCGATAACTTGCCTCTGCTTTGGGTGGAGGTGATGTACATGAGTGCAGTAGAAACACTTTTACAAAATATGGCCTAAGTATCTGTCAGCGCTGATGGCGCAAATACGGTTTGGCTAATAGCAACAAACAAGCTGAAAGAATCGCTACAACGTGCTGAGTGCGACTGAAGCTCGGTCATGTGGTACTTCGTTCACGTGGATTTCTAATGTAGAATGGAGTGTGATTGATTGATATGTGGGGTTTAACGTCCCAAAACCACTATATGATTATGAGAGACGCCGTAGTGGAGGGCTCCGGAAATTTAGACCACCTGGGGTTCTTTAACGTGCACCCAAATCTGAGCACACGGGCCTACAACATTTCCGCCTCCATCGGAAATGCAGCCGCCGGTCTAGTGGCTAAGGTACTCGGCTGCTGACCCGCGCCCTGCGGGTCAGCAGCCGAGTACCTTAGCCACTAGACCGCCGCGGCGGGGCTAGAATGGAGTGTGAAACTTTCTAATTTACTGTGTAGATGTCTAAACATCAATTCGATTTCGTACATCTTCTTGACTTGCCGGCTGAATCGGAAGCGCCCCATTGATTGGATTGCAGGTATACGCCAGTCCGAAATAGAGCACGTACGGATGTGCGTTCGTTTAAATTTTAACTCGATAGTGTTAAAGAACTCGTTTCGCACAAATACCGCTGTTGGGTTATGTGGTTGTGAACTAAAGATCAGTGTTTTCCATGGCCAAAAAATTGAGAAAGGTGCAAATATTATAAACAATAATAATATTTTGTTTGAGTTAGAATCTAACGAAGGCCTTCAGTGTGGAAAGTATAAGTGTTCTAGCCCAGAGTAACGCCGCTGTTTGAAACAGCTTCGAAAAAAAATTATCACCTTTTATTGTGATAATTTTTTTATTGCCTCACACAAGCGTGCAATGATACCAGGCGTTAAGACACGCAAGTTGCGCTATGAGTGGGGGGCTTAAATGTCTACCACTCACAATGTACACAGGCATAATTAATGACCGTTATCTGCAACAGCATCAACCCGTGTAGCAGAGCTGGTAAAGGCGTTGACTTCCGTAATAGGTACTTCGTATATTGGCAAAAGCAAGAATTACCTCATAGTGGGCACTTCACAACTGTACTTGCCGTACTCAATTTAGGATGGTATAAAACAGCCACTTTACACGCACACGGATATTCTTTTGCTTGAGGCAGGATTGAGCGCCTTACTGTTAAGCGGGATCACACTTACGTGGTTTATGTGCCCCAGCTTGGACTGTGGCGCCACCTAGTGGAAGGTAAATAAGTTAAAGAACAGTGCAAAAGAAAAGAAAACGAGTATGTTTGCGTGTGCCAGCCAGCGAAGCAATGTTACGAGTTATTAGTAATAATAAAAGTAAATAAATATGAACCACACACCAAACGCTAAAAAAAATGCTGCCGATTTGTTTAGATCGATTTCATAATAAGGCCTAGCGACGTTCGAAATGGGAAGCTATCTCAAAAACTTCGCTAACTTATCCATATATCTCGGTCATCGAAACTAATTGAAGGCAAGCGAAGTCACTTTAAACGGCCGCTTGCTGCGAACGAAGTGAATCTTTCAACAACTACGCCGAAATCACTTCGAAGGGGGGGCGTACGCAACCACCGCCATGTTTCGCGTACACTACGTACACCTACGCTAACAGGGCAACAATAAATGTGAAAAATAGCGTGCGTATGGTAAGCGGTACGGGTCATGTATACTGTACTCGAATGTGGTGTACGCGTCAACATCCAGCATCTCAGTAGGAATAAAAAGAAGTAAATAGAATTTGATGAAATTATTTGGTACAGAATCTTTTAAAACTTTCTTGGGGACCTTCGACGCAAAAATTTTGGTCTATCTGTGCGTAAATTTGTCTGTCTGTCCACTCTTAACGACACCTGGTACTTGAAACGGCCGACCCCATCCGCGGCGCCCACCAATGTTGCTCAAGATTTAGCGTTTGTACTTGTGCAATTGTCAATTAAAAAGCAATTATTACGCATGTAAGGGGCACCATAACAACACGTATATATTCTGCATGTGCGTCTTTTACAAGAAAAGAAATACATAGATAATTTTAAGGACCTTAGCGCTTATCACGCTGCGCTGACCATGCAACACTTGCACAAAAAGGCAAGTGTTTCCAACGCTTTGCTAAGACGAGACGGTGGTGGCACCTACCCATCACTTTGCGTTCTACACCTTATCACCTTTGAGACGGGTGCGCACACCCGTCTCAGAGCCACGCGCTTCGTTTTCCTAGAAAACTGCCAGATGGCACTCATGTCTCACGTGTGATGTGACTTGAGGCACTCGTTCGCCTCCGCTGCATGCTCGAGGCACTCTAACGCAGCGCCTCCAGAATACCATTCACCGATTTTCTTCCGCAGAACATCAAATAAATGTTTTTTTCACTCTATCCACACGCAAGACTATCGTCTTTCGACTACATTTGCAGATTAAGATGCAGATACGGGGCCAATTGTTTTTCCAGGGACTGATAATATAATTTGCAAAGTCGGCAGACCAGCAGCAAAGATAATTGCCTTCTAAATTATGCCTCCGCGTTTCTGGCACATAGAGTGATTCTTTAATATGTCCTGCAGTTATCACTGTTTGATATTTTTTCTTATTCTTAAGTACACTGTCTACCAGTTTCTCGGCAAGAAATGTGTGTGGTGGTGTATGCCGGCATCCAACGTTGCGCGAGAGGCGAGATAACGTTTAGAGCAGGTGTTTTTAACCGGTCCCCCCCTAGTGAGAAGTGAGTGAGCAAAATTACAACACATTATTGTAAGCAGATGGTAACCAAAAGCGGAATGGAGGTTGAAAATACTGAAAATCTAAAACACATTGTTCTAGCACGAGTGGGTTTGTTACACATGCCATTTCTGGAACAATGCTTCAAGTTTTAAGAAAGGACTGAGAAAAAAGCTAGAGGAACACCTCTTCTGGTGCTCCTTCATTTTTTTTCTGAGTTCGTCCGGCATGTTTCAGGCATCGCACCAAAAATAGCAGGTTATTTCAGCGCTGCAACTGAGCTCAGTTCTTAAGAACGTCAGGTGCCTCTCTCTCTATAAAGAGCGAGGCAAACGCCCTTATGGCCGATCTAGAATCTGAGCAGATTCGCGCCCTCTTGTCATTCAAGAGGGCCAACGCAATAGCAACCTGATTCCCTTTAGAAGAGGTGATCTCAGACAGGGAGGTCGACGAGGTGATTTGACCTATGTTATCTATTGCGACCGCGGTATAGTAAAATGAGTGTTCATATTGTTCCGCATCTACGAAGCAGGCCGACTGGGGATCATCCTTGATCTTCAGAACCGCAGTCACTTTCACTCTACGCCTTCCCTCATTGTACTGCTGATGCATATTGGTAGAGATTAGTGCACCGGGAATATTTTCTCTTTGCTCCTAGGTCACTTGATAGCTTCTCTCCTCGGCCAACCCCAGGTTGATGCCCAGAATGGCTAAGATTCTTCTCCCTGTCAAAAATCAAGATAATCGAGCCAGCTGGTCCAATTCCTGTGCTTCAATAATTTTGTCCAGCGTATTGAGCACGCCTAATTGACATTGGCTTCAGTGATAGCAGTGGTAGGAATACCAAGCACCCTTTTGATGTTTTTGTGAATGAGGCTGTTAAGGTTGTCTTTCTCGAAGTTGTGCCGGTTGTACATGTTCGTTACGTAGATGATTCGGCTTTCGGAGTAAATTTAGACATTCGTAGACATTCGGAGTAAATTGTCTTCTTTCAGGCCTTCTCTTCAATTAGACACCCTGGTAATGAGTGTGATGACCATTTCCGTTTTCTTGGTAATCTTATAAAACGTGTAAGCCTTTTGGATGCATTGGATTCGATAACCATGCCAAACACGCGTATGGAATCGACTTTAGGAATGAAGTTTTCATCTCATGTGGTTTGCTTGATGTCGACATCTGCGAGTGGCTTCCATCCCCCAGGCTTGAGACTTCGTATGATCAGTTTATAGAGGAGCAACTCGGATTTACTGGGAGAACGTTCTAGTTCCGTGCCTTCCAGCTGAAATTCAACCTCATTGACTGCTAATTGGAGACACGCCTCAACATCTCCCTCACATCCCTCAGTGGACCATATAGTTATGTCATCTGCTTAGATTGTGTGACTGCTATAGCAGAGCTTCTCTGAAGAACCTTTCATTGCTATGTTAAATAGTAGCGCTGAAACAATCACTCCCTCCGGTGTGCCTCTATAGTCGACAATCCTGGTAAGCTTATGACGTGTACACAACTGCTACACTTGCGAAACAGATTGATCCATTTCGTAACGCTTGGTTCGAAGCCGAAAAAGAACCGCAGTATTACTTGCTTACTACTTCGCATGACACCAAGTGTCACAAGGCGAGAGATCCCCCTTATTTTTCTGACCAAGCACGAGAGGTGTTTTAGGGCTCATTTAAGGGTGCGAATTTGTTTACTCTATACACACTACGTGTATTCGAATTCGCTATTCTGAAAAAAAATGTGATCATGTTATGGCGTGTTCTAAAGGGAGCTTTCACGGAGCAGATGTGGTCTAGTTCTCGCAGATGATCTTATCGCTCAAGGCGAATCAAACTTCTTCGACTTCGTGTACATTGACGCCGACAAAAAGTCCACAGAGGACTACTACGAGAAGAGCCTGAAGCTTGTCAGGTGCCACGGAATCATCGCTGTCGACAATGTGAGTTGCCTGTCGCCGTGACGTGTACCCCTGAGGGCATGCGACACGTAGATAAAATTTGGGACAGATTTTTAGTATTAACGATGTACCATAGCATTGCGTCTCATTATGTATGGAAATATCAACGTTAAGTTTGTTGTCGATTATTGACAAGACAGTAAGAAAACGCACTTCTGCAGAGTATGAGTGCACTGACTGCTGTGACGATTATGGAAGCTACCTGTTTTACAGCCTCTTACATATTTAAAAAAGGAGTTAATTTTTAAGGCTGTTAGGGCCACAATAAGTGATCTCTCATGCGATAAACATGGCAGATGAATGTGGTAGTACGAAAACGCCACTTGACCTACGTCACCCTTGACGCCTTGCAGTAAACATTACAGATAACATAAGTTTGTGACGCTGTCGTGGTGTCATCGTGACATCACGTGTTGAAGTCATCACATTGCTTTGTCGCTGGTCGGTGAGGTGCAAAACGTTTGACATCGGCTGATAACGTGTTCGTGGTTGTACGCAGGTCTCTCACGCTGTAGCTCGTTGTAAAAAGTTTACTTATTGAGCTGACATTGACCTTCCAATCATGAATTCCCTGCGCGCTATTACTGTGTATTCCGGGACATCTAATAATATATGCTGGAGGAGCGTTTTTACGTTGTGCATGTCATGCACAAAACTTCAACACTTATGTCAAACAATTTTTGTAGCACTTCTCCTTTGGCTGACTATAGGTAAATACTTCTATGTTTTTCTATGTATGTATTTTAGGTATGTAATCACAATTTCAGTGCAACTAGCAAAAAAAACACCAATTTTCAGCGTGGTTAGAAAATGGTTAAGCGCCAAAAAACAACATCATAAAGTACACTTAATGACTGCATTGTTTTCTCCGGGAGTTTCCGGTCCTTCCGGCAAAATTTGTGAAGTCAGTGGTCCATTAACGTCATGTCACGGCGAAATAGGCTATGGGTTGATCCACATACGTCCGTTATAAGTTGTGGATTGTCTCCTACTCAGCTTTGTCATTCAATCGACAGACCGCTCTGTCTTGCCTTGAATTACTTTCGAACATGGTCGAATGACTATCGAGCACGGGGAAGATAGCACTTGTAGGAAGTGTAGTGAAGGCGAGAAAAGAAATCTCTCACCCTTTTTTGAACTCGAAGTGGTTTAGGGGTCCTTTCGAATGCGTCCTACCGTAGTCGTACCTAAAAAGCGCGTTGTGCAGCCGTCTCGTGGTTTGCGTTTTACGCAGGTGTTTTTCAAAGCGAGAGCATTCAGCCCGGAGTACAACGACCCCGTCACGGAGTCCGTGTGACGCCTCAACCCCAAGATGGCGTCCGACGACCGCGTCGAAATCAGCGCGCTCACCGTGAGCGATGGAGTCACGTTAGTCTTCAAAAAGTGAACCCCATCGTCTAACATCCTCGGCGATTGTCGCTGCTGACTTTCGCCTATAGACGGTGTTACGCTTAATTTTACGCGAACCCCTTTGGGCCCAAATGCAAGACCACGGACAGCGTGCGAACGCTCCCGGGCCTGTAAACGTATCGGGGGTAGAGGCGCAGAAGTGTATGCCCAGACGCCGAGGAACCTGAGACGCTGCTGCCGCGAAGGTCGTCATGTGCTGTGCGCGAGAACGCGGTGAGCTCATGGCTCATTCGCGCCTGGCTCTTGAGTGTGGGAACGCCGGTGGTGTGATCCGTGGCGTGATCAGTCGCGTGATCGGTGGCGTGACCAGTGGCGTGGTAGGTGGTGCGAACACAAGGTGATCCATATTTGGTCATGTCTGGAGGCGCCTGACGTCACACAAGCGTCTGGAACCCTTTAAAAACGCGCAGGGAGAGACTGGGTGGAGCAGACTGGATTGAGACTCTGCCGGAACTCTGCTCCTCGGCTTCTTACTTGAATGTCCACTTTGGTCTAACTATGTAGTATTAAACTCTTTTGATTTGCTGTTCTGCGCCGTCTCGCCGGTACTTCCCTTCTCGTCGGTCCTGATGCAAGTTACGAGCACAACCTGCTGACGGCGGCGGTCAAGAGACACCCTTAACAACTGGTGGCAGCGGTGGGATGCTGCAGTCATTTCGACGACTCGAGGTCTGAGCTGCGACACGGATCCACGAGCCGTCTCGTCTGCCAGGCCGCAACCAGATGCAGTGTTTGCGAGGGTCTACGCGGAATTCTTGGCTGTTGAGTGGTGAGTGCGGGGCTTTGTCTGCTGAGTTTTGCCAGGCTTTTTCAGTGGGGAAGCGTAACTGGTAATTCGAACTATTGTTGTCGCCAAAGTGGGCTGCGGCAAGATAGTTGTGTGCAGTAGGAAAGGTCGCACTGAACACAGCCATGAATTTGAAGTTGCTGCGTAAAGCGGAGTTATTACAGCTTGCAAAGGAGTTGCGTTTGGATGTTTCTGACGCACTCCGGAAACCAGAATTGATCGAGGCTATTAGTGATCTGGAGGCTGAGGAAGATGAGCTGACGGAATGCCTTGAGATAATTCGAGAAAGGGAAGCCGCAAAAAGACAGGCAGAGGAGCGTAGAGAACAGCAAGAGAAAGAGCGTGAGGAAAGGGAGCTCGAATTAAAACGACTCGAGTTTCAACGTTCGAGAGAGCGCGAGGAACGCGATCACGCGCTCGAGTTAAAGCGACTCGAGGTTGAAATAGAGCGCGTGCGAACGGCAGGGCAGAGAAGCGAGGCATACAGTGCAGGGGTGCACATATCGCTCAAAATGACAGAACTAATCGCCCTTATAAACTCGGAGAGGACATTGGGTTGTTCTTGGTGAACTTTGAGCGGACGTGTGAGAAGCAGGGGTTCTCCCGTGAGTCGTGGCCACAGCGCTTGCTCACACTCTTACCTGGCGAGGCAACAGAAATAATCGCTCGTTTATCCACTGAGGAGGTCGACGATTACAATAAAGTAAAATCCAGTTTGCTTAGGAAGTACAGGCTGTCCGCGGAGGCATTCCGGCGGAAATTTCGTGAATTGGAGAAAGGAAGGAGTGAGTCATACACTGAATTTGCCTACAAACTGAAGTCAAACATGGTGGAATGGCTAAAGGAGGAGCAGGCCTACGGTGACCACGCAAAGGTTATTGAGTGTTTTTTACTAGAGCAATTCTACAACCGGTTACCAGAGAACATTAGGCATTGGGTGCAAGACAGACCAGATGTTAACTCTCTAGCCAGAGCCGCAGAGCTAGCAGAGGAATTCGTCACACGTCGGGCTCGCGAAGGCAGTGACAGTGGTCGAAAAGGGGGTCCCGATTTTAGGTTCAAGCCAAAGAGAGGGCCTGTGAAAACGAAGGAAGAGCCTGAAATTGGGAATGCCCGAACCGTAAATACGTCGGAGTCGGAACGGAACACCGAACCTGCGTTAGAACAGCAAAGGAAGCTAGAAGCGAGGAAACCGTTCCTTTGCTATAACTGCCATAAACCCGGTCACATTGCGGCGCACTGTAAGAAACCAAAAGTTGTGTTTCTATCCGTCAGTGGTAGGGACGAGAATATCAAGCTTCTCGAACCTTACATGCGCGACCTTGAAGTGAACGGGAAGCCATGCCGCGTACTGTGCGATTCTGCGCCTACGATGGACGTAGTTCACAGCTCGTACGTTGAACCGCAAATGTTCATGGGTGAGTGTGCTTGGATCAAGCAGGCAGTAGAGTCGAGCAGTGCATGCCTTCCCGTCGCAAAGGTAACTATCAAAGGTCCTTTCGGCACGCTCGAGACGGAAGCTGCCATGTCGCCGGCACTCCCTCCGCAATACCCTTACCTGTTTTCGAATAGATCTGACAAGATGCTGCGCGAGAGAGGGCAGCTGTTTGGGGAGGCAAATGTGATGGCGCTAACGCGTTCGAAAGCACGGGAATTCGCTGCGAAGGCAGTTGCCGAGTCCCCTTTAGCTGAAATCGGCCTGACGCAGGACTCCCCAGCAGAGGTCGAACTTGCGCCAGCGTTACAACAGCAGGAGGTCCCATCCGTGGAGGATGAAGCTACGGCACGGGCACCATCAGAAATATTGGAAGAGCATTCCAGAGATTTACTTGTAGCGCCTACGTCGGAAAGCTTACAGCGACTGTTAATAGTAGACAGCATGGCCTTGAGGAATCAACAAGATAAAGACCCGAGCTTGCGAAACATCCAGAGCAGGGTAAATGAAAAGATAGCCCCGAAAAACATAAGTTATTATGAGAAGGATGGCATACTGTACAGGAAGTATGTTGACAAAAGGGGTGTAATGTTTGATCAGCTGGTCGTGCCTCAAGCTTATCGAGAGGATTTACTGCGCTTGTCGCATGGAAGTTCTTGGGCAGGTCATTTAGGCGTCAAGAAAACGAAGGGACGGTTGTTGCAGGAGTATTAATGGCCAGTCTGTTTCCGCGACGCAGAGCGATTTGTAAGGACATGCGACACGTGTCAGCGTGTAGGTAAGTCGGGTGACAAGTCGAGGGCGCCGATGAAGCTGGTGCCTATCATCACAGAGCCGTTTCGGCGGCGCGTAGTGGACACTGTAGGCCCACTGCCGGCGACATCGTCGGGGTACCGCCACGTGCTGACCGCGATATGCCCAGCGACTAAGTTCCCCGAAGCGGTTCCACTTAAAGAACTTAGCTCTGTGGAAATAGTTAACGCGCTCCTTTCCATATTCGCACGAGTTGGCTTTCCCGCCGAAATACAGTCGGATCAAGGCTCTGTGTTTACTAGTGCTCTTACCACTACGTTTTTGGAAAGGTGCGGAGTAAAACTAATTCATAGTTCAGTCTACCACCCTCAGTCTAACTCCGTGGAGAAGCTCCACTCCGTTCTGAAGCGAGTGTTGAGGGCGTTATGCTACGAAAGGAAGACGGACTGGCAGCTATGTTTGCCGGCTACCATGTTCGCGTTAAGGACTGCCCCGCATGAAGCAACGGGGTTTTCACCAGCCGAGCTCGTGTACGGCCGCTCGTTGCGATCTCCTCTTCGCTTGCTTCGAGAATCGTGGGAAGGCCGAGCCGAAGACCCAGTAGTGGTCGAGTACGTTTTGAAGCTACTGGAGCGTTTAAGAAGCGCTCAACGGCTATCAGAGCAAGCCATGGCTAAAGCGCAACATAGGTCAAAGGTGTACTATGACCGCACAGCCAGAACCCGTCGATTCGATGTCGGGGACAAAGTAATGATACTGCGACCGTCGCAGAAAAACAAGTTAGAAGTGCAGTGGGAAGGTCCCGCCAACGTAGTTGAAAAGCTTTCTGACACAAACTATGTGATACGCCTGCCCGGAAAGCGAAAGATACAGCAAGTGTATCATTGCAATCTGCTCAAGCCATACCGAGAACGGGAAGCAGTGGTATGCATGATGGTGAACATCCCCGAGGAGATTCCAGTTGAACTTCCAGGGCTTGCATGAGTCATAAACGGTGAGGATGGTGAACCACTAATCAAAGAATTAATATCGAAAGCGCAGTTAGAGCCGGAGCAAAATATCGAGCTCCAGGATCTTCTGAAAGAATTTCGGGACTTATTTGTAGATAGGCCTGGAAGAACCTCAGTTGTTACTCATGACATCGAGCTGACATCCTCAGAACCCGTGCGTGGCAAAGCTTACCGAGTGTCACCGCGCCAACGAGAGATTATGGATTCCGAGGTCAAGAAGATGTTGGAATTAGGCGTGATCGAGCCTTGTGAGAGCGATTACACTTTGCCCTTAATCTTAGTTGAGGTGCCGGGAAAAGATCCACGCCCTTGCGTGGATTATCGCAAGCTAAACTCGATCACCAAAGATCAGATTTACCCTATACCAAACATTGAGGAGCGCATTGAGAGGGTTAGTGGAGCTCGATATATTTCCACGCTGGATCTCGTTCGAGGCTACTGGCAGGTTCCTCTCACCGAAAGGGCTAGCAGGTATGCAGCGTTCATATCGCCGTTGGGAACGTTCCGCCCTAAGGTATTAAGCTTCGGTTTGAAAAATGCACCATACTGTTTTTCAAGCCTTATGGACAAGGTGTTACGAGGACTAGGGGAATTCGCTTTACCCTACTTAGACGATGTGGCGATATATTCGTCCTCTTGGTTGGAACACATGCAACATCTGCGAGTGGTTCTAACGCGTTTGCGTGAAGCGGGACTAACTGTGAAGGCACCTAAATGCCAACTCGCTCAAGCTGAGGTGATCTACCTAGGTCACATAATCGGACAAGGACGCCTCCGACCTGAGCTCAAGGTGGCTGCCATACGCGATTTCCCGCAACCACTCTCAAAGACAGATATCCGCTCATTTCTGGGGGTTGCAGGTTACTATCAACGTTACATCCCGAGATATTCGGAATTAGCTAGCGCTTTAACTGACGTGCTCCGGAAAACTGAGCCACAAACTGTCATCTGGGATGACCGTAAAGAGGAGGCTTTCAAAGCATTAAAAGCCGCCTTAACAAGTCAACCGGTGCTGAAATCACCTGATTATTCGAAAGAGTTCATAGTTCAGTGTGATGCTAGTGAGCGAGGCATGGGAGTAGTGTTGTGCCAACGAGGAGAGGATGGTGAACACCCAGTTCTTTATGCCAGTCGTAAGCTGACTGTGCGAGAACAAGCGTATAGCGCAACCGAGAAAGAATGTGCGTGTCTCGTATGGGCAGTGCAAAAGTTGTCGTGCTACCTTGCAGGCTCGAGGTTCATAATAGAGACAGACCACTGTCCTCTCAGATGGCTACAGTCCACTTCTTACAAAAATGGTCGCCTCCTGCGCTGGAGCCTCGTTTTGCAGCAGTATTCTTACGAAATACGGTACAAAAAGGGGAGTCTCAATGGCAATGCCGATGGCTTAAGCCGAAGCCTCTAGGTCATGAATTGGCCTCGATTGTTTTTCTTCCTGACATAGGTTTTTGTGTTATTATTTCTTCCGTAGTTTTGGAAGACCTGTGCGTCGTCGGGTGGGCAACGAAATTAGGGGTGTGTTTAGTACTTTGTAAGAGTAATAAGATTGAGACTTTTGTGTTTAAGGTAAGCCTGGCGGGGCTCAGTGGATACGTGTCTCGCGCTTGCTTCTTCAGTGGCTTTGTTATCCTGTGTTTTCCCGTGGATTGTTTGTTCAGTCGACCGGCTCTACCATGGCGAGGATCTTGCCCTCCCAGAGAGAGGACTTCGTTGTCATCCGGCATCTCTTCGGACACCACGTCGGTTCCAAACTCTTGGCAGGAACGCCGGAAGAACCTGTGGTTTCCCTTCTTGCTGATGAAAGACCTGAAGCGGTGGGGTGTGATGATCTCACCACCCGGAGCTGCCTGGCGACCAGCCCCACCGACGAGCCCCTGCGGGGTCGCCCCGGAAAGGAGCTCATACCATTGTCTTTGGCCACTTTTGACTGTCGCCATTTGCTGGATTCCATTGTAGGGTTCGCCTCCAGCCTCCGGCGAACCTCGACAACATCAGTGAAATCTGGCGGAACTACCTTACGAGACGGAACAGGGCCTAGAGCCATGTATCACGTACCGTGCTCCAGGTTAAGAAGGCTACGAGCTTCGACGACTGATCCCTGTTGACAGTGGATGCTGTCCCCTGCCATTCGGGATCTCCATCCGCGAGGGGGCAGTCTGTTACGCTTCATTTTACGCGAACCCCTTTGGGCCCAAATGCAAGACCACGGACAGCGGGCGAACGCTCCCGGGCCTGTAAACGTATCAGGGGTAGAGGCGCAGAAGTGTATGCCCAGACGCCGAGGAACCTGAGACGCTGCTGCCGCGAAGGTCGTCATGTGCTGTGCGCGAGAACGCGGTGAGCTCATGGCTCATTCGCGCCTGGCTCTTGAGTGTGGGAACGCCGGTGGTGTGATCTGTGGCGTGATCAGTCGCGTGATCGGTGGCGTGACCAGTGGCGTGGTTGGTGGTGCGAACACAAGGTGATCCATATTTGGTCATGTCTGGAGGCGCCTGACGTCACACAAGCGTCTGGAACCCTTTAAAAACGCGCAGGGAGAGACTGGGTGGAGCAGACTGGATTGAGACTCTGCCGGAACTCTGCTCCTCGGCTTCTTACCTTTGCTTGTAAACTTGAATGTCCACTTTGGTCTAACTATGTAGATTTGGTCTAACTATGTATGGTCTAACTCTTTTGATTTGCTGTTCTGTGCCGTCTCGCCGGTACTTCCCTTCTCGTCGGTCCTGATGCAAGTTACGAGCACAACCAGCTGACGGCGGCGGTCAAGAGACACCCTTAACAACGGTTTCAAGGTCACCAGCGTTGTACCCCAGAAAACTTCTGGTCACCTCATTCACCAGCTCTTAACGTCGAAACGGAAAGCACGTTTTCAAGTTTCTTTTAAATGTAAGAAATATCTCTCTTTAGTTTTTCAGATAAAAGGAACGTGCGTAATATTCAAAGCAATCTCTTCTATTTTTTACGTAGCTCAAAAAAAAGATTTATTCAAATATATTTTGCCCAATAAGGGAAAGAAAGTGTAGAAAATCAGTGGGCTATTTTCTAAAGCTCTTCTTGCCCACCGATGCTATTATGGCACATCGGTGAAGTGAACCGGATGTCATCAAGGGGCTGTGTTTGAAAACAGGGACGTGAAAACCGTCTGCAATAAAGATTGTGGTGAAAAAATTGGCCATCGATTATCGCAAAGGCACTGTCACCTTTATGACCTATGCGGCATATATTTATCTGTAAGCAATCGATGTTGAGTGCTGTGCGTTTCTTGTAAGCGTCTTTTATTGTCTACACTCGCCAAATAATGAAGCGCCTTCTGGTGCACCATGGAGCACCTCACATGATGCTTTATCTTCCAGAGCTGTCGCACTCGCATGCTAAGTTCATTTGCTTTACACGTAGCCTAAATATACGTCTACGCCATTGGGACATTCGTTGCAGCATCCGAAAGTGCCGCAGAGAACGTGCGGCTGGCGTCCTGAGTCGTCAACACAAAATGCCAAAAAGTGTACCTACGTGAACGCGGCAAGATCTTCGTACGAAACCGGGAGGACTGCGTTGTTAAACTTTGCGTTAGGAACACGAACGCTACTCTTTAGCAAGAGGTGTTGTTCTTAACTACAGTGCTAGCTCGAAGCACGCGTGTATACATTTTCTTTTTAAGTTGCTGCTAAAACCGTCTTGCTTGACAAAAAAATGGCCACAAAGAGCGAGACAGACAAAAGCAACAAAGAAAACAATATTAAATGCCTACTGCAATGGTTCCTTACAAAACGATAGCCCAGTAAACTGCAAAAACGATGAATGGTGCCACTGCTACATTTTTTAAACAAATAAATGTTTTTTACCTCACCGATATGGATCTTGTGGATCAATATAATACTGCCCTTCTTTCTTTGAAGAGCTGTGATATGATTCTGAGGGACGTGGTGGTTAGGGACGGCAGAATAATGTCAAATTCTTATGTTTTCTTTTTCAACTACACGTAAATCAAAGCACACTTCAGGAATTGGAGAAACGTTTATTCATTAAAATTCGGCCGGCACTTGTAGGAAATGAGTCCACGACCTTGTGGTTAGCAGCACAACACCATAGATTCTACACACATGTGCGGCGGGTGTAGTTGCGATGGACTACACTTTTCGTGGCCCCGGCCGTATCACAGCGGTGATAAACTGTTGGCGAACACCGCTTCTCTTGTACTACGTACTGTACTACGTCTTTTACTACGCATGCTGTACGTACTGTACTACGTCCTGTATCACAGCGGTGATAAACTGTTCGCGAACACCGCTTCCCTTGTACTACGTACTGTACTACGTCTTTACTACGCATACTGTACGTACTGTACTACGTCCTGTACTACTCCTGTACGTCCTGTACGTCCTGTACTACGTCCTGTACTACGTCCTGTACGTACTGTACTACGTACTGTACTACGTCTTGTACTACGCATACCCTAGCTAGATCAATTGGCGTCGACGCTCGTTCGCCAGCTTCGCGCATTCACTTCTTCAGCACGAATGTGACGCCGTCCGCCACGGTGACCAAGCTGATCTGAACACGATCATCCGTCGCCATCTTGCGATTCAGCCGCCGGATGGCGTCTGTCTCAGGATCGTTGACTGTCGGATTGAACACTTTCGTGTGCCACAGAACCTGCGTACGCAATCACGCAGAGTATAGTAATCATACAGTGACACAAAGGATCACGCCTTGAGCCACCAAATACGCGAACCACTATCGTTCCTTGCCTTGGTCCACACGCCTAGCCACTGCTGATTTTGAAAAAAAAATAGAATGAAGACAGCGCGTTGAGGTATTTCATGCACTTGGATGAAGAAAAGAGCATGTCCGGCCACACACTTGAATGGTGATGCTTTTCTCAATTCATTTTCGTAAGGGGCTCTTCTGCTCAATGAAAAAGGATTTTACTTCAACCGTGCATCAGAGGCGCTATAGTAACTGTAGATTCGAATGGTCGTTTTCAAGCGCTCCACAGTGTTATTGCCACTGACGGTCACGAATAGCTGGTGCAAAGAATACGCTTTAGATACGTTCAGCTGGCTATCTCGGAGCACCACGTTTCAACTCGGAGTGCTCTGAGGTGGCCTCTCTTCGACCTCGGAGAGGCGGCCGAAATTTGATCGCGTGAGAAGATGCGTTGGCGTGTTTTCTATTCCGGCCTCCGACTGCATGCTCTGCCAAGCGGCTGCACGTTCGGCTCGGTCACGCGTTGCACTGGCTCGAATCAAGAGCGGGCTCTGCATTGTTGAAATCCGAGTGAGAGCATGGTGGCGCCCAGCCGAACGTAACCGTAAGAGTGCGAAATCATTGGCGCGCTTTGTTCGAACCGTCTGTCTGCTCGTGGCATGAAGGTGACAAGCAACTCACATTGTCAACGGCGATGATGCCCTTGCGCCGCACGAGCTGCAGACTCTTCTCGTAGTAATCGTCGACGGAGTTCTTGTCGGCATCGATGAAAATGAAATCGAAAGAGTTTTCTTTGCCCTGGGCGATCAGATCGTCTGCAAGTTGGAAAAATCGTGCTATTGAAAATCGTGTTGCGTGACTCTGCAAGGGTTGCCTGCAACATGCACAAACACGCTCTACCTGCCTGACAAATAACGACACCGACAGTCGCGAGCGTTCTCGAACATTGTCGTGCTGTTTTAATGGCATTATGTGCCTTAAAGTGTGATTCAACGGGGGCAAACAAGGCATGCCTTCCAGTGTAAAACTCGTCGCACATAAGCTATGACCGTACCCATTGGCTTGGCGCTTCATCGTTAATGTTAGGCTGCCGTTTTATATCTTGACATAATTGCAGGTACAGATGAACAAAGCTGAATAATTAACCTAAACATTATGACAACAAACAGGAAATTATGGCCCCTCATGCACATATTAGAAGCGGAGCACAATTGTGATATCCTTCAATTAGTAAATCAATAGTGTCAATGCTAATAACGTGACGATTAGACGACGACGCTCCAGCTTAGAGTAAAGCGCCAAGTGTCTTAAAGATCTGCCTGGCACGAGTGAGAGAGTGAGTGTGTGAGTGTGTGAGTGAGTATAAAGCCTTTTCTGAATCACGCACAGGAGTTATGTACCACACCTATATCCTTAGGGCTCTAGTGACCTCTTCAGCCTGGTGAATGACCTGAACCTTGTCACCTACAGTGGTATGGGTCGGAGCTGAGTGACGTGGTCTCACTGTGCTCAGGACTATTGCTCACACGACTCAGTCGGTGGGCAAGCCGGGAAAGCCAGATTTATGTGCAGTGGCTTTGGTACACGTAGGCGTATATATTGTCACGGAGTCGTGACGTGGCCGAAGACAGGAGACTTCGTGTTGGGATTGAACTGTTTATTTGGGCGAACCTGTGCCCGGTAAACGGAAAGTCCAATTACAGCAGCAGTCTTGCACAGATAGCAGTCTCGGACTGATAGCGGCGAACGGAGCGTCGGCCTTCGATCAACAACTGACAAGCGGCGAAGCGCGTCGGCATTTATACTCTTGCCGTCGAATGTTCTAGCGTTATCGCTGGCGGTGGCGTAGGTTCCAGAACAATCTGTACCGTTCGCACAGTCGGCGTGATCTTATCGAAATGATCTACTACAGTCCGGAACCTTCTAGAAAACTGCAGGCGCGGTTTGCGCTGAGAATCGTGTGGTGTTTTGGGACGATAACAAAAACTTGGGAAATGGAACGTGGCATTGCCCCCCTCTGAAAAAAGGCATCGTCTCGATGCTTTAACTAAAGATGAAAGTACAATAATAATGCAAGAAAGTACAATGAATAAATTACGATACAACAATAATACAAAAAAACACTAGTTCAGTTTGTTAACGCGCATGAAACGGCTTGAGGCGCGCGACATGGACGACTTCAGGTCGCGATCGGCGTCGTTGAGAGTTCGTGATGCCGTCGGGGACAACCTCGTAATCAAGTGGGCCGAGCCGTCGAACCACCCTGTACGGTCCGAAGTACCGTCGCAGAAGCTTTTCACTTAGTCCACGTCGGCGTATCGGCGTCCACACCCAAACACGTTCACCGGGCTGGTATTCCACGAAGCGTCGTCGAAGGTAGTAACGGTGGCTGTCGGTCGTCTGTTTATTCTTGATACGGAGACGCGCAAGTTGTCGGGCTTCTTCGGCGCGTGGAAGGTACTCGCTCACATCGAGGTTTTCTTCGTCGGTGACGTTGGGTAACATGGCATCGAGCGTCGTTGCCGGGCTCCTTCCGTAGACCAATTTGTATGGAGATATCTGCGTCGTCTCCTGCACCGCCGTGTTGTATGCGAAGGTCACATACGGAAGAATGGCGTCCCACGTCTTGTGTTCGACATCGACGTACATTGACAGCATGTCGGCGATCGTCTTGTTAAGCCGCTCGGTGAGGCCGTTGGTCTGTGGGTGGTACGCTGTCGTCCGGCGGTGGTTTGTTTGGCTGTATGCCAAGATTGCTTGAGTTAAGACGGCAGTGAATGCCGTTCCTCTGTCGGTGATAAGGACCTCCGTGGCGCCATGACGTAGGACGATATTTTCGACGAAGAATTTAGCTACCTCGGATGCACTGCCTTTTGGCAGGGCTTTTGTCTCGGCGTAGCGAGTGAGGTAGTCGGTAGCTACCATGATCCACTTGTTACCGAAAGCCGACGTCGGGAACGGCCCCAGTAGGTCCATACAAATCTGCTGGAAAGGTCGGCAAGGTGGATCAATTGGCTGCAGAAGTCCCGCTGGCCTTGTCGGCGGTGTCTTGCGTCGCTGACAGTCCCGGCATGTTCTCACATAACGAGTGACGTCGGTGGTAAGACGTGGCCAGTAGTACCTTTCTTGTATCCTCGCGAGCGTGCGAGAAACACCGAGGTGCCCTGCCGTCGGATCGTCGTGAAGGGCCTGCAGGAGTTCTGGTCGCAGAGCTGAAGGCACCACAAGGAGGTACTTAGCTCGAAGCGGTGAAAAGTTTTTCTTTTGTAGAAGACCGTTTCATAGAAAGAACGACGCAAGTGCGCGCTTGAATACCTTCGGGACTTCGGCGGTCCTGCCTTCGAGGTATTCTATTAGGGCCTTAAGTTCCCGGTCGGCCCTCTGTCGTTCAGCGAAGTCGTCGGTAGTTATCGTTCCTAAGAAGTAGTCGTCATCCGGGTCGTCGGGTAGCGGTTGGTCGACAGGCGCACGAGAGAGACAGTCGGCGTCGGAGTGTTTTTTGCCAGACTTGTAAATGACAGTAATGTCATATTCTTGAAGTCTCAGGCTCCATCGTGCGAGGCGACCTGAGGGGTCCTTCAACGTGGCTAGCCAACAATGCGTGGTGGTCGCTCACAACTTTGAAGGGCCTGCCGTAGAGATAGGGGCGAAATTTCGACGTAGCCCAGATGATGGCGAGGCACTCCTTTTCTGTTGTGGAATAATTTGCTTCTGCTTTGGATAGCGATCGGCTGGCGTAACTAATAACCCTTTCAAGTCCGTCAGCCCTCTGCACAAGAACGGCGCGAAAACCTACGCTGCTTGCGTCAGTATGTATTTCTGTCTCGGCGAATTCGTCGAAATGGGCAAGTAACGGAGGCGTCTGGAGGTCGATGTTTAAGCTTCTGGAAAGCGTGTTCCTGCGGCGTTTCCCACTTAAACTCCACGTCGGCCTTGGTAAGGTTAGTGAGCGGATCGGCGATGCGGGCGAAGTTTTTCACGAACCGCCTATAATAGGCACACAGGCCCAGAAATCGGCGCACGGCTTTCTTGTCAGTGGGCGGCGGGAAGTCGGCGATGGCGGATGTTTCCGTGGATCGGGACGAACTCCAGACTTGCTGATAACGTGCCCCAGAAACAAGAGCTCCTCACACGCAAATCTGCACTTTTCTGGCTTGAAGTGTGAGTCCGGAAGTCTTGATGGCTTGAAAGTACAGCTTCAAGGCGCCGAAGATGGTCGTCGAAACTCGAGGAAAACACGACGACGTCGTCCAAGTACACAAGGCAGTCTGCACTTCAATCCTGCCAGTACTGTATCCATAACGCGTTGAAAACGTTGCAGGCGCTGAGCAAAGGCCGAAGGGCATCACCTTAAACTCGAAGAGGCTATCCGGTGTTATAAACGCCGTCTTCTCTCGGTCTCTTTCGTCGACTTCGATTTGCCAATAGCCAGTCTTGAGGTCCATTGACGAAAAGTACTTGGCGTTATAGAGCCGATCAAGTGCGTCGTCTATTCGTGGGAGGGGATACACGTCCTTTTTGTGATTTTGTTCAGGCGGCAATAATCGACGCAGAAACGTAGGGTCCCATCCTTTTCTTCACTAACACCACGGGGGATGCCCATGGACTCTTGGACGGATGGATAATGTCATCCCGCAGCATTTCAATCACTTGTCTCTTCATGGCCTCACGTTTCTCGCGTCGAACCCTGTACGGACTCTGACGGAGTGGTCTGGCTTTTCTTCGGTTACGATGCGAATGTTTCGTGATTGGGGTCTGCCGAATTTTCGATGACGACGAAAAGCAATCTTCGTATTGCAGGAGCAGGGCCTTGAGCTGTTCTTGCTTATAGTTCGGAAGTCTGGGATTGACGTTCGAAAGCTATGGGAGGGGCTTGGTTCCTCTGAGCAGGTTCCGCAGAATCGGCGAGGGCGAAAGCACTGGTGGCTTTGACAATTTCTTCGATGTATGCGACCGTTGTTCCTTTGTTCAGGATGTTTGTACTCATTGCTGAAGTTCGTGAGCATTAAACCGTTGCTTTGCCTCCCCGCAGCTCTGCAATTCCTCTTGCGACGCAAATACTTCGGGTGACCAACAGATGCTGACTGCCTTCAACGACGCCTTCCAAGTCAGGTGAGTTAGGAGCGCCGACTGAAATAATGACGCTTGAGCGAGGCGGAATGGTGACTTGTTCTTCCAGCACATTCAAGGCATGGTGTCCTGACGGCGTGCGCGGTGGTAGTGCTTCTTCTGGGGATAACGTTATCGACTTTGTTTTTAGGTTGATGACAGCACCATGGAGGCATAAGAAGTCCATGCCAAGGATGACATCTCTCGAGCAACGCTGTAGGACTACGAAGTCTGTAGGATAAATACGGCCGTTAATGGTGACTCTCGCTGTGCAGATTCCTGCAAGTGTTACGAGATGACCTCCGGCTGTGCGGATTTCAGGGCCTTTCCAAGCTGTCCTAACTTTCTTTAACTTCGCGGCGAACGACCCACTGATGACAGAATAGTCGGCTCCAGTATCGACGAGAGCGGTCACACTGTGGCCGTCAATAAGAACGTCGATGTCGCTAGTTCGCCGTCTCGCATACAGTTAGGGCGTGGCGTCGGGTCACGGCTGCGTCGGCTGGATCCGCTGCTTCCATGTTGGGTCGTCAGCTACTTCCGGTAAGTGAGCTTTCGCCGTCAGGGCTTTGCCTGGTTTGGCATTGTGTGTCGGAAAGCTCCGTCGCGGCGTCGTCGTCGTCGGAGGATCTTCGGTAGTTCGGTCGCACAGCAACCGCACCTCCACCGGTTGCTGCCCTTAGTTTCCCGGATACGGGCTAGGAGACCGGCCCCGCGTTGGGCCAGAGTACTAGCCGGTGGTGCGGTGACGTGCGGCGGCTGGGCGACGGCGAACGCGAAGGGCTTCGTGGTGTCCACCGAGTTGCTGTCTGGTAGTCTGGGCGATGTTACGTGGTCGTTCTCCTGGCTGTGGACGCGGTGCATTGACGGCGAAGCACGCAGTCCCATCTGTCGGTACTGGCAACGGCGGTATTGTGTGTCCGGCCCTCGCCGCAGTGGTAGCACAGCGGGCGATGGTGAGGGGTGCGCCAGACGTCAGTCTTCCTCCGTGCACAGCGCTGGGCCGCTGGCGAACGGTATGACGTTGGTGGGGGTGGTGGCGGCGGTGGCGTCTGTCGACGGAAGTGCGACGGGGCGGGGCGTTTTGGCGTGGACGGGGAGGAGCGTTGTGGCGCAGTGCAGCGGCGTAGCTCATAGCTTCCGCTCGGGCAGCGGTGCGTGTGGGGAAGGTCAAGCGATTGCCGAACTTCTTCTCGTCACAATGTCGGCGATTGAATCCACTTGAGGCTGCGCCGAAGGCAACACTTGCGCAGCTCTTCCCGCACGATCGCTCGGATCGTTTCACGCAGGTCTTCGGATTTACTGCTTGAGCAGCAGCGCAGTCTGCAGTCAAGCGACGATTATACTGTCTGGTGGCGCATGTCCGTGTCTTTTCAATAGTGGTCGCTTCGCTACAAATTCTTGGACGGTTTCGGTGGGGGTTTCTCATCAGTCCC
>WOVY01001793.1:0-132654 GCA_013436015.1 Rhipicephalus annulatus | reverse complement strand
GGCAGATGAGGTGATAAGTTTGAGATATAAAGTGGCAGCAGAAAGCACATGGCCGGTTTGTTGGCGAAACAGGGGGAGAGACCTTTGCACTGCAGTAGGTGTAGTCAGGCTGCTGCTGCTGCTGATGATGATGATGATGATGTGCTGCTGTAAGAATGGCTGTCAACTGACTTGCACATTTTCAGATGACCGTATACATGCGTGATGTGACCGAGGCCTTGCTTTACACCATCAATGTGCCGCCCTCACATCAGAATTCCGTCCAGAAGGCCGCTGGTCTGTTCCGAGCCTGCGTCAGCATGGGGACACCTCTAGATCCGAGGTGCGCGATTGCGTTGTTTCAAATGTTTGACAGACGTTCCGATCTCTGTAGCTGTTGATGTTCCGTGAACTTTAATCTTAGACATTCTGCGTACCGCGAATACTTAACTTCGGTATGGACTCCACGAAAAAACTTTGTACTACTTTGGTGGCGAAGGGATGTCAGAGACAAATCCAAATAAATTATTGTCTGAGCGCTCATCGGCTATCTAAAGTTTACCCAAATGACATTGTACCCCACTGCTGACATTGTGGTTGCCTGAAGGTACTCAAAGTCACATATGCGGGGGGGAACCCTCTACCAAGGGACATACTGCCAGCTTCCTTCCTCGAGGCGTGGGAGTCAATCCTATCATCGACTGGCGACGGTTTCAGGTCGAAGTGGTTAACTGGGTCGAAGTGGTCATGGCCTGCTACTGGCCACCACTCTTCGCACCGTCGGCAAACTGAATTCAACGACCTCGTTGTGCCTTTCAATAAAGTTGTTGCTCTCTCGCTCAATAAAGAAACTCGCTAGCAGACGCTCCATGCGTCAGCGTTGCGAAGCGAAAGAGGAAGGCGTAAGCATGGGCGTCGACAGGGTGGGGGGTGCAAAAGGGGCACTTGCAGCCTGGATATCGTACGAGACTCTATGTCCACATAGACGAAATGTTTAGTAGTGGACATTCAGTCTCGTTGACATTCCGTCTCGGTTGGGCATTTCGTCTCGGTGGACATTCACTATCGCTGGTCACGGACCCATTGGACATTCCGTCTCGTCGTACATTCCATCTCGTTGTATATGCAGGCTCCGAGTCCAAAGAGGGTCCCTGTCATCCTCAAGCCTCAGCAGCACTTGTCCTCTGCATAGTAACACCTGTGACTTCTCCCTACCCCAGCTGCGATGCAAGACTGATTTGCATTCCCAAGAAGAAATCCTGCTGACGATCATGAGCGTAAAAAATGAGAGAAAGGGGAAAGGTCACGCATACTCAATGGGGGTGTTGATGCTGCTGGGAGGAATTCATAGAGAAGAACGAGAAGAGCGAGCGCAAGCAGGTGGTAGGAGAGAAGTGGAGAGAGTAACTCGCAGCTGTCGGAGGGAGTTGCGCATGCGTAGTGTGAGTGCAAACGCCACCGACGCTGCAGGACAAGGCCCGAGCAAGAGATGCAGCGAACATATACGTTTCCTGCTGGCTTTAGCGCCACTGTGGATGAGCTTTTCTGTTAGATGTATGAAATAGTCATCAGCAAATCAAGTCCCAGCATCGATGGCTGATTCTAATGTGTGACGTGAGGCAAACGTGAAATCAATGCTAAGGAAGGGCAGGTATTACAACGAAGAACGCTGACATATGGATTGGCAGGCCACAGTTAAATCATAAGAAGCGATGGTTAGACGCAACACGTTTAAAGAGCTCCTCCAGCCATCGAGTGATACAGTTCATTATTACAGTGACGCGAGCATCAGAGGATCCTTCTTCATCAATCGTTTTTCCACTACTGTTTGTAGATAGACTGTGGTTCTTCGAACTTGTGTACTCCACGAAGAAAACAGCATGGGATGCAGTGAGGGCAGCCATACTAACATGAATAAGTGAACTAACATGACAAAGCAAGTAGTAGAGTGCTGCAGATTTTTATAGAGTAGAATGTGATTTGAATGCAAAGCTAGAGGTCTATTGCTTAGCTTTACAGAAGACGTTTAGGTGAAAAGCATTTCTTAGCGAGCTTCGGCGACTTTGAGTGTATCTATCTGTCTATCTAGCTGCCTACGACTTTTAGGTCTCCTGGACGTTTCGATATTGGTATTGATACAAAAATTGGTATGCCATAACAGTATCACGAGCATAATTTACTAGTCATAACATGAAAATCGTGATATGCATGTCATGAACTCCATGGTTTACATATCGTGGTCTTGCTGCTCTTGCGGTCATTTTGTTCACATGACATGTTGCGAAACTGGTATGGTATGACATGACTGCATGACGAACACAAGTGACAGACCTTAACATGATAATTATGACATGCATGTCACGTAACAGCATGAGATCGCGGGATCCAATTCCGGCTGCGGCAGCTGCATTTCCGATGGAGGCGGAATAGTTGTAGGTTCGTGTGCACTGATTTGAGCGCACGTTGAAGAACCCCAGGTGGTCGAAATTTCCGGAGGCCTTCACTGCGGCGTCTTTCGTAATCATACGGTGGTTTTGGGACGTTACACAACAGATATTATACAATCAATGTAACATAATTACTGCATGTCACGCTCATGATGCGCTCACAGCCGTTTCGCTAGCTTCACTTATACCTCATTTGGAATGACGGGACGTGAATGGATGACCAAGGTATGTGACTGGTGCAAACACCCCCACCGCGGGTGGTCTAGTGGCTAAGGTACTCGGCTGCTCACCCGCAGGTCGCGGGTTCGAACCCCGGCTGCGGCGGCTGCATTTTCCATGGAGGCGGAAATGTTGTAGGACCGTGTGCTCAAATTTGGGTGCACGTTAAAGAACCCCAGGTGGTCAAAATTTCTGGAGCCCTCCACTACGGCGTCTCTCATAATCATATGGTGGTTTTGGGACGTTAAACCCCACATATCAATCAATGGTGCAAATATGATAATCATCAGGTGCGTGTCATGTAACCGCATGACTACATGGCACACTCGTGACACGCTCGCGGCCGCTTCGCTAGCTTCACATATGCCAAATTTGGTATCGCGTCACGTGAATGGATGACAAAGTTATGTGACTGGTGCAAACATGATAATCACAAAATGCCTGTCATGTAACAATTAACATGGCTACATGCCACACTCAAGGCGTCAATACCATTCGACGTGACCCCAGTGCGCGTGCGTGCCGACGTTCGTTTCGTCGCGTTATGCCAGCGATGCAACGTCAGGCGCCTATCTGCCCGCCTTAAACTCGCAGGCGCGCGCTGCGCTGCGTTGTTTTGACGCATGCGCGTTCGAGCGCACCCGGCGTCCCTCCGTCGCGAGGAGAGGCAGACGCAGTGATGTCTGAGTAACGTCATCCGCTAGAATTGCAGCATGTCACATTTTGTGTCGGTTGACACCGGGTCGCGCCCGGCATCACGTTTTCCTAGCGTAGCGTCACTGCACTCAGCGTGCGCGCATGTCAACGTTACGTCGTGGTATATTGGGTCCTTCATGATGCGCTCTCCGCCATTTCGCTAGATTCACATATAACAAATATGGTATTAAAGGACAGCTACAGACGACGAAGGTATGTGACTGGTGCAAACATGACAATCTTGAGATGCGTACTATTCAATAACATGACTACATGCCACGCCCATGATGAGCTCGTGGCCAATTTTTTAGCTTCGCATAAACCGAATTTCGGTTTACGTGACGCCAATAGATGACGAAGGTATATAGCCGGTGCAGAAATGATAATCATGACACGCGTGTCATGTAAGGACATGAGTGCATGCCACGCTCTTAATGCGCTCGCAGCCGTTTCGCTAGCTTCACATGCACCAAGTTGAGTATTACGCAATCTAAATGGATTACCAAGGTCTGTGACTTGTTCAAACATGATAATCATGAGATGCGTGTCATGTAACAACATGACACACATCTTTGATACGTGCTACGCTTAAGATGCGCTCGCGACCGTTTCGCTAGCTTCACATGTACCAAATTCGATACTACGTGACTCGAACGGACGTCATAAGTAAAAGACACCTCTAAACATGACAATCACAACATGCGTGTCATGTAACAGCATGACTACATGCCACACTCATGATACGCTTGCGGCCCGTATCGCTGGCTTCACATATGCCAAATTTAATACTACGTGACGTGAATAGATGACGAAGGTAAATGACCCGTCCAAACATGATAACCTTCATATGGAAGTCATGTACGGCATAAATTGCCTCCGCCTCGTAACGTTGTGCTGATTTCAAAGTGACCTATCAACCTTCCTCGTTCGTGCTTCACGTATCATCGATTACCACTGTACGTGGGATATGCAAATTTTTATGAGAAAACATAACCATCGTCAGGTGAAATAATATTGTCAACGGACTGCTCCAGCTTGCGCATATTATTGGAAACTCGTTTGCCTTACTGAGGAGCCAGTGGTCACCCCGACATCATTGGCGATGCAGGTGTCGTCGCTGAAGAAGTTCCTGAAGCTGGTCGGGCTCGACGTGTCCAACAGGTCACCCGATTCAAAGTTCAGCATCGCCGACAAAATCGTAAGGCTGAACTTGGAGTACGGCTTTCCAGCCGTCGTTCAATTCAACTTCATCGTCGCGAAGGCAGTGAAAAAGAAAATTTTGGACGTAAGTCTCACGCTCTTTTGAACCATGTAAGCCGGCAGACCAGCTCGCTATAGTCGACTAACTCGGATTCGTTAAGACTGAATTGGCGCACTGGTCAGCCCTTTTCACTCTCCCGAGTTTAGTCGAGTGGTCCGAGGGAGCACCGCTTACGGAAACATAGTCGTTAGAGTGATAGCTTTAACCCTTCCGGTATAAACCCAGCATACGCCTCATTTCGGAATCTGACCTTCAAGCTCAGCCAAGGTCAACTTCGGTGCAAGAGTTTCAGCGAAACGCCAGTGCAGTGCGTTCAGGAAAACGAACAGCTGCCCAAAGTCAGTCTAGCGTGCCGCGACTTACAAAGGAGGATGGAACCTCAGGAAAGACCTCATTTTATCCCAATGCATTGAGGAACGTGTGAGGGAAGTCACGTCAAATATATGTGCTAAACGAACCGGTACGTGGCAAACAAAACAGCACTCCACGCTGCGTGGTTCGCTTCTGCGTAGATTGGTAGTCCTAGCGTAAATCATCAAGTGTAAAAATAGCCTTTCTTTAAGTATAAAAATAGCAAAATATGGCGAGTACAAGCGAAGACAAGACATTGGCGCTGATTCGCTTGTTCTCATCCGTTTGAAGCGTTATTTTTTCTACTTAACGATGAATCGTCAACTAGCCCAAGTTTCTGTTCTAGTCCGGCGTAAATTTAGCGCCTGTTGTGTGGTTTTCTATGCAGTAAAATGCTTCAGGCACGCGCTTACTGCGCTGTTCATGGGCGGCAGGCTCGAGCGATGTGTGCTTGATTCTGCGAGGGGCGTTTTCATGTAACAGTACAAAAGGTACTGGTGTGCGCCATGATTGAAAACATTCAGTCCTTGCATCATGATATTCGAACCTACCTGGCAGCGACTTAGCGTTCTGCTGGGCGTCAGTCTTATATTTTTCTTTCTCGCAGCTGGATTTCTCGATCTATTCCCCGATCAGCGGTTTTTTGTTCGTTTATGAAGTGGGCCTAGTACCGCGCGATTTTAAGAGCTTGTTTAGTAGATAATCGGCGCACCGCCAACCTGTTTACGTAACTTTATGCCGAAGCCCCGCCGCGGTGGTCTAGTGGCTAAGGTACTCGGCTGCTGACCCGCAGGTCGCGGGTTCGATTCCCGGCTGCGGCGGCTGCATTTCCGATGAAGGCGGAAATGTTGTAGGCCCGTGTGCTCATATTTGGGCGCACGTTAAAGAACCCCAGGTGGTTGAAATTTCCGGAGCCCTCCACTACGGCGTGTCTCATAATCATATGGTGGTTTTGGGACGTTAAACCCCACAAATCAATCTATCAACTTTACGCCGAAAAGAGGACACTGCTGTTTTGTATGCGCAACTGTGCTCGTGAAGTTGGTTATTGCAGTGCGCACAACATGTAATTCGATAACAACGAAAGTGTATTGCCTTTGCGTATGAACGACACACCCTCAGACAACGCGTTACGATGCCTTCAGTTCATGTTTTGTACGCGTATCAAACGCTAAAAACAAAAGTTCACGTGCGTTCTGAATTCACGCATTGAATAAGGAAGGAAGGAAGGAAGGAAAAGATTTATTTGCAAGGGTGCGGGACAGGGGTCATGAGCTTGATGGGTGGGGCCCCCAAGTCCAGGGCTCCACTGGCTGCCGCCACCTGCCTTACGTGACGCAGAAGTGCAAGCTGCACCTCTGGGTCAGAGCTGGTGAGCTGTGCCTCCCATTGCTAGAAAGTATTGCAAAGCTTGTACTGACCTAAAAAGGTATCTAAACTCGGTGGTCGTTTTAAGCATCCCCACGAAATGGGGTAGAGCAATGGCGAGCCGCCACACCACGGACACGCATGCCCATACAGATGTAGATATATAGACTTTATTAATTTCCGGCAGATTGCTGGGATGGGCTCCCACCTAGGGGCCAACGGAGAGACTGTGTCTCCCGGCAGCTTCCTTGGCCTGCTGGATCGCCCAAAGTTGTTTGTCCAGGCCCGAACCGAGAAGCGCAGTCCGCCAACGCGCCCCAAGGTCTTCATTGGAGGCCGCGACCCCAGAATTTCTGACTAATGCTGGACATTCCCCTAGGATATGATCAAGAATGGCTCTGGTGGTACAGTACTGGCATATATTAGAACTATAGACGTCGGGATATACGCGGTGCATGATGACAGGGTTCGTGTATGTGCGTGTTTGTAGCCGCCACCACTGAACGGACTGGGCCAGATTTAGCTTGGAGTGAGGCGAAGGGTACTCCCGTCTTTGCAGTCGATAGTATTGAATTATGTCATTAAATTTAGTGAGCCGATTGTCCCATTCCCACACCGGCGCAGAAAGGTCCGTTCGGGTGGCCGCTTCATCTGGCATGACTCGGAACGTAAGACCTCGATCCACGTTGTGCGCCACTTCACTTGGACCGGCCTCCGCGTTACCTAATGGTGTGTGGGCAGGGAATGCCCATACAGCGTTGAAAAAGATTTGTGTTATCTTTGAAGATTGGCAAAGACTCTCGTTTCAATTCGGCGGAGGTCAATCGCATCCTCCCCTTCTAATAATTTGTGGGGGGTGCTGTATTTTTGTCGCATACCTGGCTGGTTGGCAAGAATTTCACGAGGGGCCATTCTGGATGGGTCATCATCCTCCTCAATAGCTTCCTCTGGGAGTGTTTCAAAGGATTGAATGTGCTGTCGAAGCTCTGCTCGGTTCGTCAGCCCTCGAGCACAAGCGTCGGCACTTTCGTTCCCCTCCAGGCCTGCGTGTCCTGGACACCAGATCAGCCAGTATTTGTTCGTCGATCTCCTGCCTAAGAATTTGCTTATATTTATCGAAGACGGCCTCTTAAAAAGAAACGGCTTGCTTCCTGCGAGTGGGAAATGATAGTTGTCTACGGTTCATCTCTTTGTTCCTGCGCTTCGATTGCAAGGGCAATGGCAAAGCATTGCGCCTTGGCGATCGAGGACGTGCACAGCGATGCACGTGTCACCATGTGGTTGTCGTTGCTAAGTACTGATGCAACAGGCCGTTTAAAATTGTACCTCGAAGCGTCCACATACAAAACATTTGATTTGTTTTTTAATGTTTTTCGGAGCCATATCGCACTCTCTCCCTGCGCTTTCTCTGTGTTTTTACGCCCACGTTCTTGGGCAGCGGTGACATCAAGATCTTGCTGCGGATGGGATCCGGGATTTCTACAAAAACCTCGTCCAGGTTCTGGGGGTATGGCGGAAAGCACACCCTAGCAAGTATCTCTCTCCCCGCTTTCGTTTGACTTAGACGATTGCTCTGCGCAGTCAGTACCGCTGTCTTTAGCTCAGGGTATGTATTATATATACCAAGGTCCAAAAGCTCTTGGGTTGGTGTGCTTACCGGTAGCCCTATGGCCACTTTGTAGGCACCCCTAATTATAGACTCGATGGTTTCTTCTTCCGATTTGTTTAACACGTGGAAAGGTAGGCTATACGTAACTTTACACAGTACAAGTGCCTGTACTAATCTAATTGTGTCTCCTTCCTTCATTCCCTGTTTGTAGTATGTTATTCTATGGATCACTCGTGCAACTTGTTTCGTGGATGACTTCAATATGTTTATTGTATGGTTCGCTCGTCCATTACTTTGAACCCAGTAACCCAGAATACGTGCGACGGTCACCTCACGTTCTTTGATACCTTCAATAAGTATGTCGATGCTTCCGTTACTTTTGTATCTATTTTCATGCACCCTGATAATTTCAGATTTTTCTAGGGCACAGCTTAGCCCGCTTTCCTTCGCAAACTTTTCAACTGCTGTTGCAGCCTCTTGAAGTGTCTGCTCTTTGTTAGCCAGAGATCCACACGTTGCCCATAGGGTGAAATCATCCGCATAGAGAGTGTATCCTAACTGCGGAACTTTATTCAGAGCTCGCGTGAGTCCTAACATGGCGATATTAAAGAGCAGGGGAGAGAGGATGGCTTCTTGAGGGGTAGCTTTGTTTGGCATCTCAAAAGCGTCTGACGTGACTTGTGCTACGCTTATCAAAGCCCGCCTTTCTGTGAGGAATGCCTTGATGAATTTGTAGGTGTTTGTTCCACATCCGATGTTATTTAATTCTGTTAGGATGACCTTATGCGAGATATTGTCGAATGCTCTTTTGAAATAAAGGGCTAGTATTATATTTTATTCTGCTGTAGGTATATAGCTTAAAACTTCCTCTTGTAATATGAGAAATGCGTCTTGAGTGGAGAGGCCATTGCGGAAACCCAGCATAGTGGCTGGAAAAAGGCCGCTGTCCTGTATAATGTTTTGGAGCCGATTATGAGCAACCCTTTCGAAAAGCTTTCCCATGCATGACGTCAAAGATATGGGCCTGAGTGCCTGCAGGGATGGCTTCTTCCCGTTTTCGGTATCGTAATTATTTTGGCTACTTTCCATTCCTCGGGTATCTTCCGTTTCAGCCAATAATTGTCATTAAAATGGTTTGTCAGTGCCTCTATAACCTTATCGCTGAGGTTCCTTATCATTTCATTTGTGATTTGATCTGAACCAGGGGCAGAATTTCTCTTGGCTGCTTGGGTAGCCGCAAAGACCTCTTCCTTGGTGATTGGGGCGTCGAGTCTCTCGTTTTTCGCACCAGTGTACTGCATTTCAATACTGCAACTATCGGTATTCTCTCCTATGAATCTGTCCTTAAGTGCTTGCATTAACTCCTCCTCTGTGACCGAAAAATCATGCATTATTCGTTGTAGTGTACTGTTTGTGGCCGATTTTGATTTTTCTGGGTCAAGCATGTTCCTTAGGATGGCCCAAGTTTTCGCAGTGCTCAGAGTGTCGTGTAGAGAACTGCAGAACTGGATCCATCCCTCAGTTGCAATTTTGTTAGCGTATTGATTTGCCTCCTTTCCTAAAGCAGTGATTCTGCGGAGAAGGTCCCGGTTGAGTCGCTGGTTTTTCCACCTTTTCTGCATACGGCGCCTGCTCTCCCACAGGTGGAGCAGGTGCCTGTCGACTGCAGGAGTCTCTGCTGTTTTTGCGATACGTTTAGATGTTTGTTTGTGAACTGAGATTATGTACTCTAACCATTGCCCAAGCGACTCTGATACAGAGTCGGGTGGGGGATCGCGTCGTCTGTACCTTTCCAAGTCAGTGATCACCACTTCTCCTATAATCCTACGTAGTTTTGGAGTTGACAGGGAAATGCTGATTATGTAGTGATCGCTTCCGAGATTCTCTTCTAGGTTTGTCCAGTTAGTGTCGTTAATATTACGTGTGAATGTCAGATCTAGGAACGTGTCTCGACTTACGCTGTTACCCAGCCTCGTAGGTGTTAAGGGTAGACTAATTAAGCTCAATCCTAGTTTGGATATGGCGTGTTCGAGAAGCGTTTCCTTAGGGGAATCTCTCGCATAGCCCCAGGTGGTGCAGGGTGTGTTAAAGCCGCCCAATACCACAAGTCGATCTCTCACCCCTGCAGTGCCGACGACATCTTTAAGCAGTGCACCAAAGTCCTTGTGTTTATCTTTCGGAGGGCTGTATATATTTAATATTACTGTTTTCACTTTGCGTCTCTTCAGAGGAAGGAGGGTGATTATTTGATGATTTATCCGCAAACTTTCTATGTGCTCAACCTTTGCTGCAATACTTTTTCTAACCAGCAAGGCTACGTGGGGATAATTTGGATCTTGTAAACAATAATATCCCTGCAGTTTGACCATCTTGGGCCCAACCTCCTACAGGCATATTACGTCTTGCTGAATTGGTACCGAGTTCATGTAATTTTGGAGTGCTGCGGCGCGCTTGTGAAAAGTGCGACAGTTCCACTGCGAAATCTCTAAATGTTCTACACTATTTTATGATATTTTTTGGCCATGCTGCTTGGTCGTATCCATGCTGTCGCGGCCCGCCTTGGATGGTTTGTCAATAACTGGGGCAGACAGGGAGCGTTTGTTTAGTGCCCTCTGCATGTCTCCCACAGCCTCGTTAAAATACTGCCTCTGAATTTTCACTTCTTCTACGACAAACGTGTTCAATTCCGCCATGAAATCAGCTAGAAGTTTATGGAAAGTAGATGTGCTTTCCCTGTTTGCTTGAACCTGCGTCTGTACTTGCTTTACTAGTTCACTGCTTTGTGATTGAGTAGCGAACGAGTCTTCGGCTATCGTTTCCTCGCTCGTTTCTGCGCTATCTTTCATGTTGACTAGACGCTCTCGCGCCTCGGTGGGGTTGCCTACCAACCCTGAGTTTTGTATTTGCTTAATTGCATTTTCTAATTTGCCTTCCATTGACGAGATTGTCATTTTATATTCTTTCCGCTCCGCAGCCATTTTATTTCTAAGCTGTTTAATTTCTTGTGTTAATCTTTTGTTCTCCTCTAGAATTTTTCTATACTGGGTGCTATCTGTTACCGGAACATTGTGAGGCACAGGACTCGCCCAGCTCGCCTTCTTTGGTTGGTTGTTTTGTACGTCCTCCGTATTAGGACCAGTAGTTGCTGCTGCTGCTTCTTCTTTCCTGGTTGGGCGGAGCTTGTTTCCCAGCTGGTGCTCGGTGTTTTCTTCAAGTTTGGCTTGCCAGGGGCCTCCGCAGGCTTGCTGATGTTTCGCTATTGCGGGGTCTTTGATGTTGATCTCGATCTTGATCGTGATCTGGAGCTGAATCTAGATGTCTGCCGACTCTGGAGCGTCGCTTCCTCTCGGTCTGAGCTGAACCAATGAGGAGGTTTCTGCTGGTGTTGCTGAAGTTGCGGGAAATCTTTCTCGGCGTAGGTACACTCTGTTTGTCTTCGAGGCGTCTCCACTCGTGATATTCGGGGAGCTACATTTTTCAATTTCTTTCTGCAGGATTTTTCTCCTGTAGCGTGCTCTTCGCCGCATATGGTGCCGTTCAGGGCACATTCGGGTCCTTGAGTAGGATCACACGTCCCACACTTGGAGCACACGTTGGCGTTCGGAGACGAGCACACATCGGTTCGGTGTCCAGTTGATCGACAAATCTTGCAAACCTGTACGGTAGGCTTGTATGGATAACAGATCGCCTCTGCACCCATAGAATAGACGCACCTGAGGAGCACGTCATCCGCAAAAGTTATTATTGCTAACTTCGAAGAGCCCAGCATCCTGGCTCTCTCTATCTTCACCCCTTGTGTCCGTATTCGTAGGTTAGCCATCAGGTCGGCCTGAGTGGTTCGGGGCGGTAGTCCGTGAACGATGCCTCGCAGGGTCTTCTGGGACGGCCACGTATGCGTTGAAGGGGTGAATCTGTCCTCTGATTTTCAACTGGTTGATCTCTCTCAGCCTGCCCACCGCTTGTTCGTGTGGCGTGGACAATATTATGATGTTCGATCCGGGGTGAACCCGCAGCAAAAAACTTTCTCCTCCAAAGCTGTTCTGGCAGGCCTCTATCACTGCCATAGAGAGCTCCGATCCAAATAGATTTTTCACTGTGAGGCCCTTGTGTGGTCTCAGGATAACCTTTATGTCTTCCTTTGGAAGGGGCGTTGGTCCTCGGCGTTTTCTGCGCTGGAAATCCCGCTTGACTTGGCTGCCCCGTGCTGCGTCGACAGGCGGATGGCCTGCTGAGCTTTCGTTTTTATTCTCTAGTCCCTTCTCGGGTTCTTTCTGGCTTTGTTTATGGTTCTTTTTTCTTCTACGTGAAAGGACGGTGTGCCAGCCGTCCCCCGTCCAAGTAAGAGCTAGACCCTCGTCGTCATCGTTCTTGTTATCGAGAGACGCAGCGCTGGGCGCTCGCGCGTCGTTGCTTGGTTCCTCATTTGACGAGACGCTACTCGCGTCGTTCGGTTGATTCTCCGACACCAGAGATGCGCCGGGAGGGTCTTCGTCGACGTCCATGTAGACGAAGAATTTCTAGGCGTCCTTATGCATGCATGCTCAGTAGAAACGGGGGGTGGGGCCGACCTCTGTTTTCGTTTGCGCAAGGCGTATAGTTCGAAAGGGAGGTTAAATGGCACTCACCATTGACTTCTAACTCGGTAAGGAAATGTCGGAGAAAGTCGGTCGAATGATTGTGAGCCAGTCGACGCACACACACCAGTCACCGCACTCCACACGGTTTAGCGTCCCAGCGCCGCTGACCGAAGCCGATGATACGGTAAGCTGCGTTCGTGCACGTCGGGTCTTCCAATGTTGATAGTTTCTCGTGAAGCTGGTCCAGGTCCCAGATTTTGGTGTCCTTCGAATCCTCGCAACTTCAGGAAAAAGATGACGCACTCTTCAATTAGACTTGAATGAAATTTCCGCCTGAAAGCGTTTCATAAAGCGGAGAGCGATGTGAGCGCGTCCTCACCACCCTACGCCACCTAGCGGATCTCCACGCATTGAATAAGTACGAAAAAATGCACATTCGAGAACTTCGCATGCAAATACCGTGCATAAGTCATAAGCAATCCAGCAAACGTGTGTACGTACACATGAATCGTGACACCCAGTACTTTCCACAGTGCATGCTCTTCGCACTGGCTATGCGCAATAGCTGGACATTGCGTGGCTCTAGAAAATGAACACAGAGAGAAAGAGCACCATGCGACAATCAATTGCGCAAGCTGCAACGCTTGCGCGGTGATGAAAAAAAATTGGCAGCATATCCCCGGAGTGAATGATGGAGAGTGGGGCGAAGCATTCGTCCGTCCATTCGTTCTTGCTTCCGTCCGTCCATGCGTCCGTCTGTGTGACCGTCCATGCGTCCATCCACCCGTCCATGCGTGCGTCTGTTCTTGCGTCCGTCCCTGTGTTCGTCCATGCATCCGCCCCTGCGTCCGTTCATGCGTCCATCCATGCATCTGTCTGTGTGTCCGTTCGTCCATCTATTCAACACTCCGAATACCACTATCTCGCATCTTTTCATCATATATTCCCCATATAGAAGCATAACTATCCAGCGGACATTCCAAGGACTAAACGAGAGGTGGCACGCGCACACTTTCTTACGGCTTGCGCTCCGTGTCTACTTCCCACCTTTAACCACCTCGAGTTCATGGTATATACTAGTTCACTGCATTCATGGCACTGCGGCCTAACGCTCGCTAACCCTTTCTGAAACCAAAGAGGTTATGCCCAGCGAGTAAAACGTAGCAATCTTTTCCTGTCAGATAGTGCTCAATGTACATGCCAACGGCTCCTATTGGGAAATGAGAGACAGGAGAATTTGGCTTTTACTTTTTACGGCTTGCGCTTCGTATCTACTTCCCACCTTTAACCACCTAGAGTTCACTTATGGTATATACTAGTTCATTGTATTCATGGCACTGCAGCTCAACGCTCGCTGAACCTTTCTAAAACTAAGGCGGTTACACCCAGCGAATATGACGTAGCAACCCTTTCTTGTCAGATAGTGCTCAACGTACATGCCAATGGCTGCTAATGGGGATCGCAGCGAGCATTTTAACTAAAATCCGAATGCTCCTGTCTCTCATTCCCTGTTAGCAGCCATTAGCATGTACATTGATCACTATGTTTTACTGTTCAACAACGCACAGAAGAAATATCTCACCGGCACCACTTTGGAGGTCAAAATGTTATACTTGTTACATACTACAACGGGTATGAGCGACGAACGGGTGCCGCTATTAAGACCTTCGCCCCTAGAAAAATTGGCAGATCCGACGTACAGTGGGAATCGATGATATGTGAAGCACAAATGAGGAAGGTTGATATGACACTTTCAAATCATCGCACCCTTAAGAGGTGGAGGTAAATTATGCCGTACAAGACTTCCGTGTCATGATTATCATGTTTGGATGCGTCTTTTACATTCGTCGTCTATTCACGTCACGTGATGCCAAATTTAGTATATGTTGAGCTAGCGAAACGGTCGCAAGCACGCTATGAGTGTGGTATGTTGACATTATGTTACATGACACGTGTCAGGATTATCATGTTTGCACCAGTCATATATTTCGTCATCCATTAACGTCACGTAACACCAAATTTGGTATATGTGCACCTAGCACAAAGGCTGCGAGCGCATCATGAAGGGCCTAATATACTCCCATGTAGCGCTGACGTGCGCGCACGCTGGGCACAGTGACGCTACGTTAGCAAAACGTGAGCACTATATAGCCTGACGCGAGGCGCGACCAGTGTCCGTCGGCATCATCAATAATCATCAATGTGGCATGTAGTCATGTTGCTACATGACACGCATGTTGTGTTTATTATGTTTGGGTGTCTCATTGACCTATGTCGTACGTTCGCGTCACGTAATACCGAGTTTGGTAGATGTGAAGCTAGCGAAACGGCCACGAGCGCATTGTGAGGATAGCATGTAGTCATGTTGTAACATAAGACCCATCTCATGATTATCATGTCTGCACCAGTCACGTACCTTTTTCATCCATTCACGTACCGTAATACCAAATTTTGTATATGTGACGCTGAATAAATGGCCGCGAGTGCATCATGAGCTTGGCATGTAGTCATGTTACATGACACGCATGTCATTATTTTAATGTTAGGGTCTGTCGCTTGTGTTCCCCATGCAATCATGTCTTACCATACCAGTTTTGCAACATGCCATGTGAACGAAACATCCGCAAGAGCTGCAGGACTTTGAAATGTAAATCATGACATTCATGTCATGATTTTCATGTAATGACTAATAAAATATGTGACTCATACACTCATAATATGCTATGCCAAGTTTGGTATCGATACCATTATTGAAACTGCCAGGAGAGCTAAAAGTCGTAGGCGGATAGATAGATAGATAGATAGATAGATAGATAGATAGATAGATAGATAGATAGATAGATAGATAGATAGATAGATAGATCGCTAAGAAATGCTTCGCATTTAAAAACTTCTGAGGCGCCTGAGAGCCAGATCGCCTCCATCTTCTCAATGGACCTTTCCAGAAATTGGCGCGCGCCATCTAAGCTGGCCGCAAAGCATTATGGGAAGCCGGAGCACCGGCGGAGTGTTGTCTGCTCGCGGAAGCGTTTCGTTTGGTTTGGGAAAACTTTATTGTGAAAGACCAAAGGCATGCGCCGCGGAAGCATTGGCTCACCTCGTTTCCCCTCAGCGCGCGGACATACGAACACATCCGTGCGGGAATATCGCGCGTGATAACCGTGCTTCAATCTGCACTCATAAGAAGAGGCACAACGAAGAGCAACTTAAAGTCAGCAAACTTATTAGGGACCCGGGAACATGCTAACGTATACCGCGAAAGAGCCCACTAAATTGGAAACGTTACTCGGCTTTCACGGCGAGCCCGTTCACTTCGTTCGTCATATTTCCATGTAGCGGAAGCTTTTGCTCCATTTCGTACAACTTTACTATTGTACTTTATGATAAGCACTATCACTCGTGATACGCTTCCGCATGATACGCGCTGCAAGACCGTGGCACTTCGCGCATGATAATCAATGTCAATATATATCCTACCCCTGAAAATGGGTTCGAGCTCCACTATGCTGGTGGGTTAGAATTCTAATTGCCTGTTTCAAATGTTGTGCCTGAGAAACTTTGCACTTAGGACAGCGAGAGTATAGTAAAAACCAGCTGCCAACACGCCCATAGAGCGAACATCAAGTGAGTACTGTCGTGTGCGGAGGTTACATAGTTACAGCGCAGTGTCGTACTTCATAAAGCGAGAATATTCTGCGCATTTGACTTGGCAGTATTTTTTTGTGAAACAGCGTGAAACATGCTGTCTCTGTGTCATTCCTGTTAATAACTTAAAAATTTACGACCTGACGGCGCGAAGGGTAACAATGTGAAGAAATATATAACAGAATGGGCGTTAGTGTGCACAATTTACACAATATTTTATTTTACTGCTTGAGCTCCCGTGATCCCTTGTTGCATTACAGTTTTTGATTATGTTGATTTAGTAAATTGTCGTTTCGATGCAGATGGCTCTCCAAACCGCAGAAAACATACAGCCGTTCCTGTCACCTTTGCCAAAACGGCCACGAACAGACAATCTGAAGGACTCGCCTCAGGCGTATTCAAAAGCGAAAATTCCGCCGAACAGAGCATTCTCATGGTGGTAATAAGCACCTAGTGCCTGGCCACAGTATGTTTAAGCCAGAAAACGTTGATAAGTAATGCCGTTCAAGGATGCTAATGGTGAGATTGTGACTTTGAAAGCAATAGTGGAGGCCTAAATTAGTGTGGGAAATGTACAGAATACTACCGCAGCGCTTACACCAGTTGGCAACGTTACCTGGCTGCGAGTATCGCTTTTTGTATCCGTAAAAATGAAACTAAAACTAGCACTCCTTGCTTGGACACGGAAAACCCCTCTTCCTCACCCCCCTCCCCCACACACACACAAAAAACAGGGTGCGTGAAGTCACATTAGGTGAGACCTCTGATTTTATGGTGAATAAGAAGCAAATATAATTCAATATAACCAAGCAGTAAACAGCAAAATAAACACAAAGTAAGACTTCCATTAAAAAAAACTTGGTGTTTTTTATGGATTTACCCAAGGCGACTTCAAGGTGAAAGCCGTCTTTTTTTATTCAGTCGGTTTATTGGTTCATCTCCTGCCCATCCGAAGGTTTTCTGCACCTAAAGTGGCCTTGCACTGGTTTTATGAGCGGAGGCATTCCAAACATTTAGTACCTCACCTGTTTTTTCTCGGTCTCCGTGATTGGTGGACTGATCACACAGGCGGTGAAAAGCGTGATCATTAGATCATCATCATGACTTTACACATTATGTGTAAGGTCCAGAACATTACAAAATGTGTAAGGTGTGTGGCCGTACACATCTGTGATGTCACGATGGCGTACTATGGTGATGCCATAATTTTCGCGTCGCTCTTGTAGACGACACCGCCACGGGATGCCATAGCCACTGAAAAAAATTTTTTTTTGGCGAGAACAGTAGGTGCCTCATCAAACGTTAAACTTGACCGTCTGCGTCCCGCTTCGGCAACGTCGAGTGATCCGAAAAATAATCACGAGTTGATAACATATAGGGCGTCAGACACCACCAAAAATCGTGACATTATTAAAACGTCATGTGAATTCACGTGATCACGTCATCGCGCGATATTCGAGATTGTTCAAGCTGTTCTGATCAAGAAGGCAATGAAAAACCTCATTATGTGCAGCTATTTTTCGAAGGGTGGTGTGGATGGGGGTGCGCCTTGGCCTCAGCTGGGGGTGCAAAAGGAGCACTTACCCTACTCAAGGCACGCCAGCACTTGCCCATGCCCAAGCTCCAACAGTGCTCTCCCCCAGCCGCGATGCAAGACGGGTTCGCATTCATGGTATCAACCTGCTGGCTCTCATGGACTGGCGGGGTAGACTCTCCACATCGACTGACAATAAAAACAAGATGGTGTGCACCTTCGTGTCGTCTTAGGTGGATGCGGCAAGGGGAATGAGGCATCTAACGGTATCGCCTCTATAACTTCGCGTATTACGTGGTATGCTACAACGGTAAAACCCCAGCTCCGTAATCACAATGAATGAGCACTGAAATATCTTGACAAAGGTCAAACTTAGCTGCAGCATCACAAAAGTTCAAGTCCTGAGGTAGCACTGAGCAATGAAACGAAACGTCGGATGTCTTTCGCGTCTTATGACACCAACGAGCAGAGCACGTTTGTCCACCACTTTTCATCTTCTTCGGCATGTTCTGTGATGATTCTGGCTATACGTGGCGAGCACTACAACTTATAGTTGACGAGCATGAAAGTGAGAGCACTCAGAAGTATCCGTTTCATCCCGGGAGCAGCACCTTACGCCAGCCAAAACCTCTCACGGCACGCGATGAAAGCAGGCGAAAGCGGGAAAGCGTCGTTTGCTCTGCCCGCCCGGCGCTCCGCTTTCCCGTAATGCTCCAGCCCTGACCCGCCAGGGGAAGGTGCGGCGCTGCGATTACGTGTCTTTAAAAAAAATGTTGACGATTTAGAGTACTTAGTATTCTACTATGGGAGAGCATAAAGCTGTCCCCTGTTTATGTCCACAGCAGACGACAGTGTCAAGCACCCACGCTGTACAACTGTAGCGGTGCTTACCACCTCTCAGCATGTGTCCTAGTGTTACTGGTTTCATTAAAAAGCCTCGAAATCTTGAAAAACTTCAGTAGAGGGCAAGAAAAGAGTAAATATACATACCTAATAAGTTTGTCAAAAGCAGCTACCTAATATTCAATGTTTAGGCTACCATTCACGTTAACAAAACCAAAGCACTTTATCTAGGTTTTCTGTATCACGTGAAAAAGCCGTGTTTTGAGTTGGACTTCATGCGAATTTTGGCTTCACATCTGCTGCCAAGACATAGCGAAAGCTTCCCCTCCAGAGAGAGTGAAAAGACTTATTGAATACAATGGGCCGGCAATTTTGTCTCGGTGGCTTTAGGTGGCTGTTCGTAGTCCCTGTACTCAGGCGGCATCCTCGGCCTGCCGGACGGCCCAGAGCTGGTCGATCAGCTCTGGGCTTTGGAGGGCCGCTTCCCAGCGGCGGCGACACCGACGAAGTAGGTCCCCCGCGGCTCCCGCAGCCGGGGCGGCGTCAGGAACGTGTGAGCTTGAGGCTCCGTGTGATTCGGTATTGACGGCCGCTATAGGCGCATCGCGATTGGGGACGTTTTCACGACTGTCGCCGCCGGCACATTCCCAGAGCATGTGGCTCAGCGTTCCTCTGTGCCCGCACGCTTTACTCATATATATCAGTGGAGTATAGGTTCGGGTAGAGGTAGCCTAGAACGACTGGGCTAGGGGTAGGAATGGGTTTGGAGTAAGCGAAAGCTTACGATTTCGCGCCTGTTTAATTTCTCGTGCGGTGGCAGGAACCTACGCCTTTCGAGCCTATAGCGTTGAGATGTCAAGGAACGTTGTAAGACGATCACATCATGACCATTCTGAATCTTGTTGCTGCGTGCCTACGAAGTGTCTTGATCCAGCAGATGCATCACTCCGCTCTCGGAGTCAGAGGGACGGCCACGTAGTGGGCCACGGCTCGGCGAGTGAGACCTCGAGCCGCGGCGTGGGCCGCCTCGTTCCTCGCGAGCGGAATGCTTGTGTGTGCCGGGGTCCATAGGAGCAAAACCGTTGGAATTTGGCGTTGTGAGCGCGACGTCGAGTCGCCTTCTCCGCACATTTGAAGGATGTGCGCCACTTCCCGCGAGACGCGGCCACCCGCGAAACTGCGAACAGCCGCCTGTGAGCCGCTTATCACAATATCTGCATGGGGCGCTGCGGCAAGTGCTAAGGCTATCGCGGCTTCTTCGGCCGCCTCCGTGTGTCCCGTCCTCCCCGTGGCACTCGCGAGGCATTTGCCCTGATGGTCAACGACCACAGCTGCGTGGGCTCTTCTACCTTCTCCATATCTCGCGGCGTCTATAGACGTATACCACGTCTGTACTCTTACCAAGCTTCTTTTAAAGCTGTCTAGCACGCTCGTTACGCCGTCCGATGTGGTGCGTGGGGTGCATATTCCTAGGATTCGGCGGAACGATGAAGCGGTCGCGAACTGAGGCATGGACCTCCACCTTGCTGAGCGTAATATCTGAAGCCCAGTGACTCAAGGATGTGTAGACCCGTCTTTAATTTTGTTAAGCGTTCGTATTGCGCTACGTCATGGGCCTCAATTAACTCGTCGAGTGAGTTGTGAAGTCCTAGCTCTAGAAATCTTTTGGTGCTCGCGTTGATCGGGAAGCCAATAGCTCTCTTAAAAGCCTGTCGTGTCATGCAGTTGCTCTTGTTTTTTTTTCTGAGCCTATCCATTTGAGGTAAGGGGCAACGTATGTTATTCGGCTCATCGCGTAGGCCTGCATGAGACGAATCGCGCAGTGTTCGCGCAGACCATTACGTTTATTCGTGATGCGACGTAAGAGTCTGATTGCGTCATCTACTTAATGACGGAGTCGGCGCACAGTCTCACCATTATGGTCATTTACCTGTATGTGTATACCGAGAATTTGAATACTCTCTACTTGTGGTACGGGAGTGTCTATCTATCTATCTATCTATCTATCTATCTATCTATCTATCTATCTATCTATCTATCTATCTATCTATCTATCTACTACTATCTATCTATCTATCTATCTATCTATCTATCTATCTATCTATCTATCTAACGGCCTAAGACTTTTATCTCTCCCGGCCGTCTCCATGATGGTACCAATACCGAAATTGGTATGGCATTACAAGACTGTATGGCGAGCATAATTGACTAGTCATAACAAGAAAATCATTACTTATATGTCATGAATGTCATGGTTTACATATAGTTTAGCTTCTCTTTCGGTGGCTTCGTTGAAATAACATTTGAAAAACTGGTATTGTATTTATTTTACTTATTTATTAGAATACCCTCAGGGCCCGTAGGGCATTACAGAGGGGGTGGGTACAACATTTATAACACACAAGAAAAAAAATTGCCCGCAGCTTCCCTCGGGGGATCACTGAGGAGGATGCGGAGCATATAATTGGTTAACGGGGTGTTAAAGTGCGACTTACTTGGGTCGATGGCTAAATTGGTTAACGTGGTTGTGAAATGGGGTGTTAAATTGCGACTTACTTGGGTTGATGGCTAAATTGGTTAACGTGGTTGTAGGAGGGGGTGTTAAATGAGTGAACACGTACACACGTATGCGAAAGGACGGCGCTGGTCGAAGGGACGTCGATCATTGTGTTTGTTGATTCGTTGGAATTCATTTCACCGCGACCTTGGACGTCGACGCGCCGTACAAACCAACCGACGAGCGGCAACTGAGCGAGCGAGCGCCGACCTTGAGTATATATACAGCGCGACGGCGCATGCACTGTCAGCTGTTGAATGTTCTCGAAGGAGAAGCGCGCGCGCGGCACAGATGGCGACGGCGTGACGGCGCATGCGCTGTCAGCTGTCGAATGTTCTCGAAGGAGAAGCGCGCGCGGCACAGATGGTGGGCGACGGCGCGACGGCGCATGCGCGCGCGTCAGCTGTCGAATGTTCGAGAAGCGGTGCGGACGGCGCGGACGGCGCACTACAAGGCGCGAGTATAAGATGCTTCCGCATCTAAAAAAAGACAAAATAAAGAAACAAGTGTCAGATGCGCAAATCAGGAAGGCAACATAAGTCAACTAAAAATGTATAAGTAAGAATTCAAGCACATACAAGACAAAGATAGATAATGGAAACTGCGTATAGTTACAAGCATTGCTGAGAAATTGCAGTCTTGAATAACAAAGGGTCTGTTATTGTTACAACGTTGTTATTGTATGACATGACTACATGGCGAACATAACTGTCAAACCCTAACGTGAAAATCGTGACATGATTTTTATGTTATCACTAGTCATGACTACACGCCACGCTCATGGTGCGCTCGTGGTCGTTTCGCTAGCTTCCCATATACCGAATTTTATATTACGGGACGTGAATGGACGACAAAGATACATTATGGCGCAAACGTGGTAATCGTGACATAGGTGTCATGTAAGAACATAACCAGATGCCACGCTCATGATGCACTCACAACCCTTTTGCTAGCTTCACGTATACCAAATTAGGTACTACGTGAAGTGAATGGACGATGAAGGTAAATGAAACATCGAAACGCGTGTCATGTAAAACATGACTACATCCTATGCTCTAGCGCGCTTGCATTCGTTTTGCTAGCTCCACATACACCAAATTTGGTATCAGGAGACGTGAAGGCGACGAAGGTAAATGACAAGTCCGATAGTAATAATCATGATATGCGTGTCATGTAAAACATGACTACATGCTACGCTCATGGCACGCTCGAGGCCGTTCCGCTAGCTCCACATATACCAAATCCGGTGTCACGTGATGTGAATAGACGACAAGTTGTAAGACACGCCCAAACAATTTAATTATGGCATGCATGTCATGTGAAACATGACTACATGCTGTGCTAATAGGGTGCTTGCGGGCGTTTTGCTAGCTTTACATATACAAAAAACTGGTATATTGTGAAGTCAATGGATGGCGAACGCAAATGCCAGGCGAAAACATCAAGGCATGGAAGTCATTTACGGCATAATTTACCTTCACCTCGTACTGTTGTGCTGATCGTAAAGTGACATACCAACCTCCCTTATTTGTGCTTCGCATATCATCGATTCTCACAGTACGTGGGATCTCTCATTTTTTCAATCTCCTTGGTTCCAAGGCGTGGGGGGGCACTTGTGACTTCCGGTCAAATCCGCCTAGTAGGAGAGGCGCTACAACCAGCCTTCCCAATAATAATAATAATAATAATAATAATAATAATAATAATAATAATAATAATAATAATAATAATAATAATAATAATAATAATAATAATAATAATAATAATAATAATAATAATAATAATGATGATGATGATGATGATGATGATGATGATGATAATAATAATAATAATAATAATAACCCTACTGAAACGTTCCGTATGCGATGTCCAATAATTCCGTATGTTTCCGTAAGAATCTTTATATGAAAAATACACAGGAAACATATGTATTCCTTATGGAAACATATGGAATGATTGGACTCGCATACGGAACGTTTCACTAGGGAATGGTAGAAAGTGCCGGAGTTTAACGTCCTCAAACCTTCGCTCGCCCTGATAGGGCACGTATTTGTATGATTGTCGAAGTGTAACCCGGCTGCAGCGGCTGCATTTTCGATGGAGGCGAAAATGCTGTAGGCCCATGTGCTCAGATTTGGGCGCACGCAGAACCTCGGGTGGTTGAAATCTCTGGAGTCCTCCAATACGGCGTCTCTCATATACATATGGTAGTTTTGGGACGTTAAACCTCACATATCAAGCAATTCAGAAATCACTCAATCAATCAAACAATCAATCAATCATGACCAAGGGCGCTCGCTGCGTGTACACGTTCGCTGAGCGTTCGCGCCTGCGACGACGCTGAGCAGCGCCTGTGACAGTTGCGGTGTATAGCGCGTTGGTTCCCTTGTCGAGGTGTGCTGTCGAAGCGCGTACAATAAGTATAACAGACAAAATAGAACTGGCAGAGCTTTCAAAGTTGAATATTAGACGTAAGGTATGCGATGTAAGAAGCTATAACATGGAGAGAATTGAACACGCTCTGAAAAACGGAGGAAGCGTCAGAGCAGTGAAGAGGAAACTTGGGATAGGCAAAAGTCGGATGTATGCACTAAGGGACAAAGAGGGCAAAAGAACTACCAATATGGATAGGAGAGTTAAAATAGCGGAGGAGTTTTACAGAGATCTGTAAAGTAGCCAGGACAACCACGACCTAATACTATAAGAACTAGCAGTAACCCAGATAACACCCCACCAGTAATGATAGAAGAAGTCAGAAAAGCTTTGGAGAGCATGCAAAGGGCCAAAGCTGCTGGTGAGGATCAGGTAAAATGAGATCTGCTGAAAGATGGAGGACAGATTGTGTTAGAAAAACTAGCCACCCTGTTTACGAGGTGTCTCCTGACGGGAAGAGTACCAGAGTCTTGGAAGAACGCTAACATCATCTTAATACATAAGAAAGGACATGACAAGGACTTGAAGAATTACAGGCCGATCAGCTTGATCGCTGTAGTATACAAGCTATTTATAATGGTAATTGCTAACAGAGTAAAGAAAACATTAGAATTCAATCAACCAAAGGAACAAGCAGGATTTCGAACAGGCTACTCAACAATTGACCACATTCATACTATCAATCAGGTAATAGAGAAATGCTCAGAGTATAACCAACCACTATACATAGCCTTCATAGATTACGAGAAGGCGTTTGATTCAGTAGAAATATCAGCCGTCATGCAGACACTGCGGAATCAGGGCGTAGATGAAGTATATATAAACATTCTGGAAGAAATCTACAGGGGATCAACTGCTACCATAGTGCTTCATAAAGAAAGCAAAAGAGTACCAATCAAAAAAGGTGTAAGGCAAGGGGACACAATCTCCCCAATGCTATTTACCGCGTGCTTACAGGAGGTTTTCAGAAGCCTAGAATGGGAACAGTTAGGGATAAGAGTTAATGGAGAATACCTTAGTAACCTGCGCTTCGCCGATGACATTGCATTGCTGAGTAACTCACGGGATGAATTGCAACTCATGATTACGGAGTTAGACAAGGAGAGCAGAAAGGAGGGTCTTAAAATTAATCTGCGGAAAACGAAAGTAACGTACAGCAACCTCGGAAAGGAGCAGCGCTTCGAGATAGGTAATAGTGCACTTGAAGTTGTAAAAGACTATGTCTACTTAGGGCAGGTAATAACCGCGGAGCCGAACCACGAGATTGAAGTAACTAGAAGAATAAGAATGGGGTGGAGCACATTCGGGAAGCACTCTCAAATTATGACAGGTAGATTGCCACTATCCCTCAAGAGGAAGGTATATAACAGCGGTATCTTGCCGGTACTTAGCTACGGAGCAGAAACCTGGAGACTTACAAAGAGGGTTCAGCTTAAATTGAGGACGACGCAGCGAGCAATGAAAAAAATGGTAGGTGTATCTTTAAGAGACAAGAAGAGAGCAGAGTGGATTAGGCGACAAACGGGGGTTAAGGATATTATAGTTGAAATAAAGAAGAGGAAATGGACATGGGCCGGGCATGTAGCGCGTACACAGGATAACCGCTGGTCATTAAGGGTAACTAACTGGATTCCCAGAGAAGGGAAGCGGGTTAGGGGGAGACAGAAGGTTAGGTGGGCAGATGAGATTAAGAAGTTTGCGGGTATAAATTGGCAGCAGCAAGCACAGGACCGGGTTAACTGGCGGAACATGGGAGAGGCCTTTGTCCTGCAGTGGACATAGTCAGGCTGATGATGATGATGATGACATTGTACTCCTCCTCAAGGGCGAATGCCCGCAAGCCTGTACCAATGGGCGCACACTCCACCCTGACGTCATGAGCCGGACGCCAATGAATCGGCCTCCGGGAAGCTGTTCGGTGCGTGAGCGGGACTGTTTCTTTAGTCGTCGAGTGAATCGGCTGCCACGCTTTGGTCGTCTGGGCCTGTCCTCTTCGGACTTATTAGCACGTATATACAACCATATGCTTATCACAAGACATATATACTACATACCAAGAAATGCAATAAAGTTGAATCATTGCAAGCTAATGGTTATGTTGCTTTTCCGGAGCAAGTAAAACCGATCTGTCACGTGATAGACAGTCTACCGGTGCGTCAAGACGCAGAACATTTTTGTTTCTCGGAAGACTCGGGATGGAAATGGTTGTACCTAAATTAAGCAAGAAAAAAGCATTTAGCGCTTAGCTAGCAGTGATTTATATTCACCAAAGTTCCTAAACTACGTTTACTACCGTGATAAACAGGTAGTGTGAATATATACCGACAAACATGCATTCATGTCACCAGCATTTGAGTATTTTAAGGCCATTTACCAACGGAATACATAGAGTAAATTTGTCGAGTGTCCTGACGACTCCTTACACGAGTACTACATTTTGACTTTCTGTTTACCGGCTTATATTAGAAGGAATACTTCTACAATGTCTCTTTTGGAGCATGGGAGCACTATAGTTTCTCATGTTATGTTTGGGAAACGATATTGTGCTCAGTACAGTCAACTTTGCCGAGTGATATGCTGTCATCGCGGGACAGTGTTGCAGCTGCACTTCTAAGAGTAATGTGTTTCCTTTTTTTATATCACTGCAGCTTAAGATGGACGACGAGTACGTGTCATGGATAAAACTAGGAGCGTCCGCCAATTTCGGCCAGATCTATCTACGCGAGTACGACCCACAGCTGAACATTTCGGGGCTAACAGATCGCATCATGAAGATCGAACAAAAGTGTACGTGTCTTTATTGCCGAACACTCTGCAGGCCGCTTCAGGAAAGTTGAGTGAAAAGCGAATACTTGCATGTTGGGTGTAAAGTATATATCAACGCGATATCTCAGAAAATGAACTGCCCGTGACTAGGTAATTCGAAAGATAACCTTATACTCACTGCTGAGCCAACACCCGATTGGCAGTGACTCTGGCTACCAAGAAGGATCGTACTGCATGCCAGGTATAAAACGATCTGCTATGATGACGTAGGAGTTTATTAGCTCCATTATGTGTGTCCCTTACATGGCATGCTATATATAAAAATATACAAATAATATATACGCGTGTGTCTTCAATTAGCCTCTTTTCTTGAAATTATATTGTATGGGGTTTCAGGCAATGATTACAACAGGGGAGGTTTCCGAATATTTCTGATACTCTCGCATAAAAAAAAGTTCAATCCCGCAGTTTACGAGATTATAGCATGCAGGCGCTGCCGGAAAGCGACCGCTGAGGTTATAGGATCGAGCCCGCATCTTTCGGATCAGCAGCGGAGCGCTGTAGCCAATGTACCACCTCACCACTTGTCCTGTCTGTTACTAAAGCGCTGCCTTTCATGACAATAATTAAGTATCCTGCGAATATGTTCGAAGTTCTTGAATGGGCTTTTTTAGTGCGTTCTTCCACAGGACGTGTAAGATGCAAGAAGGAAGATATTTTAAAATATTTGTTGGTCTAGCATGTGCGTGTCTACATTGGAGAAAACATTTGACTACTGCTGAACGATGAATCACGATAGTTTCCCGCTGAAATAATATTTCCTGTTCTGTTTCTATTTCAGTGCTAACTTTGGTCCGCGTGTTGGAAGCAACATCGAGCGATGCTGTTGTCTCCACAACTGTTGGTGAATTTGGAACATTAACGGGAGCATTCGTTGACAAGGGTGAGCCTTTTACGTGCTCATCGCCTAACGACCTGCTTGTACTTCGTGTACTCTCGGTGCAAAAAAATGCCACCGCGTGAAGGTGGTCACATGGGCTTAATTCTTTTCTTATATAATGCAGGACATTTTATTTCGGCGTCTGCCTTTTTTTATCTTTAACCCTCCTGACATCTTGCGCCCAGGGTGGAACTTGGGCTGCAGTTTTGAGGCTAACGGGTATACAGCGGGCATGTGCATCTGTACTGTGCTAATAAATAAATCATTATGATGCCACAGGAAGTTACTGGGCCCGTTCTAGAACTGTGCTAATAAATAAATCATTATGATGCCACAGGGAGTTACTGGGCCCGTTCTAGAACTATTGTGACGTTAAGTAAGTAAACAAGTTGACATCGGGCTTGATTTCTTCGTAATGTGCTCTTAAGGCAAACGTTCTTTTGAAATGACAAGAATCTTGAAAACACGTGGCCAAATAGACCCTCCTAACGAAATTATTCGGTGAAGAAAACGTATTCACACATGCACGCACTTCTCACAACACCGTGTCTTTCACTAGAGCGTCATTCGGGAAAGTCAGCACGTTCATACGCAAGGAGCATTTTACCGACGTTGTTGAGTGTCCTAGAATCGCCCTTAACATCATCCTCACGAACAACGTTCACTGACATCAGAGTGAGTTTCCATACAGTTCTTGCGTTTACTTGTACAACAAACAAATTCTTCAAGAGGCACATGCCATAACGTTCCACAAGGGTAATTTTGGTAACGTACGTAGTCAGATTAACGTTGTTTTAGATGTGAAGCAGCTTATGGTCGATCTAAATCCGGTGTGCGTGTCCATTCTTACTGCGCGTGCCCAACAGCGGCCCAAGCACAGCCAAAACACTCTCACGTGCTAGCACGTTTAGGCCTTTGTAAAGGGCTGGGTAAGACGCCATGAGTCTGTGGCATCTCCTCCTGACACTCTCTCAGCAATCATGTGATGACGTCGGGGTACGATATTCTGCCGACGCACGACGAACCAGCGCGTTGTATCCTAATCAGAACGCACTGACAGGCGCTAGCGCGTATGGGCCCGAGTAAGTCGCTGTGTAAGAAGTGCTGGACTCTGCCCTTTACACTCCCTCGTCAATCACGTGATGGCGTCGGGTAACGATATTCTGCAGACGCACGACGAACGTACGCGCTGCCATTTGCCCTGGCAATAAACCCGCGTGGCGTGCTCCGTGAAGAGTTCGAGACGAGTAACAGCAGCATAAACTACAGTGAACTCATGGTGTGCTCCAGTTACAAAGAATACGCGTTAACATCGGGCAAGGTGCCCGTTATTACCGGCACTTGGTTCCCTCTACTCATGGTTCCCTCTAGAGGGGGATGGTGCATCTTTTTTATAACTGTATATGTTACATGCATGCACCCGTGTTTCAGCTGAATGGCTGAGGCTCGTCGTGCAGTACACAGGTGGCACGTACAGCAGCAGCGACATGTTCGTCGTGTGGGCCAACTCGACGGAGGTGGTCAAGCTGCTCTTCGCCAACGTCAGCATCGACGACGCATGGCTCGTCCTGTCCTGGAACCTGATTCGCCAGCTTCTGCCACTCTCCAGCGGACGCCTGATGGTGAAAGCGAACGATGACGACTTCCGCGATACCTGCTTCAGGACTGTGCTCGGCATCATGGAAATGGCTGTCATGAGCAGCTATATCCACCGCTGTGAGTGCGTTAAACACTCGAACACCAACAATCTTGTTAAACGAGTTTCTACGCCGTGGCTTGCTAACAGCGCCAGAGCAAAACGAAAGATAGTCGGGGGATTGTAAAAAAAAGGATGGAACGGGATTCATACCTGGGCCCTCTGTTTGTCAGCCACAGAGCCATGCTGGTGTTCGACGCTCCGTTGAAGAAGAAGGGTTGCGTACTGGCTTCATGTCGGGAAGGAACCACCATATCATTGGTGTAATGTAGCATGGCATAAGAGTAAAATTGTAACCCGATGTCACACAATGCGAATTGTCTAACGAGTGGGTAGCTTTATGCTCCGTACACATTACGAAGGGCTCAGCCACAATTTCTCATTGTCATCAGCCCCAGCATCAACAAAGTGCTCATAATACCTCACAGCTGTGTAGCGCTACCCCGCTTCTTCGCATAATAAAGAATAATGGCAGATTGAATGCCTCTCGATCAGGGAATACTTTGCAAAAGTTATGCTTTATAGCGTAGGGCTTACCTCGCAAGTGTGCTTGCATTAGTTGCCAGAGAATTCCTAAACGCAGCACACTTGCACGAGCGGCTGTAGTATGCGATGTCGCATATCGCACAAGATGCGTGTGCGTGTCTGCTCGCCCTCTCTCTCTTTACTCTTCTTTCAATCACCCCCATCTCATTCCCCTGTACAGGGTAGCTTACCGGTTATGCCAAACTGGTTAACGTCCCTGCCTTTTATCTCCCTAGTTTTCCTTCCTTTCTTGCCAGGGAATCACGTGAGCATATAAAATATTGTCACGATGAGTCACAAGTACTGGGGGATTTATTGAACGACCAGGTAGCTAGCTCTAGGACGATGCGTCAGTCGTGGCTGGCTCTCGAGCCGAGAAGAGACGCGCAATCTTCTTTCTTTCCTCCAGATGGTAGAGCCGCTCTTGCAGTCGACCCACTACGTGTGGGTGGCATTATCCCCCCTTTCTAAAAGAAAAAAGTCCCAAAAGAGGGAAAGAAAAGTACATAGCACCACCACGATGTTACGACAAAGGCACGTGAAAAAAAAAGTAAATTGGATATTCGGGTAAAGTAAAAGTAGAAATTAACGAGCGTGCCAATATAGGAAAAATCAGTGAACGAAGAAGCAAGTTCACAAAAATAAATAAATAACACAAAGAACAGTGTACGGCAAGGAAAAAGTTATGAACAACGCGCAATAAATGGTTTCATGCGCAACTCATGAACGACATCCGACCTCGGTCGTGTCCTACTCCGTGCCTGCGATGTTGAGTCCGGAACCACTTCGTAGTTCACGTCACTGACGCGACGTAACACTTTATATGGGCCAAAGTACCGGCTCAGAAACTTTTCTCTAAGGCCACGGCGGTGGACGGGCGTCCACACCCAAACTCGGTCTCCGGGTTTGTAAAATACTTCACTGTGGCGGGTGTTATAGCGCCGTGCGTCTGCTTGCTGTTGCTGGCCGATGTGTAGTCGCGCGAGCTGCCGGGCTTCCTCAGCATGCTCTGCGAATTCATCGGCGTCAGTCGCCAACTCGTCTTCGTCTTGACACGGTAGCATAGAGTCCAGCATGGTCTGCACTTCGCGGCCGTAGAGAAGCCGAAATGGCGTGAATCGCGTGTGGTCTTGCACGGCGGTATTATACGCGAAGGTCACGTAAGGTAAGATCCGGTCCCATGTTTTGTGCTGTACGTCGATGTACATTGAGATCATGTCTGCGAGGGTCTTATTCAGTCGCTCGGTAAGTTCGTTGGTTTTCGGGTGGTACGCAGTTGTCCTTCGGTGTCTGATGTTGCTCAGTTTGAAAACTTCGTCCGTAAGCTGCGCCGTGAATGCCGTCCCTCTGTCCGTTATTACACTGGAAGGAGCACTGTGTCGTAACACGATGTGGCGCATGAAAAATTGTGCTACCTCAGAAGCCGTGGCTCGTGGGATCGCCTGCGTCTCAGCGTAGCGTGTCAAATAGTCAGTCGCGACGATCACCCATTTGTTGCTGTCCGCAGACAGGGGAAATGGCCCGAGAATGTCCATGCCGACTTGGTCGAATGGCGTGCAAGGTACTTCAATGGGCTGAAGCAAACCAGCTGGCTTAACAGATGGTTGCTTTCGGCGCTGACATTCCCGACAGCTCTTGACGTACTTCTTGACGCTTGCCGAAAGTCCCGGCCAATAGTACCTCTCGCTCACTCTGGCAAAAGTCCGTGAGTAGCCCAGATGACCGGATGTTGGTTCGTCATGGCAAGCGAAGAGGACGCTGTCTCGCATGTCTCGAGGAACCACCAGGAGGTAAGCACGGTTGTTCGAACGAGCGTTCTTCTTGTACAGCACACCATCTCGAAGGCATAACGACGGCAACGAGCGGAATAAATGACGTGGTCTGATTGTGCCCTGGCCCTCTAAATGATCGATGATCGGACGAATCTCTGCGTCATCCCGCTGCCGTTTACTCAAGTCTGATGAGCTAATGGCGCCCAGGAAGCCTTCGTCTTCCTCTTCTTCCTGACTAACGACATGAAGGGGTGCGCGTGACAGTGTGTCAGCGTCTTCATGCTTACGGCCGGACTTATGGATGATGGTGACGTCAAATTCCTGCAGCAGCAAGCTCCACCGTACTAGCCGTCCTGAAGGGTCGCGCAGGCTTGCCAACCAGCAGAGGGCGTGGTGGTCCGTCACTATCTTGAAGGGACGACCATAAAGGTACGGGCGAAACTTGGTGATTGCCCACACGACTGCAAGGCACTCTTTCTGCGTAGTGGAATAATTCGCCTCGACACGGGATAGAGAGCGGCTGGCGTAGGCTATCACCCTTTCGATGTCCTTTTGACGCTGAACGAGCACTGTACCAAGCCCAACGTTACTAGCGTCAATATGGACCTCCGTGTCAGTATCATCGTCGAAATGAGCAAGAACGGGTGCTGATTGCATGCGCGGTCGCAGTTCATCAGAAGCTGCTTGTTGCTCGTTTTCCCAGACAAACGGCGTGGCGTCCCTTGTGAGACGAGTCAGAGGTTCTGCTATCTGTGAAAAGCCATGAATCAACCGGCGATAGTAGGCGCACAAACCAAGGAAGCGCCGGACGGCTTTCACATCGACAGGAGCTGGCAATTCGGCAACAGCGGCAAGCTGGTCTGGATCAGGCCGGACTCCTTCGGCGCTAACTACATGTCCAAAAAATTTTAGTTCATAGCCGAAGTGGCACTTCTGTGGCTTTAGAGTGAGGTCCGCTGATCGGATAGCCTCCAGCACGCTTCGCAGGCGCTGAAGGTGCTGCTGAAACGTGGCAGAGAAGACCACCACATCATCAAGGTAGACAAGACAAGTCTGCCACTTGAGCCCTGTGAGGACAGTGTCCATCATTCGCTGGAAAGTTGCCGGCGTTGAACACAAGCCGAAAGGGAGTACACGAACGAAATTGGTATAGGCCGTCTGGAGTCACGAAGGCTGTCTTTTCGCGGTCTCGCTGATCTACCTCGATTTGCCAGTACCTGCTTTTGAGATCGAGAAAAGTGAAATAATGGGCACGACGAAGTCCATCCAGCGAATCGTCGATACGCGGTAGCAGGTACACATCCTTTTTGGTCACGTTGTTAAGCTTTCGGTAATCGACGCAGAAGCGTAGCGACCCGTCCTTCTTTTTGACAAGCACGACTGGAGATGACCCCGGGCTGTTGGATGGTTCGATAATGCCATCGTCAAGCATCTCGCGAACTTGCGTACGTATCGCTTCACGTTCTTTAGCCGACACGCGGTAGGAATGCTGGTGTATTGGGCGTGCGTCCTCGTACGTGATGATCCTGTGTTGAGTGATGGACGTCTGGCGGATCTTTGAGCAACTTGCGAAGCAAGACATGTACTTGAACAAGAGCGCTCGCAGCGCAGTCTGGTTATCGGTGGACAGATCAGGATTGTCTTCATTGTTGCTCATTGATGTGTCTGCGTTATCCACTATTTCTGACGTGAGACAGTTGGTTACGTTTGCTACTTCGTGGGCAAACGCTATCTAAGTGCCACGGAAAAGGTGTCGATGCTCGTTGCTAAAGTTGGTAACGAGCAATTCAGATCGGCCGTCACGAACGTGTATTACACTTCTCGCTACACATATGCCTTGCTGCAGGAGGTGTTCCAAATCTGTCTTGGCCACCACATCGCCATCGCTCACACCACAGCATGTTACGTCGATAGAACACTGGCTCGGGGAGGAAGCGTCACGCTCTGTTCACAAATACGGAGTACGTCGACACGCATTCCGTCATCCTGCACGTTGATTGCTCGCTGGGCTGAGAACGTGACGCGGCGCTCTTGCAGATCAATGATAGCTCCATTTTCCTGTAGAAAATCAACACCCAGAATGACGTCACGGGAGCATTCGAGTAAAACAAGGCAGCTTGCTACGAATGTGTACCCTTGAGTCTGTACTCTAGTTGTGCAGGCGCCAAGTGGAGTAACGACATGGCCACCAGCTGTCCGAATCTGCGAGTTATGCCACGGCGTGATTACTTTCTTCAGCTGCGTTGTCAGTTTCCCGCTCAGTATGGAATAGTCTGCGCCGGTGTCCACTAACGCATTAACTACACAACCATCAATTGTTACTGCTATGTCGAGTGAAAGCCGGCTATCCTTTGCAGCAGCAGGTGATGTGGGACTAGTTTCTGTATGGTTCTGCGTCAATAGGAGGTCTTCAGCGCTTCGACGTTCAGCGACCCCACCCTCAGAGGTCGCTTCGGCTAGTTTTCCCGGCGGGGGCTGGGAGATCGTGCGGAAGAATACCACTGGGGCGTTGATGAAAATCGCCTCGGTGATGGCGAGCGCGACTGGCGCCCGGCAGACGGTGGTGCATGCTGCTGGGAGAGGTAGTTTTGAATGTCGCGTGGTTTCTGACCGTAACGGGGTGGCAGCGAGTACGCAGAGAAGCCGCGAAGCCCAAGACGGTGATAAGGGCACTGGTGGTACAAATGATCAGCTTCTCCGCAGTGAAAGCATAGAGGCCGGTGATCGGGTGTGCACCAGACATCAGACTTCCGAGGAGACGAGTGTGTCACGAGGCTAGTCAACCCACAAGCTCTCGTGTATGTTCTTGTGCATACTAACCGATGAGAAAACCCACGTCGGTAAAGAGAACACGAGACTGTTTATGCACACAAGAAAAACAACTAAATATATTTTCAATTAACTAGATAAAGAGAAAGGATCGAATAAGAGGAAAAACAAACAAAGCACACCAATTCGAGGAGAAGTTAACCTAATTACCGCGAAATGCTATGGATGCGTAAGTTCCGCAATAGCAAAAGCGACTGTCACCGTTCAGTCGCGGCACTCTTGTAGACGGCGAGGGTCGATGCGATGGGGTGCAGACAAGGTAGATCAGAGGTCCAAGCGTTGCTCGTGGTTGAAGGTAACTCCGGGCGCACCAAGGTCAGTGACCTCTCAGTGTTCGTCCTCCGACGCTGGGACGTAGCCCTGGAAACGGGACGAGCCTGGCCAAAGCCAGATGGTGAGAAGCCTGGCCAACGCCAAACGACGAGCAGCCTGGCCAACGCCAGACGACGAGCGGCCTGGCCAACGCCAGACGACAAGCGGCCTGGCCAACGCCAGACGACGAGCGGCCTGGCCAACGCCAGACGACGAGCGGCCTGGCCAACGCCAGACGATAGATGATGCTCGGGTGCCCGACCAGGTGGGAGCCCGCAGCAGCCTTGCCTCAGGAACTCGGCCGCCACCCCCGCGCCCCTGGTAGCCTGCTTGCCTCCGTCGCGTCCCGGCCACGTCTGCCCCGTTCTTCGTTCGGGCTTCTTCCAAAACCAGCGTGGGGGCCTCTCATTGGTCCGAACTTCACACGCCTCGTCTGCCCATCGTCTTTCTCACCGAATACATCGCGAAAGCGCGCGTCCACACCATCAGTCGTCGTCGTCTTCTTTCCTATGCCAGTGCACTCGCGCACATTTTAAACCGAACACTGGTTGCACTCGCGCACTTCACGAAACGCGCACTTCACTTATCACAACATGCCCCTTTTTCGAAAAGTTTTTTCCCAACAAAAAAAACTGCCGGATGCGTGTTTCACCACACAGGATACGTTCTTGGAGTTCACATGAACACATGCACACTGGTATCACTGCAACAAGTCTGAAGGAGCGCTCTTACAGAAAAAAAATCCACATATGGTAAACAATTTTCCGATGGTTGGTTGAAATGCTTTGCCTCCCATCTTTAGCAACACCTGAATTCGTATCTATGGCCGTAACCTGCTCATGAAGTCGGCACCTGCGTTTTCAGAACCTTTGATATGTTGAATATGAAAAGTGTACTCTTGTAGTACTAGACTCCGCCTTAGCAACCTACTGTTCAGGTGTTTTGCCTTTGCTAAGTAGTGTAGCGGTTGATGATCTGTCTGTACGATAAACTGTACTCCGTACAAAAAAATATGAAATTTTTCTACCGCCCATACTAGCGCTAAGCATTCTCGTTCGATAGTCGAGTAATTCTGCTCCCGAGGCAACAGCTGGCGGCTGGCATACGACACTGGAAGCAACAGCCCCTCGTGTTCTTGCATGAGGACTGCGCCAATGCATGTGTCGGATGCGTCTGTGCGGAGTATGAACACACGTTTTGGGTCTAGTGCCTTCACGATTGGCCCAGAAGCAAGGGCTTGCTTCAGCGTTTGAAATGCTCCTTCTGTTTCAGGAGTCCAACAAATCTTGTTTTTCTCCATTTTTCTGGTTAGCTGAGTTAAAGGTTGTGCTTTCTCCGCATAGCGAGGTATAAAATCTCGGTAATACCCAACCAGTCCCAGAAAAGATCGGAGTTGCTTCTTGGTGTCAGGTAGAGGTGCCCTGGCTATCTTCAAAACCGTAGTTTCCACAGGTTGAATAGTCCCGCCTCCTAGACGATGTCCCAAGAAGACTATCGACTGCACAGCAATTTCGCACTTCTGAGGCTTGATGGTTAAGCCAGACTCCCGTACTTTCTGCAACAAGCGTTGCAAGGTGTCTATGTGCTCTTCCCAGGTGTTCGTGGCTATGAGAACGTCATCGATGTAGTGGACTACATTTTCAAAGCCCTGCAGGAGTGTTCTCATTAGACGCGTAAACACTGCAGAAGCTGTCTTTATGCCAAACGGCATGTATATAAATTGGAAATGACCGGATTGCGTTGAGAATGCCGTTACTGGCCTCGATGTCCGGTCCAGTGGGACTTGCCAATACCCCTTTGTGAGATCAAACTTTGAGAAGTATCTCTTTGTGCCCACCTCTGTAAGCATTAGGTCGGTCCTAGGTATGGGTTCAGCGTCGGAAACTAGTATCTCGTTGATGCGACGGAAGTCGACGCATGTGCGATAGGTGTTATCCGGCTTCTTAATAAGTACCAAGGGCGAATCGTAGGGCAAATGGGATCGTTCAATCACACCCAGTCTTAACATGTCCTGAACTTCTTGTTCTACCACTTCCTTCATGGCCAACGGCGAAGGATACTGCGGTGTGTTGATCGGTTCAGAGGTCGTCAATTGAAGTCGGCATTCCAACAGATTTGTCTTTCCCGGTATCTCAGAGAATACATCTTGGTAGGTGGTTAGAATCTTCCGACGTTCTGTACGTTTGTCTTCTTCTAAGCTACTGCCGATCGGAATCCCTTCTACACCCACAGTCGGCTTAACTGTGCAAGCTGGTAGAGGGGTATCTGTCTCCTCCTGTTTCATAACCACAAAAGATGCTGTTTGTGGAATTGTGTCTGGTTGCCGGTCTTCATACCGTTTTAACATATTAATATGGAAAAGTTTGGCGTCATGCCCCAAGTCCAGCCAATGGTCATAGTCGCCCTTTTTCCCAATGACCGGAAACGGTCCTTTCCATTCCATCAACAACTTATTCGCTGTTGTAGGAAGCAAAATAAGAGCTCGGTCTCCAACTTTCAGCTGACGGCTCTTGCTCTTCCGATCATAGTGATATTTTTGAGTCGTTTTCGCTCGTATCAGGTTCTCATGGGCTAATTTTAGCGTTCTTTCCAGACGATCCCGGAGATCGAGGACATATCCGTAGGTCGTTTTCACCTCCTCTTCGATCTTTTCTCCAGTCCACAGCTCCTTTAACAAGTTGAGTGGTCCTCGGACGTATCTCCCGTAAATGAGTTCGAAAAGAGAGAACCCCATGATGGCCTGAGGAACTTCTCGATATGCAAATAGAAGTGGTGCAAGCAATCGATCCCATGATTTTGGATCCTTTTTGCATAGCTTGCGCAGCATTTGTTTCAAAGTCCCATTAAATCGCTCTACCAAACCATTGCACATGGGATGATAGGGCGTCGAACTCAGATGTTTGATTGCCAACAGATCGTTTACTTCTCTCATCAGGTCCGACGTGAAGCACGAGGCCTGATCGCACAGGATTTGGCGGGGAAATCCAACGCGGGAAAACATTTCGATTAACCCGTCTGTCACAGTCGCGGAGTCAATCGCCGGCAAAGCAATGGCGTCAGGATAGCGCGTAGCGAAATCGACCATGGTCAGTATGTATCAGTTGCCCCTATTTGAGACCGGCTTTAAGGGTCCAATAATGTCTACGGCCACGCGCTCAAAAGGAGTGTCAATCAGGGGCATTTTCCCAAGAGGAGCCTTTCCTACTTTGTGCTTTGGATACATTCTTTGGCACGTGTCACAGGACCGCACGTATCTTTTAATCTCTTCCTGGACCCCTGGCCAATAGAATGAACCTAACAGCCGATCAATCGTTCTTGTTACTCCTTGATGCCCGGACATCAAACTCTCATGGGCCATCTTCAACACTTGACTTCGCAGCTTGAGAGGAACTACGACCTGCTGTATCAATTTTCCAGAGGATAGTCGGTAATTTCGATACAACAATGACTCCTCCATGACAAAGAAATACTGGGTCGATCCTCTGCCATAAAAAACCTGCCCTATTTTGTCCCTGCAAGCTTATAGGGTCTTGTCGTCTGCTTGGGCCCTCTCGAGCTCCCTCCTGTTCATCTTCAAACTTCTGGCGCTGACTGCAGCTGAATCCGGCCGGACGCTTGTGCTCTTCATACTACCAAGTGATGCCTTTAAACGATGGTCTTCTTTCTTCCTATACAAGGTCTCGGCTACGCCGTTCGGAGTGAAGTTCCCTTCAGCCAGTTTTTCTTTCCATTCCTTGTCAGGGTCATCAGCAGCACGAGATCCTGGCACATTGCCAACGATGATGTCATATAGCGGGGAGGACATGTATTTCACGATACACGTGCCTGAAAAATATGGCGAAAAAATCTCCACCTTCGCCTCTGGTACCGTGATCCGGCCCCCGTCTGCTAAGAACAAGGCCGTCGTGGTTCCTGTCAGTGCTTCATCTGGCACCAAAGAACGCCGAACCACCGTTGTATTGCTTCCTGTATCCCGTAGGACGAAAGCCGCTTGGCCGAATATAATGCCCTGCAGCACTGGCATCGGATGTTTTTCCGACTTTGGCTGCGTATTTACCGCACTGGTCATATTCTCCTCCTGCTTGTCCGCAGGTATATCATTCACTACTTCTGCCTTTTCCTCTGGCGACAAGATACAAGAAGTCCTCTTAGTGACGTTCTGCTTTCTGGTACATAAATTAATATCATGCCCCGTTTTGCGACAGTAGTCACAGTATGGTCTTGTCCGAGCACGACATTCTGCTGCCCTGTGACCTGTTTTATCTTAGACAAAACATCGAGTGGGAGACTTCTCCGCTGTACTTCCGCATTTTCCTGAGGCTCCATTTTCCGTTTTGTCGCGAAAAACCAACAAATTTGACTGTCGTTGGGCCTCTAGAAAACTGTCCGCAGCCTCGGCCATTTTATCTAGCTTACGACATTTTTTCTCACGTAGGAAAAGCGCCACGCGGTTATGGCATTGATTGATAAAATGTTCAGCTACTATGAGATCTCGAACAGACGAATATTCTTTTGCTGTCTTGGACATCTCCACCCATCTGTCGAAAAAACTTGCCAACCTGGTTGCATACTGCTTGCCTGTTTCTCCATCTTGAGGTCTGCTATGCCGGAACTTCTCCCGGTAGCCCTCCGCCGTGAAACAAAAACGCTGCAGTAATGCTAGCTTGGCTTTCTCGTAGTCAAGTGCCTCTTCTGGAGACAAGCGACCAAATACTTTGAGAGCTTCTCCGCTCAGACACAGACTCAGTGCCATGGCCCACTTATCCTTAGGCCAATCCTGACCTGTGGCCACATTCTCAAATCTCTTGAGATAAGCATCAAGGTCATCCCGGTTTTCATTAAATCCGGGTATGAAATTGTGCGGGTTAACGTTATACGCTTCTCGCACCTGTCGACCATGGTCCGACGCCACGCATCCCCTGGCTCCTTCCACCTGAGCAAGTTGAAGACGCAGTTGAATCGTCTTCGGGCATTCGGCCTCAAGTTTTCGTTCCAACTCCGCCTGTTCCATCCTCTCCTTTCTTGCCTCTCGCTCAGCTGCCCTTTCTTCGCGAGCTCGTGCCTCACGCTCATCAAGCCATGCCTTCAACTCATCGCCCTCTAGCCCCATGCGTATCGCTAACGCCATTAAATCAGACGTAGTCATTTTCTCTCCTTCGTAAAAACCCTAATTGCATAAACAATCTCGTCCTGTCGCGGATGCCAATTGTCACGAGGCTAATCAACCCACAAGCTCTCGTGTAGGTTCTTGTGCATACAAACCGATGAGAAAACCCACGTCGGTAAAGAGAACACGAGACTGTTTATGCACACAAGAAAAACAACTAAATATATTTTCAATAAACTAGATAAAGAGAAATGAATAAGAGGAAAAACAAACAAAGCACACCAATTCGAGGAGAAGTTGACCTAACGACCGCGAAATGCTAAGGATGCGTAAGTTCCGCAATAGCAAAAGCGACTGTCACCGTTCGGTCGCGGCACTCTTGTAGACGGCGAGGGTCGATGCGATGGGGTGCAGACAACGTAGATCAGAGGTCCAAGCGTTGCTCGTGGTTGAAGGTAACTCCGGGCACACCAAGGTCAGTGACCTCTCAGCGTTCGTCCTCCGACGCTGGGACGTAGCCCTGGAAACGGGACGAGCCTGGCCAAAGCCAGATGGTGAGAAGCCTGGCCGACGCCAAACGACGAGCAGCCTGGCCAACGCCAGATGACGAGCGGCCTGGCCAACGCGAGACGACGAGCAGCCCGGCCAACGCCAGACGACGAGCGGCCTGGCCAACGCCAGACGACGAGCGGCCTGGCCAACGCCAGACGATAGATGATGCTCGGGTTCCCGACCAGGTGGGAGCCCGCAGCAGCCTTGCCTCAGGAACTCGGCCGCCACCCCCGCACCCTGGTAGCCTGCTTGCCTCCGTCGTGTCCCGGCCACGTCTGCCCCGTTCTTCGTTCGGGCTTCTTCCAAAGCCAGCGTGGGGGCCTCTCATTGGTCCGAACTTCACGCGCCTCGTCTGCCCATCGTCTTTCTCACTGAATACATCGCGAAAGCGCGCGTCCACACCATCGGTCGTCGTCGTCTTCTTTCCTATGCCGGTGCACTCGCGCACATTTTAAACCGAACACTGGTTGCACTCGCGCACTTCACGAAACGCGCACTTCACTTATCACAGAGTGCCGATCGTCGATGTACTGGACCGGTTGCACCGAACGATGGGCGACAGAAGCACCACGGACAAAGGGAAAAGGCGGTGGCGTGTACGTGCCTTCGTAGTATGGTATGTGCTGCGCTGACTCGAGTGAAACTGCAGGGACAGGATGAACGAACAATGGCGGCGATGCAGCAGGGCGTTTCAAAGCTTCCGTGTAGGTTGTCCCACGGTGGTATTCAGCAGGAGCTGACGCAGCAGTATCAGGAGGCAAGGTGTCCCGGAGGGCCTGGTGCAGCTCATCCTTGATCACAGTTGCAATAGAGCTAACCGTAGGATGAGGTGTTACACCAGCCTTTTGCAACTCTTCACGTACGATATTACGGATGAGTTCACGTAAGGATTCATTGCTGGTCCCAGCGCCGGCAAAAATGTCAGCAGTGGACATGCCACTGACTTGCCTGTCGTATTGGTTTGATCGCTGCTGCAGCATTCTTTCCATTGTCACGGCTTCAGACAAGAACTCCGCGACCGTCTTCGGAGGGCTTCGCACGAGGCCTGCGAAAGGCTGGTCCTTGACACCGCGCATCAAGCGACGCAACTTCTTGTCCTCCGTCATTTTTGAATCTGCCCGTCGGAAGAGACGCGTCATGTCTTCGACGTAAGCGGTCACAGTTTCGTTTGGCGACTAGACGCGGGCAAGAATAGCTCGTTCAGCTCTTTCTTGGCAGTCAGCGCTGGCATATGTCTGCAGAAGTCTACGAGAGAATTCGGGCCCCGTCGTCAGCTGCTCCTCTCAATTTTGATACCACGTGCGAGCCCCGTCTTCGAGATAGAAGTAGACACGACCCAGTTTCGCCGCGTCGTCACACTGATTCAAGTTGGCTACGCGCTCGAAGTCCGCCAACCAGTCCTCAACGTCTTCGCTCTCCGTACCATGGAACGTCGTCGGTGCCCGTGGGCTTTCCAACGTATATCGGTTCGACGACGTGCTTCCCGTGCCGGTTGGCAAGGTTTGTACCGAAAGGCTGGTCATGTTTGTTGACGTGGTGGGAGCAGTATCGTTGACTTCCGGAGGCAATCCCCTGATTCGGCGGCTGGTCCGATGCACGGGAGTATTGACTGGCACTGGACTCGTATTACGGCTTCCTGGGGGCGGGGTCTGCAGCATCCGTGTGACTACCCAGCACCTTCTACCAGTTTGTCACGATGAGTCACAAGTACTGGGAGATTTATTGAACGACCGGGTAGCTAGCTCTAGGACGATGCGTCAGTCGTGGCTGGCTCTCAAGCCGAGAAGAGACACGCAATCTTCTTTCTTTCCTCCAGGTGGTAGAGCCGCTCTTGTAGGCGACCCACTACGTGTGGGTGGCAATATAGCGTGGTAGGAGCGTGAAGAAACAACCGGGCGTCACACAATGTGAACTGCGAACTATAGAGAGTGATTTAAAGCCAAAAACCCATTACGAAAGGCTCAGCCATAATCGTTCATCGTCTTCTTCCGCCGCATGAACAAAATACACATATTGCCTTCCAGATGTCTAGCAACTACCTCACTCCTCTGCGGAATAACGAATAATGGAGTAGATGGAGTTTGAAAACTTCACAAAAATGATGGTTTATCGCGTAGTGGATACCTGGCGCACGTACTTGTAGTAGTAGCCCTAAGAGAGTTCACAATGAGCTCTGAAAGCCCGTTCTTCCAGTTTTCGCTGTGCCTGTGCTGCCTCTTCAGCAGAGACCTGAAGTTTTTTCGGCTGTGGGCGTCTTGAAATAAAATATTGTACCACTAATTCAATAGACTGAGGCCCTCGACACATTTATATTGATTGGTCAAAAAAGACTGATTTCCAGTATAAAAGCTCACAGACATTTTTACAAAAATTTCAAATCAATATAGCAGTGCCCGAACATTAGCACGACGATAGTTATAGCACCAGAACAAAACGACGACACAGAGACGAGAAGGACATGAAGGACACTAGCGCTCGTGTCCTTCGTGTCCTTCTTGTCTATGTTTTGTTGTTTTGTTCCGGCGCTATAACCATAGTCATGCCATACCAACTTGCCCAAGCTGCCACACTTCTAAATTAGCATGACATCACAAATTTCGGCTGATTTGCAGGCGTGTGGCTCATCCTAGCAGTTTGATGATCACAAAATCTTTCTCGCGTGATTGTTAGCAATAACTACTGCAGACACTAGAACTTCCTTAAGTTTAAGCAATGAACTAGCCATGATTAGGCGCTGGTAAAACACATTAGGTGCTGACAAAAGTCTGCCGCGATGTTTCAGGTGGCATTATTGCAAGATTCGGTTTGTTTCTTTTCTAGACTGTGATACCGTCCAAGAGAATGATACTACAGAGACGATAAGATAAGCTCTAGTATGTAGCGAGTTACTTTGGGTGGGCTGGGAACAATAATCTCTTTTATATAGGCTGTAAATGTGGATGACCCCACCCCCGAGACAGTGACGTCGGCTTGTGCCTTCCGTGCAATACTTAAGAAAGAAGGTGGTCTCTCTTTTTGTGAGAAATATGGTTGGCTACAACATTAGGAGTGTGCGGCATATCCTTCTGACACGCTGCTCCTTATATAGGCAGCGCTAGAAGAAATACAAAAGAACAAAAACAAGGCAGGAAGTGCGCTTTACTCACAACTAAAGTTTCTACTGAAAAGCGCCCCTTGTGTACATGTCCTGTCTTCTTTTGACTTCGTATTCGTTCTAGCGCTGCTTCTTGTATATCGCTATGAATGCAAACAAACTTACCCCCTTTTCTGTAATTCTGTATAACACCAAAGCTCGCATGAAAGGGCGCGCATGCCAGAATTACGTCATTACTATAGAATGGCAACGTCATGAGCTGGATGGTAACATTATGAGTAGAATTACGTCATGAGTAGGATCGATAACATTGTTGAGTGCAACTATTTCCGCGGTTTCGGAGGCTATCAGATGCCGACCTTTGGTGATTTCGCTGACTACGGCCAATTGCTTCTCGTTTGCCACGGCTTTCTCGCCTTCGCAGTGGTCCCACCATCTGTACTCTCCTCAGCGACTGCGATGGCTGTCAATCTGAAGGCAGTTCTACGTGATAAGCTTCTCAGTGCACGCTGGATGGAAGGCTGGATGCAAAGCAATGGCATCAACAAGGCTTCCAATATGGTTCTCGTCGTAGGCTATCCCAAGGACGCCGACACAGTTGCTCAAAGGGAAGCGTTCTACGGTGAGCCAAGTCACTGGGCGTTCTGTGTCTGCTGCATAAAACTTTAGTACTTTCTCGAATTATGTCCTTAAAATGTTTTTGTCTATATCGCCTCTTTTCTACTGAACAATGCTTGAACACTGTTCTTTTAGTTAACCAAGACTTAGAATCAATTAGATACCGTACATACTTGAGAGGTTTGGAAGTTCTAGTCTATGAATAATTCGGAGATTGAGGGTTGGCTACCGTAAAATTTTAGAACGTTTGGTTTTCGAGTGGTTTGAGACAAGGACAAGGCGACTGCCATGTGTGGCACCATAATGGCACTGCGTGTCACGTATGTCACAACCTCGACGAAGCAACATTTCTGGGTGGCCGGGCGAGCGAACGGTGTACCCGCAGCAAACGCAAGACTTCCGAAACTGGGTCTTTCGAAGAGTGTGTTCCCGTAAATTTTTTTAGCCAGGACATTCGCGCTCTTTTTATTGGAACATCACGAACACTTTGCTCAAGCAAGTCAACAAAATATACAGATGAACATATTTGGCACAGATCTGTCTGACTGTGTAAAATTATGTATATAGTATGATGAGTTCTGAGTTCTTGTAGTTACGTTGTACATTGTACCACTTACTTACCTCGATCCCTTGTCGCCGTTATGCTGCATGTTACGAAGGGTTGAGGTTGGACCCCCTGTTTACATAAACAGGGGTTTCAAACCCGCGTGTTGGCGAACAGCAGATATGAACTTAAGTCTGGCATGAGCTAGGACAGTAAAGTAAGTGGAAGGGGGGGATGTTTGTAAGCGTTAGTGTCCATTAACCTAACGCGGTCAATAATAATAATAATAATAATAATAATAATAATAATAATAATAATAATAATAATAATATGAATAATAATACGTTATATTTCACGTCCTTAAATCACGATGGGATGTTGAAGGAGCCTATGCGGAGCACTCCGGATATTTCGACCATCTGGTGTTCTTTAAAGGGCCACTCACCAGGTTTGACAATTTTGAGCCGACAAGCACAATGCGTAGACGAGACGTTCATGATCACGTCTGCCAAAATTTGCAACGCTACGCGCCGCGGAAATGGGTCAAATTTTAAGATGAAAGCTGCTCCCTCTCCCCTCTGCTGGCACACGCGGAGAGAATGAGGGCATGACGTGGGCGTAGGAATGGCCCTACGTACATGGCAATGCAGTAACGTTTGTCCTCTATGTAGATGACTCTGCTGTGACGTTGTAAACAGTACACCACGCGACATGGCAAAAATTATTTAACAAAACACGTGTAGTTATTGTATTTGCTGCTTTAAGAGATTACTAAAACTTGAAATAAATAATGAGACACAATAAAAAATTGTGTGCTTCTTTTTTCATTCTTTCCCCGTGAAATGCTACGAGATGCGGGGCTAATGTGCCAGCGTTTCGCATGCGTTCGGGTTCTCAAGGTCAGCGCATTGAGCAGACGACCGCCGTGGAACGCTCCTACGGGTTCGCGCACTCATTGTGCTCATCTACTCTACCGCGTCTAAGCCAGCGTTTCCAAACCATCCCGCAGAAACAGGCAGAAGACCACAAAATAACGCTGGTCAACAAAGCAACGCTGCTCGCGTGCTCGGGGGTTGGACTTGTTTGGGTACGTCATGCGTACGTCACCACTTGGTCGCATGCCGGAAAAAGTGCGGAAGAGACTTGGCTTGCGAAGGCTGCACGGAGCAGCGGCACGGCTTTCGAGCTCGCCTCCTCTCATCCTCGTTTCGCGCTGCTTCAAAAAAACCTGTTTTCTCCGCTCGTGATGAACCCATTAGAAAAATTTTTGTGGCCAAATGTTCCTCATCGGACACCCAACAACTTCTTCTGTCTTAACTAAAATTCGGCATGGGGCTTGGTGAGTGGCCCTTTAACGTGAATTGACATCGCTCAGTACGCCCGCATCTAGCTTTCCGCCTCCATCGAAACGCGATCGCCGCGAACGGAATCCAACCCACGACCTTTGAGTCAGCAGCCGAGCACCGTTGCCGCTACACCACGTACCATGGCGGACAACCTGACTTGAAGGAACGTGTTTCCTGTACCCCATGTATTTATAATTTCCAAAGGGGATTTGCCGTCAGTAATCGAAACAAATATCGACGCTGGTACCCATAATGACTCGCATCTGGGCGCCAATCCTGAAATGTGCATATTTTGTTCCACTGTCATGCCTAAACACATGGTGACCATATGTGTCGTTTCCCGGCAAGAAATGTCTGGCACCAGTTCCATATCTGTAGCTTACCCGAACAAAGCCTTATTGCAGTTGTACGAGAAACCGAGTAGTTGGTAAAACATTGTAATCACAATAAACCCACGGAGATGGCTGAGAAGACGACATATTAAGTGGGCCTTGCTGCACGAATTACGCTTGCTGTTTTCATCGCTTCTTCTCGGACTGTGGAAAGCACCGAAGCATGCCGAAGCGGCCGTGGTGCAGTGCTTTGTACTGTGTGTTTCGAAAAAACTGTTTATCGATTTTGAGTACATTGGTGCTCAACTATGGAAAAGCAGTGAGCCGTCACAATGTGTTTGAAAAATTGGCAGATCGCACGTACAGTGGGAGTCGATGATATGCGAAGCACGAATGAGAAAGGTTGATATATCACTTTAAATTCAGCACAATATTACGAGGTTGAAGTGAATGATGCCGTACGTGATTTATGTGTCATGATTATCATGTTTGGATGTGTCGTTTACCTTCGTCATTTATTGAAGTCACGTTTTACAAAATTTAGTATACGTGGAGCTAGCGAGATGGCCGCGAGCACGCTATGAGCGTATACATAGTACATTGTCATGTTCTTACATGACACGCTTGTCAGGATTATCTTGTTTGCACAAGTCATATACTTTTATCATCCACTGACGTCACGTAACACCAAATTTGGTATATGTTAAACTAGCAAAATGGCCACGAGCGCATAATGAAGGGCCAATACACTTCACCGTAGCGTTGACGCGTGCGCACGCTGGGCACATCGACGCTACATTAGCAAAACACGAGCACTCAATAGTCTGACGCCAGGTGCGACTGGCGCGGCCAGCGTCCGGCGATGCGGCCCGACGGCGACCGGCGCGAAATGCGACATGCTGCATTTCGCGCCGATGCGTTACCCAGACAACACTGCATCTCCAACTTTTCGTGACGTAGGCTGAAACGCGCATGCGTCAAAGCAACGCAGCGCGGCACGGGCCTGCGAGTATATGGCAGGACCGGCGCCTGGCGTGGTGGCAACGTCGGCGTGGCGCGACGAAATGAACGCCGGCGAGCAGGCGCACCACGTCACTTCGAAATGTATTGTCGTCTTGACTGTGGTATGTAGTCATGTTCTCACATGACACGCATCTCATGATTATCATGTATGCACCGGTCACATACCTTCGTCATCCATTGACGTCACGTAAGCCAAATTTGCCATATGTGCAGCTAGCCAAACAGCCGCGAGGGCGTCATGAGTGTGGCATGTAGTCATGTTGTTACATGATGCGCATGTTGTGATTATTATGTTTGAATGTGTCACTTACGTATGTCGCCCATTCGCGTCGCGTTACACCGAGTTTGGTACATGTGTAGCTATTAAAACGGCGGTGAGCGCGTCATGAGCGCGGCATGTAGTCATGTTGTTACACGACACGCATGTCTAGATTTTCATGTTAGGGTCTGCCGCTTGTCTTCGCAATGCAATCATATCATACCGTACCTGTTTTGCAACATGACATAAGAAGGAATCCACCGCAAAAGTTGCAGGACCATGAAATGTAAATCATGACATTCATGAAATACATATCATGATTTTCATGCTATGACTAGTCAAATATGTTCTTCATACAGTAATTTCATGCCATACCAAGTTTAGTATCGATATCATTATCGAAACGGCCAGCAGAGCTAAAAGTGGTAGGCGGCTAGATAGATAGATAGATAGATAGATAGATAGATAGATAGATAGATAGATAGATAGATAGATAGATAGATAGATAGATAGATAGATAGATAGATAGATAGATAGATTGATTGATTGATTGATTGATTGATTGATTGATTGATTGATTGATTGATTGATTGATTGATTGATTGATTGATTGATTGATTGATTGATTGATTGATAGATAGATAGATAGATAGATAGATAGATAGATAGATAGATAGATAGATAGATAGATAGAGATAGATAGATAGATAGATAGATAGATAGATAGATACGCTCAAAGTCGCCGAAGTTTGCTAAGAAATGCCTCGCATCTAAAATTCGGCTAATCCCACGTACCTGGGAATCGACGTTATGTGGAGCATGCGGAGGGAAGGTGACCGTTTCGCAATTTGTTATTGAGAAGCACGTCATGAAATGACGCGAAATATATGTAAAAATGTTGCACGCACTGACGTATGATGAAGAGTTTCAAATGTTTATATAGCCAGTTTTTTGCACTTGCGCAACGATGCCGACTGGATCATGCGTATTAGAAACACCAGAAGCTGGTATGAAGCGCCGATGCTCGCGAGGGTGCTGGCCCTGGACACTGCTGCAAAAATCCACTTCAGCGCATGGTAACTAACCACAATTGACATAACCCGACGTGTCGGCTGTATCAAACAAGTACATATGTAATGTTTATAAAATTTAGTAGGCGTTATGAAACCACTATTGACGTGTCACGAAGATAGGCGTGTATTTGAAAAGTAATTCCGAGACCTGGCGTAGCTTTGTATTGAAATGCTTCATTGGCAGTCAGAATGCTTGGGTTCTATTCAAGCTGAGACCTTGACATTTATTCTTTGCCTTCATCGGGTTAACGCTACTGATGTTGGGTATTTCTTAACGCTCGCGCGTTGGTCAGACACTTTCTTGCTGGGCTGCGAATAGGCCCCAGTGGCCACTCTTAATACAATATGTTTCTCTATGGCAACAACGTGAAGCGAAAAGCACCTAAAGACCTGTGTGTTTAGAAAAAAATGGCAGCATATCCACGGAGTGAATGATGGAGAGTGGGGCGAAGCATTCGTCCGTCCATGCGTCCGTCTGTGTCACCGTCCATGCGTCTGTTCGTGCACACGTCCCTGCGTTCGTTCATGCATCCGCCCCTGCGTCCGTTCATGCGTCCATCCATGCATCTGTCTGTGTGTCCGTTCGTCCATCTATTCAACACTCCAAGTCCCACCATCTCGCATCTTTTTTCGTATATTCCCCATATAGAAGCACCGCCATTCAGTGGACATTCCAAGGACTAAATGAGAGGTGGCACACGCACACTTTCTTACGGCTTGCGCTTCGGGTCTACTTCCCACCTTCAACCACCTTGACTTCATGGTATATACTAGTTCACTGTATTCATGGCACTGCGGCCCAATGCTAGCTAAACCTTTCTAAAACCAAGGAGCTTACACACAGCGAGTATAACGTAGCAACCTTTTGCTGTCAGATAGTGCTCAATGTACATGCCAGTGGCTGCTAATGTGAAATGAGAGACAGGAGGATTCAGCTTTTAATTTCTTACGGCTTGCGCTTCGTATCTGCTTCCCCCCTTTAACCACCTCAAATTCATTCATGGTATATACTAGTTCATTGTATCCATGACCCTGCGACTCAACGCTCGCTAAACCTTTCTAAAACTGAGGAGGTTACACCCAGCGAGTATAATGTAGCAACCCTTTCTTGTCCGATAGTGCTGAATGTACATGCCAATGGCTGCTAATGGGGATCGCAGCGTGCGCGTTGACTAAAAGCCCAATGCTCCTGTCTCTCATTCCCCATTAGCAGCCACTGGCATGTACATTGAGCACTATTTTTTATTGTTAAACAACGCACAGAAGAAATCTCTCACCGGCACCACCTTGGAGGTCAAATGTTATACCTATTTCGGGTATGTGCCACTGGTGGTTACGTACTACGAGAGACGCACAAGCCACGCCATAAGGAGCGTCTTAGCGTCTCACGTCGTCGTTAGCGTCTCACGGCGTCTCTGGGCTGGCGGACGCCCGTCATGGCAAGCCAGCCCCCGAAGAAGGCGCTAGCCTTCGACGTAGTCGTCCCCGAGGGGACTAGTCCTGAAGACGTCGTTGACGCGACGTCTTCAATAGTAGGAATCGAAGAAGTATACTACGTTCAGCACTTTGGAGGCCGGAACTACCAAGTTACCATCAACAGTGAGGCCGCACTGGCCCAAATCGTAGACGCGTCGCACCTCATCATCCGAGGAGAGCGCGTCGCCATCGTACCCCTGGGACCCCCAAGTGACCCAAGTGACCGTCCTGTTCCTGCCGTGCCGCGTACCCAGCGAAGTCCTCGCACAAGCACTCTCTCCCTACGGGAAGGTGCTGCACATCACCAGAGAACTCATGGGATCGCGCCCAACCGTGACCACTGGGACGCGATACGTCCGCATGGAAATGAAGGCTTCGTCACCGGTGCCCAACTACCTCAAGGTCGCGGGCCATCGAGTAACCTGTGACTATAAAGACATTCAGCGAGTGTGTCGTCGATGTGGAGACAGTGGGCACTTCCGCATGAACTGCACAGCTCCGTTTTGTGGAAGGTGCGGCGTTTATGGCCACGACGGGAAAGGCTGCTCGCTGCCGTGTCGCCGTTGTGGGGACCCGCATGCCACCGTGGCCTGCACAATCAAGCCATCTTATTCCGAGGCGGCATCCAAGGATTTCCCCCCACTTCAACCAGGAACGCCATCTAAGAACAACTGCGACGATTCGGCAACGCCGAATCGTCGCAAGGTGTGCCAATCGCGACGCTGCACCAGACGCCCACTGCGTTTCCAACGATTCCGGGCCTGCTAATCCCTCCAGGTACTGAAAACTTAAGTTCCTCGCGTCCCGTGGCCATTTCTGAGGAATCGCAGGCCAAGCCCTCGTCAGACGAAGCGCCTCGTGAGGACGGCGTCTAGGATGGGAATATTGCACCTGAGGCTCCTCGCGTTGCTGCTCTGTCGACAACAAGTTCAGGTGTCATCGAGGAGTCTACATCTCAAGACGACGACGCCTGCAACTACGAGGACTGCAACAGCACCGCGAGTGAGGCGCCCCTACAAATTGACGAAGACACCAGCCCCAGTGACATAAGCCAGGACAGTGGAGACGTCTTTGTACCATCCTCGCTCAAAAACCCGAACACCAAACGCCACCGGATAACTACTTGTGACTTAGAAGCCCCCACCAGAGACAGAAGTCCCCTGCGGACTTCGACGCGATCCCGGAAGCCCCGAGCCTCCGGTGGATCGCCTGGCCGGAAAAAATGACTCAGCCACTTGCGGGGCATTGGCTCCCACACCTGATAAAGGTACCCCTGCATTTGCGTGATCCTGTACTATGTTTTCATTTTCCCCATGGCTCTTACTCTAAAAGTTATTACTTTAAACGTTCAAGGTTTCCGAAATCCACAATAACAGGCTGAGGTATTGGCTTTTGCACGTTCAGTGCACTGTGATTTGCTGTTCGTGCAAGAAACAAATTTTTTCAAGCTTTCTGATGTACTCGCTTTCAAGCGCGCGTTCAATATTGATTGTTTCTTTTCGTACGCCAGCACGTATTCGACTGGCGTCGGAGTCGTTATTTTTAACCGAGGTCTTTTACGTGACCATCATGTTTCCTTCGATGCCTTCGGACGCGTGCTGGCGTTCGACTGTACCTTTTTCTCATTAAGAATAAGATTTGTTGCCGTGTATGCCCCAGTGGCACGCGAGAACTCAAACGCGTTCTTCCAATCTCTTGACGCGTTTCTTTTAAATTCCCGACATGTAGTACTTTTAGGGGATTTCAATTGTGTCTTAGACTCACACGCAGACGTTCGAGGTCCGGGTCGCGGTCGGTCAAACTGGAATGCCAGAGAACTCGAACGTCTAGTGCAGCAATTGGCATTGAGTGACATTCATCAAAGTGTGCATGGCAGTAATTATGCCTATACTTGGCGTCGAGCAGCGTCGAGCAGCCGAATTGATCGCGTGTATGCATCACCCGGTCTCATTACCTACGTTCACGACACCGGGGTAATGTCATTGCCACCGACACCAGTATACATTAGCGACCATCGGCCAGTTATGTTCTCTCTCCGCCTGCCAGCGGGGACGCCAACGGTTCACAGACCATGGCGTCTCGATTGCCGCGTCCTCCAGGACTCTCAGGCTACGGAGAAATTATCCCGAGCGTTACGCGCATCGCTCATTGGGGCCGATGTAGCTGATTGGGATCGCCTCAAAGAACAGTGGCGGCATCATTGCAGTGCGTCGGGCAGAGGACTTTGCACCCGTATGTCGAAAGATGCTTCATTGTTAATCCAGAAGATACGCATTGCCAATCGAGATCCCAGTCCTTCCACTGTAATGCGGGCATGGCAAAAGGAGCTCGTTGAACGGTACCAGCGTATTATGTGCGCTTCTTCACTCTCGGCTGCAGCTTGGCGCTGTAGACGTGCACCCTGTGCGCACCCTGAGGTCCTAAGGTATGCACGCAGAGCTCTGCTTTGTCCACCTGGCTCGCCTGCCCACTCGCTGAACTCTATTACCCCAGCTGCTACGGGTACGCGCGACTTTCAGGAATTCCCTCAACACTTTGAGTCAATGGCTAAATCTGGTGCTAATGCCTGTTACACAGGATCCGTTTCTTCGCATCCTCTGCTAGCAGATTTATCTCATGATTCCAACTTGTCAAATGACGTCCTCCTATCACCGCCATCCGATGACGAAATCAAAGGCGCATTAGACGCAATGAAAAAGGGATCGGCCCCAGGGCCTGACGGACTCCCTGCAGAGTTTTATGTACAGTTCTGGCCTATCATTGGTCCAACTATGTCACGCGTCATTCGCAAGTGTTTCCAAGATATTACACTTCCAACTTCTTTCCACAAAGGCCGTATAACACTAGTTCCCAAGAAAGACCCAATGTCCACGCGACCAGAAGATTGGCGCCCTATTACCCTGCTCAATGTAGATTACAAGCTCTTGGCTAACATTTTGGTGCGCCGAATCAGTCCATTTCTTGCAACATTATTCGCTCCCCACTAGGTCTGTTCTGTTCCGGGCCGAGAAATACACACCCATACGTGGTTAACGCGGGACATCATTCAATACACCATTAGCCGATGCGCGCAATGACTGTTGGTTTCATTAGATCAAGAGAAAGCTTTTGATTTCATTGAACATGGCTACATACTAAATGTTTTACATGCATACGGATTCCCGGATAAGTTCATTGACCTTATCAACGCGATGTACACTAATTTAGAAAGTACCCTTTACTTAGATTCCCGTGAGAGTCACGCATTTAGAGTCACGCGTGGGGTCTGTCAAGGGTGTCCCCTCTCCCCAGTGTTATTTATCCTTGCATTAGAGCCCTTCTTAAGGGCCGTTGAACATCACCCGCAGATTCGTGGCTTACCTCTACCCGGTAACACTCAAGTAAAGGTCGCTGCATATGCAGATGATATCACTCTATATGTACATAATGAACAGTCGCTGCAGCATGTTCTTGATACATTCCATGATTTCGGTATTATCTCCGGTGCAAAGTTAAACTTTTCTAAAAGCCAGTATTTTTTCATTGGCAACCCCAGCGGTCGTATCAACATCACGTCGTCTTTACAGTGGTCTCCTGAGATTTCAATACTCGGAGTTACTTTCACTGTATTTGGTATACAGGATAGCATCTGGTCATCCGTTGTACAAACTCTTCTAATTGATATCAAAGCAGCCAGGAACTTCGAATTTCCCCTCTTGGAACGCCGATACCTAACTCAAACGGTGTACCTAGGAAAATTTTGGTACCTTTGCCATTCTGTTAAACCACCGCTCCACGTCTGCAGGAAAGTGCAAAGCTGCATCAGTTCATTTTTTTGGTCTGGTGGCACAGAATTGTTATCGCGTCCAGCGTTAGCTCAACCGCGAGATCAAGGCGGTTTTGAATTCCCTGACGTTTCCGTCGCGGCTTCTACATTGTGCCTCCGCACTCTATTGCGAATACTAAGCAATGATGACATGCCCGCTCAGACACTGGCTCGCTACCATCTGGGGCCATCACTACGTGTCTTCTTGCTGGATAGCCAAATAAACAAAGGTCCCCAATCAACTGAATTACCATCTTTGTATCGAGCCCTTCTGGTATTTCACCGACGGTTGGAAGCTACGTGCCCAGAGATAGAGGTGGCCGATTCTAAAGTGGTGGACACAATGGCCGCCCTTCTACGGCCCTTAGTGCCCCAGCATCGTCAATCTGTATTGAACCGCGCTTGGAAACCAATAACTGCCGCAGTGTTGCCAGGGCATCTCAGAGACTTTGTCTGGAGGTCGGGCTGGGGCTTGCTCCCCACGCGAGATCGGTTGCAGCGATGGCAGGTAGTTCGCACTTCCACTTGCGCCAACTGCGTCATGGTAGAGACCAATCGACATGCGACGTTTGAATGTGTGGTTTCTCGCCTTTTTTGGCGTGCGGTAAATGCTGGTTTTCGGGGACAGGGTGTGCGAACTTTCGTGTCCAGCGGCAGATTTCCGCGTAGCCGCTTCTCCGCTCTCTTAATAGTTGCGGGGCTGTTCAGCCTTTGGAGAAACCGATGTGAGGCCGTAGCTGCCAATTGCCGCCGGCGTGCCTTGTGGCCAATACTGGGGAGAATGAGACGAGAGATTCTCGCGTTCCTCTCCGAAGAGCTTTTCTTCCTCGGGGAGCAAGAGTTTCTGTGGCATTGGTCATGCCCTTTCGTCAAGGTGGAACACGAAAGGATACAACTCATTTTTCGACCGACTTGGTGCTAAGCAGCGCCCGTTGAGTTGTTATATATGATTTCGTCTGTTACAAATCGTGTTTCATTTGTATCTATTGTATCGTTATACCCTTGTATCGTGATATCACATTGAAGTTTTGTGTACATGTATGCCAACATAATCATGTATAATAGAGCAAATGTTTTCAATGTAACGTAGTGATGTTAGTCGTGAAATATAGATGTGCCGAAGTGTATGTGCCCTGTTACTGGAATGGTATGAAGCCTTTGTGTTTTGTACATGCTGTAAATAAACTTTTTCTAAACAAGGAGCTTTGCCCCTAAAAGTTGTTAACTATTTAGAGTATAGGGTACTGTACTATGAGAGAGTAGCAAGCCGTCCCTAAAGCTGGCTAGGTAACCGAATCATGTCAGAATGCGATCGCTGAGCACGGCGACAATGGCGCCCTAAATGGTTAACAATTTTGAGTACTTTGTACTCTACTATGGGAGAGCTGAAAGCCGTCCCTAACAGATCTCGAAACGTTTGTACATTGTTTCTTAATATCCAACCGATCAATGGTGTTGCTGAAACTTAATATCCTACTGAGCCCGCATGCTTACTCTGGTTATCAAGGAGGTTTATATTTGCATGTGCAACGTAACTTTCGGGGTTACCTTTAGGTAGTGGTATACAATCGTATAACCTTCAAACTTCATCAACACCTTTTATTATGAAGTCCTCTCACGGGCTGAAACTGTGCGACCAAATAATTTAAGTACGTAGCACATAGGAGGCTGGCTTGACGTCTATTCAAAGATCTCATGTGGCGTGATCACGCTCTAAATCACGTAGTTCTTAACAATTACTTCAAATAAATAATCAGAAACTAAAACAAGTAGTTTTTAAAAACGACTTGGAATAAATTAACAAAATGTAAACTTGACTAATTAACCCAAATGCCCAAACGGAACCATGACAATTAGCTTAAAACTAAAACTGCCAAAACGTTAAATGGGGCTTAGTTCAGCTATACGCATAGAATAATTCCACCGGACTTACGTCACGAAAATGCGGCGGCGCTGTCTTGGTAGGCAACAGATGCTCTGCTTACCGTAGTTTCTGCTGGATTTTCAATGGTGCATGTTGTCAGTCAAGCAACGAGAAAAAAAATGGCAGCATATCCACGGAGTGAATGATGGAGAGTGGAGCGAAGCATCCGTCTGTCCATTCGTTCTTGCTTCCGTCCATCCATGAGCGCGTCTGTGTGGCCGCCCGTGTGTCCATCCGCCCGTCCATTCGTGCGTCTGTTCATGCGTCCACACGTTCATCTGCCCGTCCCTGCTTTCGTCCATGCATCCGCTCCTGCGTCCGTCCATGCGTTCATCTGTCCGTGCAGATATCCGTGCGTCTGTCCATGCATCTGTCTGTGTGTCCGTTCGTCCACCTATTCAACACTCCAAGTACCACCATCTCGCATCTTTTCATCATATATTCTTCATATAGAAGCACCGCCATCCAGCGGACATTCCAAGGACTGAACGAAAGAAGGCACACGCACACTTTCTTATCGCTTGCGCTATGTGTCTACTTCCCACCTTTAAGCACCTCGAGTTCATGGTATATACTAGTTCACTGTATTCATGGCACTGCTGCCCAACGCTCGCTAAACCTTTCTAAAACCTAGGAGGTTACGCCCAGCGAGTATAACGTAGCAATCATTTCTTGTCTTCTGTGCGTTGTTGAACAATTAAAAATTCGCAGCGTGCACGTTAACTAAAACCGAAATTCTCCTGTTTCTCATTCCCCCTTAGCATTCATTGACATGTACATTGAGCACTATCTTTTATTGTTCAACAACGCACAGAAGAAATCTCTCACCGGCACCACCTTGGAGGTCAAAATGCAATACTTGTTGCACACTACTACTACGACTACGAAGGACGAACGGGTGTCGCTAAATAGAGCTTCGGTGTTCCAGTCTTCAACGCGGTCAGCGTTCCGGTGGCGTTGCTGCCGGGTGTCCACTCGCGACTTTGCCAGCCGGTTTATTATTCTTTTATTTTGAGGCCTGATCCCATCGTCGTCAGCCCCTGCCGGGACCAGCAAGGATGGCGTCAAGGCCTGCGGTGCTCCCGCTCAAGGAGCACTGCTTCAACTCCCCCGTCCCGGAGGGGACGGCGTCCGTCGACGCGATCATCGATAGCCTCGAAGACGTCATGGGGGGTGAAGGGGTGCTGTTCCTGCAACACCCCAGAGCTTCGAAGCTCCTAGTTGCAGCTCGGTCGGCTGCACAAGCAACCAAGTTGATGGTAAACCAAGGATTCAAGTTACAAGGTTCTGAGGTACAAGTTGAAGCAGTCGGAGCGCCAAGTGTACAAGTCAGTGTGTTCCGCCTCCCGCCGTACGTGTCAGATGACGCAGTTATTTCAGCTCTTCAGCCATACGGAAAAGTGAAGGTTATCAAATTTGTTACCTTGCAAAGGCATCAATCAACGTACACTGGTACCCGCATTGTCCGAATCGAGATAGCCAAGCCCGCCCTGAACTTCCTATCAATTCAAGGTCACCGCGTGATGCTAGAGTATCGTGGTATGCGCAGAGTATGCGCACGCTGCAGCAGAGAAGGTCATGTTGCGGCTACTTGGACAACACCCTTCTGTCAACGATGTGGCACCTTCGGCCATACATCTGAGGATTGTGTGTCCAAGTGTAAGCGCTGTAATGGGGACCACGTGAAGAAAGATTGCTTCCGTCCCAAGTCATACGCAGACGCAGCGCAGAGCACATCACAGTCACTGCAAGAATTCCCAGAACTTGGAGAGAGTGCTTCGAAGAGAACAACCCAAATTGGAACCTCCAGGTACAAGAAGTTTTGCAACGCAAAACCAAGCCACGGCCAAAGAAGATTCCAGATTATTGGGATGAAGACAGTGCAACCGACACAGAATTTTAAGTGTGAATACACTTTATAAGCGACACGAAACCATCCACCGCCGTCGGCGACGTCCGCAGTCTTCTCTCTATCTTTAAAAGAAAGAGGACTTGGCGGGCTGCAGCGCGACGCTCTACCGAATAAGCCACGGACGCGACGCTGATATCGGTGTCAGTAACGCGCCTTATACCCCCTCCTCTTCGCTCGCTCCTCCGCTCTCCTCGCTCGCTGCAGCTGCGCGCGCACCCCTCTCTCTCGCGCGCCCGCCTTCTCTCTCAGTCTCCCGTCGAGAGCGGGTCGTGCGATGGATGTCCCGGAGGCAACGCTACCATCAACAACGAATGCAGTACAACCGAATGCCAGCACTGCACCCGTCGTTGGAGGTGACGGTACCGGGTTGGTTTCGCCGACGTTGGAAGACAAGGCGGCGCTGCGAAGGGCTCGTGAGACCGAACGTAAGCGGGCGAAGCGTGCAGCGGATGCCGAACTGCGTGCTCACGAAGCCGAGTGCAAGCGGGCGAAGCGTGCAGCGGATGCCGAACTGCGCGCTCGCGAGGCCGAGGACAAGCGGGCGAAGCGTGCAGAGGATGCCGAACTTCGCGCTCGCGAGGCCGAGGACAAGCGGGCGAAGCGTACAGCCGATGGTGAACTGCGCGCTCGCGAGGCCGAGATGAGGCGTCAGCATCGAGCCGCGAACGCGGCTTAAGAAGCGGAACGACAACGCAAGCGTCAGGCGGAGAAGGGCGATGAAGGCCGGCGTCAAGACGCCGCTCGCAATCGTCAACGGCGAGTGGACGTTACCGAAGCCGTTCCAGCCAGTGAACGTGCCGCGCGGGAGAGGGTGCCAGCCCTGGACTTTGCTCGTCCGGACGCGTCGTGAAGTGTAAATAAATAATACTTCGTATAGGTCTAGTGGCTATGGTACTCGGCTGCTGACCCGCAGGGCGCGGGTTCGAATCCCGGCTGCGGCGGCTGCATTTCCGATGGAGGCGGAAATGTTGCAGGCCCGTGTGCTCAGATTTGGGTGCACGTTAAAGAACCCCAGGTGGTCGAAATTTCCGGAGCCCTCCACTACGGCGTCTCTCATAATCATATGGTGGTTTCGGGACGTTAAACCCAACAAATCAATCAATACTTCGTATATAATGTATCTGTGTACAAATGCTTCATGACAAACACTTAAATTCATTAATTACACTTTAATCATCATCATCAGTAATAAAATTCCCAAGCATTTCCTTGAGGGTGAACATGGTTAAGTGCGAATGCACGGGGTGATGCTATGAGGGGGAGTAAAGTTGACATCCGTTGGCATTCGCCAGTGAGTTAACGTAAACTCCCCCGTGTGATCAAATTGCGATTCCCACGAACCATTACACCATAAAGGCACCATAGTGTGATTAGTAAATATAATAGTGCGAATTAATAAATACCCCTCATAGCATCACCCCGTGCATTCGCGCTTAACCATGTTCACCCTCGGGGAAATGCTTGGGAATTTTTATGACGCCAAGACAGAAGACGCCAGTGGCGTTGATGCCGCGTCGCCATGCACAACGAGTGACACGACGTTTCTGCGCTGACTGGGGACACCGCAGCGTTGTCATCTCCCACAACGTCGTCACAGGATCCCAGCAACGCTGTGGAGACGCCGAGTGCGTCTGCTACGTCTTCACCAGAGGAACTCAAGGCCACAGAAAACGAACAATCCTCGAACGCATCACCGCTCAAGGAAGCGTCCAAATCATCTCGGAGCGCTGGCCAACCGGGAAAATCGCTCCGACCTTCTGAGGCATCAAGTGCAGGTGACGAGCTCCATTAATGGTCACCTGTGGGCCTGGAAGGTAGCGTGAAGACGACGCCCACGAAAGTAAAGACCACGTTTTTAAGGAAACCTAACACGCCTCGCACACACGCTGTACAGGCAGGCCCAAGAAGAAGCGTCCGTCAAGACATCCAGACATCGTAGGAGCCGGTCACCATCACGAAAATTGAGGAGTGACAGATTTTCGCAAGCCTCACGAGCGGTATCTTAGTCTCCTGAAAATACGTGTTCTCCCGACAAGTTGTCTAGAGCCACAAACTCTCAGCGTCGCACCAAGCCTGGTAGTTCAAGCAGTGGAAGTGATGTCACCACCTCTGGTACATCCAGAAAGCCTCGAGTCCAGACCGAGTATGGCTCGTGTGGGTCTTGTGGGGGTAGTCTATAATTTGGTGTTTAATCTACAGCATGGCGTTTTGAGTGGCTAGGTGACAACGGAAGCCTATCATCGTGTGTGGGTAGTATTCACCATCCTCAAGATAGTTGTTGGCTCTATTTAGAAATGCATGTTCCATCACTTTTGCTACGCATGACGTTATAGAGATGGGTCGGATATTTACTTTGTTGATTGGCTTTCCAGGTTTTGGTATAAGGATTGTTCTAGCCTCTTTCCACGCGTCGGGTATTGCCCCTTCTGTCCAACATTTGTTTACATATCCAGTTAAAAATTCTATGGATTCATTGTCCAGGTTACGAAATGCTCGGTTGGTGACTCCATCGGGTCCCGGTGCTGATTTTACATTTAATTTGTAGAGCGCCACTCTAATCTCTGCTACCTCAAAGTTTTTGTCCATGTTGTGGTTGGCTTCGTCTGTATAGTTTTTATGTTGTAGTGGCGGCGATTTCGGCATGTAGATGTTTTGTAAATCTGTCGTTAGCTGTTCCTCGTTTTCTTCGTATTCGCGTGTGAGACGATGGATAGTATGTCTCTGTTCAGTTTTGGTATCGGTGGGATCTAAAAGAAACCTTAGCAACTTCCAAGTTTGTGATGTTCCAATATGGGTGCCCATGTCCTTACATATCTCCCCCCATTGTTGCTCACACAGCTGCTTGCAGTGACTTGCAATGTCTTTGTTGAGCTGCGCTATCTTTTTCCGGAATGTTCTGTTGTGTCTTTGCCTCCGCCATTTGTGTTGTAACACTCCTTTATTTCGCCACAGGTAGATTAACCTGTTATTGATGCGCTCAACTGGGATATCCGTTTCTACTTCCTGTGTGGCTTTCCTGACTGTGTATTATGCTCTCGCACCAATGCTGGATATCGTCAGGATTTTCGGTAATTGTTTTTCTGATCTCCCGAAATTTATCCCGGTCGACTAGACGTCTCGTGTTGCACATGGTCGTAATCCTGTCGCTATCGGTGAATGGTACGTGTGTTTCGAGTATGCGATGGTCACTTCCTAAATCATCGAATGTGTTGTGCCATGTAGCCCCTGGGGCATTCTTGGTTATTGTAAGATCCGGTGTTGTGTCTCGCTGGGTGCTTGTACCTACGCGAGTGTGTCCAAGCGGGTCTGTTATCAGAGTAAGCTGTTCATCTTGTATGCTCTGCCATTTCTCTTTGAGGCTGATGTAACCATACCCCCATGCCTCGTGTGCGGCATTGAAGTCACCTGCTATGATGAGCGGGGCGCTGCCAGCTAATATCACGGCCTGCCTATATAGAGAGTGAAATTGCTGTCTGTGATTTGACGGACTGCATTTTCGTTAAGAATAAATGTGCTGCTCCCTTTTGTTTTCATAAATAGAAGTTCTGTCATTATATGGTTGTACCCACCTTCTAGATTATGGGTTTTGACCGTAATCTCTCTCCTTACTAGAGTAGTGAGAGCTTTATTTCCCTCTTCACGCTCAGGACTTACTGCCTGGTATCCTGGTAGTTTGGCGAGGTCATGCGTTTCTTGAAGTAAAATAACATCTGGCTTGTTACCTTGTCGGATGTACTGCTAGATGACAGATTTCTTAGCCCTGAATCCTCTACAGCTTTATTCCCATATGCGGAGTTGTCGTTTACCACGCCTCACCATCGCTGTTCGTTTTTTGTGTGGAAGGCGTGAAAATAGGTAGGTGGATGAGAGGGGTTGGTGGTTTTGTGAGAGTCGCCTGCAGGGGACATGGTGCCTGCGGTTGTTGGTGAACGTTCGCGACTGCACCCTGAAGGTCTGCGAATGTTTGTTGGTTGCGTCCTTGTTCCAGCGTTTCTACCCTGACTGCTAGTACTGTCAGATGAACAGACGTCTTAGTGGTGGCTTCCAGGATAGATTGAAACGCGGTTAATAGCTGGTCTACTTTTTTCTCAATGTTATCCAACCTTGTTTGTTGCGAGATGTCTTCTTGTTTAGTGCTTGGGGGATCTGTAGTTTTCTGCGTTTAGGCCTTTCGTTTTAACGGCGGGGTAGTTATCTCCATGCGGTCGTCGGCTATGGGTGTTTCCTCCTGCATTACAGTATTAGTTATATTATGGATTCTGGGTTTGCAGCATTTGCGTTCCATAGTGAGGAGTTCTATTTGAGCTTGCATCTTTTCTATCATTTTTTTTTCATTCGTCTGTTTTCATCTTTAGGCCGCTCTAACTCTTGACTGTTGTTGTTATTGCTACCGTTATTATTTTTGACCTCCTGAGGTCCCTCCGGTCGCAAGGCGCGTACTCTATCTGCCCAGCTCACCTTGTTTGTTGGTTCCTTAGATGCCGATCCCGACCTGGAACTGAGGTGGGAGCTTGCAGGGCTGTGGTTCCTTGAACCGGAGCGGGATCTTGTTTGCTGTCGTTTTCCGTGTCTCGATGTCGAGCAGTCTCGCGGACGTCCTCTTGGTGGAGATGAGCTTCGCTTTGATGTTCTCGTAGTCTGGTCCGTTGTCTCTGTTTTACAATGCAAGGTTTCTTAAACTTGGCCGTGCAGCTCTTATCGGCTGTAATGTGATCTTTTCCACAGATTTGACAAATAGGGTCACATCTGTGGTCATCTTTGGGTCTGTGAATGCCGCAACCAGCACAAAGTTTATATTGGGGGTTGGGGCACACGTCACTTCTATGTCCCAGTCTGTTGCACTGCTTGCAGTAGTCAATTTGCTCGTGGTATAGCGTGCACGGTATTATTACTCCATCATAGCACACACTGGAGGGTACCTTGTTTTCTTTGAAGAGCACAATGACCGTTGTAGTATTCCCCAGTCGTTTCGCCGTGATGATGCTGTAGTTTCTTTCAGTGACAAGGGCCGCCCTAATGTTACCAGGAGTTTCTTCCAGTGGGATTCCTTTAATGATACCCTTGGCTCTATCTTATGGTGCTGTTTCATACGCTGCCACTTCATATTCTTTGCCTCGTATAAGTATTTTCTTGATTTTGCTGTACTGGTCAGCTCGGTCGGGGTCTGGTGTGCTCACTATCATGATGTTCTGTGCCTTGTTGGGGCATATCACGTCGAAGTGCCGGAATTCTGGTGGTGTAGCCGCGGCTTCTTGTATGCCTCTGGTTATATCGGTTGGGCCGAGTGCGGCTACGCGTAGGCCTCCTCTCGGTCGGATGAAAATTTCGTAGTCTCCTATCGGCAGCTTGGGCATTCTGCTCGCCTTTTCGATGCGGCTCATCCGTATTTCCTACGTTTTTGGCTTACGTGTTACCAAAGTCAGGTTCTACCTTGTTGTTAGCACCATGGGCGCCGTCAGCGTCCCTGACCGATTCATGTCCGGGCTTTCGACGACGTCCGTAGTAGACGGTGTGCCAGCCTTCTTCACCCTCGGTAGTGGCTTGCGATTCATCATCATCGTGTTGTACGTCCATCGTCCTCGAATTAGCATCACTGTCTTGCACGTCGCTTCCCGACGCGGTGGATTCCTATGGGTTTACAGCACCGGCTCCTTGAGCGAACCGGCCTGTTTCGCGAGGCTGAACAGCGTCTCGTGTGGTGTGCACCGAGAAAAGGCCGTAAAAAGACGAAAAACAGTTGGCCCACCTTGTCTTTGGTATCCTGAGAATCTGGATGACGAGGCAAATTCTCTGATATCACTCTGAGTAATGCACGTGGTGATTTTCACTGCGAAGTTGTTCATGAAAGCAGGAGCCGACGTGAAGTGCGTCTGCACTCGTCGGTGCTCGCAGCGTGCTTCTCCACCTGATACAAGTTTTTTTTGTAAGCATCGAATTCGGGCCAATTTTTTATTGAAGATTACGTCACTAATACTTGTCTCTGTAAGGTAATTAATCTGAAGCAACAATATCTTTTTGATTTTTGATTAACATGTGCGGGTTTCCTCCTCGTTTGAAAAGAGTGCGTGCGTGCCACTCCTCTAGTCCGGCCGTGGAGGTGGCTACCTACTACAACAATTACTACAACTACTACTACTACTACTACTGCTACTACTACTACTACTACTGCTACTACTACTATTACTACTACTACTACTACTACTACTACTACTACTACATACATCGCGGACGCATGACCCACGGCATAAGGAGCTTCGCCCCCAAAAGTTGGGAAGGAGCACTTCACAATATTAAAAAAAGGAAGAAAAAAATATAAAAAAAGAGCATTAGTATTTCAGAAACGGCCCCGCCGTGGTGGTCTAGTGGCTAAGGTTACTGGGCAGCTGATCCGCAGGTCGCCGGCTCGAATCACAGCGGTGGTGGCTGCATTTCCGATGGAGGCGGAAATGTTGTAGGCCCGTGTGCTCAGATTTGGGTGCACGTTAAAGAACCTCAGGCGGTCGAAATTTCCGGAGCCCTTCACTACGGCGTCTCTCATAATCATATGGTGGTTTTGGGACGTTAAACCCCACATATCAATCAAAAGTAGTTCAGGAACGCGCACGTCATGCATCGCTTGCGCCAATTTTCTGGAGAGGGGAAGGACTCTACTTATATTCAGCATAGAAAAGAATGCGCGGCGCACGAGTAACTTTGCACATCGCACGTGGAGCGAGAAGTGAGGAGCGAGAACAAGATAGAGCCAGCATGCAGGCTGCCAAACTGAGCAGCTGCCGCGAGCAAAGACGCAGAACTCACGGAGCCGCACCATAAAGAAATCTACAATGTAAACCAACAAAAAGTCACGGCTTATCCACAGAGTGAATGATAAGTGGGGTCAAGCGTCCTGGCGTCCGTCCATGCGTTCATCCGTCCGTCTCTCCGTCTGTACGTCCGTTCACCCGTCCGTGCGTGCGTCCGTTCGTCCATCTGTTCGCTATTGTGTCTGTCCGTCCATGCGTCCGTCCTTCTGTCGATCTATAGTGAGCACTCTAAGTACCGCCATCTCGCATCTTTTTTCATCGTATATTCATAATCTACAAGTACCGCCATCTAGCGGGCATTGTAGGGACTAAAGAGGTGGCTCCTGCGACGACACACAGCGTAAGGAGCTTCGCCCCTAAAACACCGCGCTTGCTGATAAAGGTTGAAGGAAACGAGCTCACGGGCATATATCTGCGCAACGCAGCGGACTTTCCGGACGTCGGCACGGAATTCTTCTCCCCATGGTTGGAGTCGCACCGATTGATAAAGCAGCGTCTCTTTCGAAAAGACACAATCAACTTGTCGACGGGTGAAGCGAACGCCTTCTACCAGCCGATCACGAACACAATGACCATCGAAGCCGGCATCGTGCAGCCGCCGCTCTTCTTCGAGCATGGAACGGCCGCCCTCAGCTATGGAGGTCTTGGTCAGGTATGCTATTCAGTTTAATTGAAACCATGCAATTGCCCTAATCAAAGCGAGAGGGAGTGAGATGTCGTAAACGTGATAACAAATAATTAAATAGTTTGTTTATAGCACAGCCTCCTAAGGGGTAATTGCAGAGATGAGGTAAGAACAAATGTTGTACTATTGATATACAACTAAAAAAATGTCAACAACTGTTCGTAGCAGCTAATACGTGTTTGCTCCGTGACAAATGCATAATGCTACTACATTACACATTCTGTCATTGGAATATGCGAGGGAAGATATTCGTTTAACAACTCCGTGTTGTTGTAAAAAAGTGCTATGTTTGGCGGGAGAACCTTCTAGTTGAAAGAGCACCTAGCTAACTGGGTTTGGGCAATGCAAACGAACACTGCAGATACATCGGTAAATGGCGATATTGTCTGAGAAACACAAAGCGATTGCGCGGAACAATAACGATCGAAGTTCAGTAGGGTTAAGAGCTGGGCTAGTTGGTGAGACATCATTTAACCATATGGTGTAGTAGCGCAAATTCGACGGGGACGAAGAGGACAAGAAAACACGACACTCGCTACACTCGCAACTAATTTTTATTTCAGAAGCAGCACTTCATATATAACCCATATCCCTAGCGACACAGAAAAGAACTACGAACACTGAATCATTGCAAACAGAAGCTTTTGCGCAGACTCAAGCGATAGTACACGGCAGTTAAGCTTAGACACTTTTAGATGACATGGCTAAAAACAGCCCTGGGTAACATCAAATCAAAAAAATTGCGGGAATTCACACAACGTCCTCTTGTCCTCTTCGTCCCCGTCGAAGTTGCGCTACTACACCATATGGTTAAATAATAACGGTCGAAATTTGAGAGACAGAGCGTCGCATGTGCTCACTCTCCCAGCCGAGGAACTTGGCAGAGCAGCTGGCTATGTAACGCGAAACAGGCGTTCGTTAGAGCGTGACTGACCTCACCCTTTAAATTCGGTTCTTATTTAAACGCAGTGTCTGTACAGTGCAGGCGCCGCGCAAAGGGACGCGACGCACTAGTCTTTCTCTGAAGTTCATTGGCTTGCGTTGAACGTTTTTTATTGTTTTACTTACATACACTGCAGGCCCTCCTCGGGTCCATGCAGGAGTGAAACACAAGATTACAATCATACCATGCATACCATGCACACTGAATAACTTGGCGTGATTACAAATAATAGGTATACAACTGGAAAGTAATATCAATGTTTAGGTCATGACAGACAACAGAATTTCACAAATGTTTTTTCTATATATATATATATATATATATATATATATATATATATAGAGAGAGAGAGAGAGAGAGAGAGAGAAACATTTGAAGTTCACGTGAGCTTATTGTAATAGCACGTGAACTTATTATAATAAGTTCACGTGCTACGTGACGCCAAACATGCGCATAAAAGAGTGTTTTCACACTCGTCGCTTGGCTTATAGATGGCGCTGGCTGTCACTCCTACTTCTAAATTCACATATAAGCCCCCAAAAAAATGGAGGGAAGGCCGCTGTGGTAGCTCAGTGGTTAGAGCATCCAACGCGTTTTTCGAAGGTCGTAAGTTCGATTCCTGCTCACGGCTGGTTATTTTGTCATCCACTTTTTTTTCTTATTTAGATTCCATTGGTTCTAATAGCTTCCCTTGTACATTACTTGGCATTACTGTCTGTTAGATCTCATTAATATTGTGGTGAAACACGAAAAAACGAGCCCTTAGGTATACACTTCTTTCCCATACATACATATATATATATATATACGTAACATATGTACGCTATTTATGTCAAAGACTGATCTGATCTCAAAGACCAATTAGTGGAACCAGGCTTTTGCGGCATTTGTAGATGGAGATGAAGAGGGAGCGTTTAGGCGCGAGCTACCAACTTGACTATACATCCCTGAAAACTACTCTGTTACACAGAAGTTAAAACATTCGGACAAATAAGTCTGTTTTCAAAAAGCGGCTGGCGTCTTACATATGGCAGTTTCAAAGGTAGAAATGTAGGTAAAAGAGTATTGCGTTGCGGCCTTGCAGTTTCTGTCGCCTTGGTTGCCAATCAGTTATGTAAGATGAACAAGTACAGCGTTGGCAACTACAAAGGTTTTCGAACTCTACCTGAGTTAGCGTAGCGTTGAGTATCGAGCCCTTTAGCATGAGAGATCAGGTCAAGTTTCCTCGGCTTCATGCATAGTTGAGTAATCGCACTCTCACAATACGGTTACATCAAGTGTGAGGCTTACGGGACGGCTTCACGCTCTCCAATAGTAGAGTACCTAGTATACTCTAAATCGTTAAGCCTTTTTTTCTCAAAACACACAATGATATTTCCATAACTTCATCAATAGGCATGGCGTTGTGCTCTCCCGTAGTAAAGTACAAAGTTCTATGAATCGTTATGTGCAGCTCTGCTATAGCAGGGTGCCCGTTATTTTACGTGAAGGAACACACAGGGTTCGTAATGCATTTGCTTAACCTTTCGCGACGGTGCAGGTCTTTTCTTCCTTCTCAGTGAACTGTATCACCACGGAAGCTGCCTCCGAATACATTCTGCACATTACGTGGTTCTGCACGGCCGCTCACTAAGATTAAAAACGAAAAAATGCTGCCTTTTGGATCACACTCAAACACAAACGTCAACGCTCTACTGACAGCTGCTGTCAGACTTGGTGCTGTAGAACATGTAGAGGCACGCGCATTTGAAACAAGAAAATATAGAAAGTAAAAAAAATGTTGACCCTTAAGTTTCACTTTTAATAGTTGACTGTGTTAGTGATTTCCTGTCCCTAGTGCATACTTTTCATTCTATGAAATTACTCGAGAACAATAAATTGCTGTAGATTACTACATTGTAATGGACAAAGTTTAAAATGGCTTGTGTCAGTGAAGTTTTCGCCGTATGGCTGCATTCAGTGCAATGAGTAGCATTCTTTAAACCGCGAGAAATTATTCGCGTGAAATGGTTTCGAACATACCATGCAGATACGTGTTCTTATGGGACTGCACACAGTAAATGTGCACGGCGCCGCGTGCCTTTTGCAATGGGTGGCCGGCTTCAAACGACGAAGTCTTTATGATGAATTATCACACGTTCTGACCACCGATGGCAATGTATGCTTGCACCACGCAATAATACTGCGATATTACGTGAATAATGTATACAGGACACGTGCGTTTGTAAACCATGAACGTTTTTCCAGGCAGCGGAAGCTATTTTCGCTAAAATTCCAAGCAGACGAGTGCCTGTGTGGTGTAAAATACCTGCTTGCCACGCGAGCGGCCTGCGTTTGATTCTCACTCAGACTAGGAAAGTTTTATTGTTGATTTTATGTGAGTTTTTCTTAGTTGTTTGTCATAGACAAGATGGTGATTTTTCGCCCACAACCAATGAGGCCGACACTGACGCCAGAATTTTCGTGAAACGAGCTTTTTTTTCGTTGTCGTGTTAAAACACGGTTGTGGCGTGCGCGAAGCGTTGTACGCCATCATATGTGGACGTGTCGCAACATATAAGGGTGTTCTCTCAAAACGAAAGATGTGGATATCAGGTACCACGAATTTTCGTGTGGCTCTGTAAGACGTTGAATTTTCCTATCATAAAATACGAGAGAGTAGTTTCAGAAGGAAATACTGCGTCCAGAAGAGTGACAATAACATCCCCCCGAATTTTATTCGCCCTCAGTTAGAGGCTCTTGAAAAAAAAAATCCTCAATACACACTCGTGTGTTTTTTAAACCACCTCGATGCAACTTCATCTGGTGGAGCCACAGCGGCAATAAGTCTAACCCGACAGCTATCGTTGTTTATTGAGCATGCAACGGTTCAGCCTTTATTTAGAACCTTGCTCGACAAGCTGCTTATGTCCATGCCTTGTCCGGCGGTGGCATGTACACTTTCTCGGTGATTTCAGAAATGCTCAATCGATGAGGCGACCGCTCAAAGCGTTGGCTCTCTGGTGATTCCTTTAATTGATATGTGTGGTTTAACGTCCCAAAACTATTATATGATAATGAGAGACGCCGTAGTGGGGGGTTCTGTGAATTCGGATCACCTAAAGTTCTTTAACGTGCACCCAAATCTGAGCACACGCGCCCACACCATTTACGCCTGCGGGGCGACACCTCGAGGCAGTATTGACGTTGTGTATCAAGAGAATGTGTATCCTATAGTTCTCAAGCGGACAACGTTGGAGCCCGATACTGCTTCAAGATTTTTCCCCGCAGAGCGAAAACCGGCTGCTCGCGTGTTCTACAAAGACATGGCCGCGGCTGTACGGAGGATTCAAGAGTTACCCGATCATATCCGAGCAAGCCCCTCTAACATCCTTCTTTTTGTGAATATAGTGGGAAATTTTGTTTGATAAAGCGGCCCGGGAAATTTATTCAGTATAGTGTACTAAAAATATTCTATAATCGGTGACAACTTCTTTTGACATTGGAGCGATGACTATAGAGACAAATTGAGTAGGTCATATTGCCACTGAATAGGAATACAGCCAAAACAGCGGCTGTATTTTCAAAGTGAAGCACAAAAGTTTTTCCTGTATATTCTACATAGAGCTATTTGAGACAGGACGCAGTTCACACTATTAGGGTATTCGTATTTTCTCCAATTTATTCGTTGTGACTTTGCGTCTTTGAACAAGCGAGAAAGTCTCGCCTTTTTATGTGTACATGAAACGATAAGCGGCGTATACGTCTGTACTCAGCGACAACATTTTGTGGTAGCACATCCCAAGGCTACGAAACCCTAGCACGCCCTTTTTTACTACGCTTCTGCATGTAGTCCACGAACGCTAACTTTTCTATACTGCGTAGCATAATGGGTAATATAAAGACAAAAAATGTAAATGTTATGTTCAGGATTGTTCGCATTACAATTACAAAGGATCTCTCGTGTAAGTTTTTTGTTCTTTGCTGTTTTGAGCCTTCTGGTTTTCTGGTGCAATTTCACCTTTTCTCTGCCCCGGTAGACAACGATGGCGTCACTCGGTTGCAGCAAGTTCACATCGAAGCTTGTGAGCGAACATGAATGCGTGTTCATTAGGTGATCTGTATTCATTGAGCAGGAAGAAACGAAGACAGTGGTGCGTTGTCAAATATTCTGTTTTCTGCATATGCAATCGTCAAGAATTTGTGTGCGAGTGATATTGATACGTGTATGGAACTGTCGCTCCGGCACAGCTGAAATGACACCCAAAAGGAGGAAGACGACAACGTCGTTGTTGTGGGTTGAACTCTCGAGCTTCCCCCGTTGGCCTGTATGACTGTACGCTCTTTAAGCAGTTAGCAAGATCAGCTCTCGGTGAATAAATCTTCCCCGTAACATCTTTTGGTGGAAGGTGCGGGGTCTTCGCACAACCCGGCTCTGGAACTCCGCAGTGGACGCCAGCTTTGTCCAGCCGCGATGCCTGAAACCGGCACTCAGGCCTCGCTATCCGCGCCGGCTCCATCACCTGTGATTCCCCCCCCCCATCTTCTCGACCCTGGCAAGTTTTCCGGGACGGACAGCACGCCCGTCGAAGAATGGCTCGCATTATTCGAGTGCTTCAGCAAGCACTACAGGTGGGACGAGACGCTTATGCTGGCAAATATTCTATTCTACCTACGGGGTACGGCACGCACCTGGTATGAGACGCATGAAGAAGAATTAACCAGCTGGGACACATGCAAGAAAAAGCTTGGCGACTTGTTCAGGTCGGTTAGTTGCTCGTCAGATGGCAGCTAGGCAGGAACTCGCGTCGCGTGTTCAATCATAAACGAAGTTGTACGTCACGTACATCCAATACGTACTGGCACTGTGCCAGAAGACTGACAAAAACATGTCCTAGGCGGAGAAGATCAGCAACGTGTTGAAAGGCATTGTTGATGATGCTTTCAACATACTAATGTGCAACAACTGCACTACTGTCGACTCCATCATATCTGAATGCCGACGATTTGAACAAGCTAAAAGCAGGCGAATAACACCCCACATCACGAGACTAGCAAACACTCCTGCGACTTCGTCTTGCGAGGATTCTGCAGCGGCCCGTTCACTTGCGCCTCCTGCCAATATCGCAAGGATTGTTCGCCAGGAGCTGGAAGCCATGGCACCCGCTTCCTATCAGCCCTCTGCGCAAGACAACTCGGGCAACAGTCTCGCTTATTCAAGCCGTCGTACGGTCAGGAGTTTGCTAACCTGGGCGTCCAGGTTCCCCAGCCCGCCAGACTTATGCCGCAGCCCATGAGCACTCCCGTCCACAACGCTGACCAGCACTCTGCTCCACTTGTCGCTGCGGCAGATTCGACTCCTCGGTTTCTACCACTGCTACCGAAATCCATCTGAGCGGCGCACGCACAATGATCGACCCATCTGCTTTTCTTGCTCTCGAGTTGGGCACATCTCCCGCCCTTGCCGCAACAGGTGGCATTTCCGGCCAAGCTTTCCTAATGTTGACTGCCGTCAAGACCATGGACACTATTCGCAACCCAATTTTCTGGATGACCGTATTCAGACCCTTCAGCTCGCCGTTCATCTCCACGCTCCGACTCGTCCTACGCTGACGTCGTCGCCCAAAGAAACTGGTCTAGCCGCTCGCCGTCACCTCAGGGTCGGCCGTCACGCTCCCCTCAACGCCGCCGCTCTCTGTCATCGGCTTATTCTGGCCATTCCCCGGGAAACTGACGAGTGCAGCTCCTGGAGGTGGCGCTGCTTTGACGACTTGGAACGAAAACCCTCAACCGGCTACAAATTCAAGACGCAATTTACTTCGGGTGTTCGTTGATGGCCACGCCGTTACTGCTCTAATTGACACTGGTGCCCAAGTATCTATTATGAATTCTACACTTCGATCTCGCCTGAAAAAGGTTCTCACGCCGGCTATGTTCTCTACTGTTCGAGTTGCCAACGGAAGTCGAACATCGGTGCTTGGTATGTGCAGTGCCCGCGTTACTGTTGTTGTCCACCACACTTCCGTTCTCTTCGCAGTCCTCGATGCTTGCCCACACGACGTCATCGTTGGAATTGACTTCTTAACCGCCCACACCGCCCTCATCGAAAGTTCTACCGGTATCTTACGGCTCGAATTGCCTTTGTGCTCCCATTTCACTCCTCCAAGTCGCACTCGGCTACGATCCGTGGAGTCTTAACGGCTACTGCCCCAGGCTGCTATGTACATTCCTCTGTCGCCCTTCCCGTTCGTTCCTAATGATGATATCTGGTGGCTCCCCTCATTGATTTGACCCTTACGCACCACATCGCACTACCACATACTATAGTGGTTGTTGCTAACAACACGGCGCTACTTCCAGTTCTGAACTTCTATACGTCGACCCAAGTTCTTCCCCAAGGCATCACTTTAGCCGATCTTTCCACCCTTGATGAATGTTCGATTAGTTCTTTTACCCCTGACACTAACACCATGGCGAAACCTGTTATCACGTCGCAATATAAGGCGTTCCTCGTCAAAATGATATCCAGTGACCTCTTACATTCCCAAGTTGCAGCTCTCCGGGATGTTCTATTTTCTTACCTGGATATCTTTGACGTCGACGACCGTCCCCTGGGCCGCACAAGTGCCGTAACCCACCGCATCGACACCGGCGACGCCAGTCCACTCCACAAACGCCCTTATCGCTGTCACATGCTGAGCGCCAAGTTATACAGACGGAGGTAAAAAAAATGCTGAGTAAAGACGTCATTGAGTCTTCATCGAGTCCTTGGGCATCCCCCGTGGTCTTAGTTAAAAAGAAGGACAACACCTGGCGCATTTGCGTCGACTATCGCCACCTGAGTTGCATCACCAAGAAGGACGTTTATCCTTTACCCGGAATCGATGATGTGCTCGACTGCTTCCATGGCGCCAACTATTTTTCGTCCCTTGTCCTTCGATCCGGATACTGGCAAATTTCTGTCGACCACCGCCACCGCGAGAAGACAGCATTCATCACACCCAACGGCCTTTACCGATTCAAGGTCTTGCCTTTTGGGTTGTGCAATGCCCCGGCTACTTTTGAACGCATGATGGACTATCTTCTTCGCGGTTTCAAATGGTCGACCTGCCTTTGCTATCTTTATGATGTAATCGTTTTCTCGCCCTCCTTCGAAAGCCACCTATCTCGTCTCTCGGCAATTCTTGACGTTTTTCGTTGCGCTGGTCTCCAACTGAATTCATCGAAATGCTCATTTTGACGCCGGCAGATTAAACTACTCGGTCACCTTGTTGACGCCACTGGTGTTCAACCCGACCCTGACAAAGTCCGTGCAGTCCGAGAATTTCCGGTTCCGCGTTCCACGCAAGAAGTTCGCAGTTTTAATGGGCTCTGCTCATATTTCCACCGCTTTGTCTTCAACTTCGCGGATATTGCTAGGCCCTTCACGGATCTCCTCAAAAAGAATGTGGCCTTTTTTCGGGGAAGGGACCAAGAACATTCCTTCGCGTTGCTAATCACCACCCTCACATCACCACCTGTGTTGGCTCATTTTGATTCAGCTGCTCGAACAGAGCTTCGCACCGATGCAAGCGGCCATGGCATTGGTGCTATACTCGCTCAGATACAGAATGGCACCAACCGTGTGATAGCCTACGCTAGCCACCTTTTGTCGCAAGCGGAACAAAATTATTCCATCACTGAGCGGGAATGCTTAGCCCTCGTTTGGGCTATTGCGAAATTCCGTTCGTACTTATACGGACGTCCGTTCGCAGTCATCACGGACCATCATGCGCTTTGCTGGCTGTCGACGTTTGGGGACCCTACAGGAAGACTCGGCCGATGGGCACTTCGATTACAGGAGCACACGTTCTCGGTTGTTTACAAATCTGGAAAGCTGCACAGCGATGCTGACTGCTTATTCTGGCACCCCGTTGATCCACCTAGCTCCACTGATTTGGAATCCGATGCCTGCGTTTCAGCCATCACTGAATTTCTGTACGTGGCCGACGAACAGCGCCGAGATCCATCGCTGCTCACCATCATTGACCGCCTTCAATCGCGTTATGCTGAGCCTTCTCTTAGCGGATACCTGCTTCAAGAGAACGTTTTGTACCGCCGCAACTTACACCCCAACGGCATGGAACTTTTACTCGCCGTACAGCATAACCTGCGAAAAGATGTTGTGTGACAATTCCACGACGCTCCAACTTCTAGACATCTAGGAGTCTCCAAAACTTACGACCGCATGCGACGACGAGTATTCTGGAAGGGTCTCTACCGCTCTGTTCGCCGTTACGTCGCATCTTGCGACGTAACGGCGAACAGACCACTGCCAGTGCCTAAAGAAGCCTACGACTCCCCCTGCCGGTCTTCTTCAACCTATTGAAGTTCCAGCCAAGCCATTTTATCGAGTGGGGTTGGACTTGCTAGGTCCTTTTCCTACTTCTACAACTGGAAATAAATGGATTGCAGTGGCCCCAGACTATGCCACTCGGTATGCAATCACTCGAGCGCTACCAACCAGCTGCGCAACCGATGTTGCCGACATCCTGCTGTACGACATTATTCTCCAGCATGGAGCTCCGTCTCACCGGCTCACAGACCATGGTCGCTGCTTTCTATCTCGTGTGGTTGATGATCTACTCCGATCTTGTGCTACCCGTCAGAACTTCACCACATTTTACCACCCTCAGACTAACGGCCTTACAGAGTGCCTAAACCGCACATTGACAGACATGCTTTCCATGTACGTGTCTGCCAACCCCACTGACTGGGACATAGCTCTTCTGTTCGTAACCTTCGCCTATAACTCCTCGCGTCATGAAACAGCGGCTACTCCCCTTTTTATCTACTCTTCGGACGTCATCCCTTACTGTCCTTCGACACACTGCTTTAATCAGACCACCCATCCTCCACTTCGTACGCTCAGGATGCGATCACTCGTGCCCTCACGGCACGCGCGGTAGCGCGTGCTCGGTTATCTTCATCGCAGACAGCACAGACGTCCCTTTATGACCGTCGACATAGAGATGCCGTTTTTTCTGCGGGATCTCTTGTTCTCCTGTGGCTCCCATCTCGACGTGTTGGCCTCTGCGAGAAACTACTATCGCGATACGCTGAGCCCTACTGAGTCATTCGTCAGGTCACACCTGTGACCTACGAGATTGCCGCTACCACAAACTCATCAGCTGCTGCACCCAGAACGGAAGTAGTCCACATATTTCGTCTCAAGCCCTACAACGCGGACTCGCTCATCTAACAGGCACCGAGACGGTGCCTTACGGGCCGGGGTGATGATACGTGTAGAGAACTGTCGCCCCGACACAGCTGAATTGGCACCCAAATGAAGAAGACGACAACGTGGTTGTTGTGGGTTGGACTCTCGAGTTTCTCCCGTTGGCCTGCATGACTGTGTGCTCTTTAAGCCATTAGCAAGACCAGCTCTCGGTGAATAAATCTTACCCGTAACAATATCATCAGCAAAAGAGGGACTACCATCGCTTTGAAAGTTACAACAACGACCTGCCAGTCTTCAGCAACACCAGCGCTGTTTGGAAGAAAACGAGCGATTGGAAACTGTACGTAAAACCAATTACCCTTTTAAGTGTGAATACACTTTATAAGCGACCCCAAACCATCCACCGCCGTCGGCGGCGTCCGCAGTCTTCTCTCTATCTTTAAAAGAAAGAGGACTTGGCGGGCCGCAGCGCGACGCTCTACCGAATAAGCCACGGACGCGACGCTGATATCGGTGTCAGTAACGCGTCTTATATTTTTAACGCCGCTGCGCGCGTTCCCCTCCCCCTTCGCTCGCTCCTCCGCTCTCCTCGCTCACCGCAGTTGCACGCGCACCCCTCTCTCTCGCGTGCGCGCCTTCTCTCTCAGTCTCCCGTCGAGAGCGGGTCGCGCGATGGATGTCCCGGAGGCAACGCTACCATCAACAACGAATGCAGTACAACCGAATGCCAGCACTGCACCCGTCGTTGGAGGTGACGGTACCGCAGTGGTTTCGCCGACGTTGGAAGACAAGGCGGCGCTGCGAAGGGCTCGTGAGACCGAACGTAAGCGGGCGAAGCATGCAGCGGATGCCGAACTGCGTGCTCGCGAGGCCGAGTGCAAGCGGGCGAAGCGTGCAGCGGATGCCGAACTGCGTGCTCGCGAGGCCGAGGACAAGCGGGCGAAGCGTGCAGAGGATGCCGAACTTCGCGCTCGCGAGGCCGAGGACAAGCGGGCGAAGCGTGCAGCGGATGGTGAACTGCGCGCTCACGAGGCCGAGATGAGGCGTCAGCATCGAGCCGCGAACGCGGCTGAAGAAGCGGAACGACAACGCAAGCGTCAGGTGGAGAAGGGCGATGAAGGCCGGCGTCAAGACGCCGCTCGCAATCGTCAACGGCGAGTGGACGTTCCCGAAGCCGTTCGAGCCAGTGAACGTGCCGCGCGAGAGAGGGTGCGAGCCCTGAACTTTGCTCGTCCGAATGCGCGTTTCAAACGCGACTTTGTGGATCGCAGCTTCGGTCACAGCTGCGCCGTGTGTGACCGGCTGTGGTTCGATAACAACCTGAGCTGCATTTCCGGCGTGAGGAACGAGACCAACAGGTTGAACGCGTTGCGGGTTCTTTGGAACGAGTTCGGAAGACGGTCGGGCTAACACCGATGCGACGACATGGATGCGCATGACCCGCGGCTGGCTTCCTTCGGTGCGTTCCGGGTGTGTGCGTCTTGCCGAGAGTCCTTGCTGGCCGGGCGGGTTCCGCCGTTGAGCAATAGCCACGTCTAAGCGTACCCGCCTCGTCCCGCGGACCTTCCCGATCTGAACCCGGTGGAAGAGCGCCTCATCTCGCCTCGACTCCCCTTCATGAGCATCAGGCGGCTCACGCGGGGCGACGGTCAGTACGGCATTAAGTGACAGATCGTGAACGTGCCCATCGACGTTCCGAGCGTGGTGGAGTGTCTTCTGGGGCTGGTTCCCGAGGACGTTGCGATAGACGTGCACGTGAAGCGGAGGCTGGTGAGTCCGGCTACGTACAGGCGCGGACTGGTGAAGCGCGGTAACATATTGGCGTGGTTGAAGCACCTGGAGCATGCGCCATTGTATGTCGCTAGCGGCGTGCGCATCGACTGGAGTCGGCTGGGTGTCTTCGATGACGATGATGCGGCCGTTTGTGAAGGTGAACGCGCCCAGGGGGGAGACGACGCGGATGACATCTAGACTGTCCCCGAGAACATAGATTTGGACGACCTCGTGCAACCAGCCATTGCCCTGAATGCCATGTCAAAGACGATCTTCTTTAATGAGGAGGGTGAGCAACGACCGCGCGCTCTCTTGATGGGAGATGATGGGGAGCGAAGTGGTTAACTGAACGATGCCGCTGCCGCTGACAAGCTGATCGATCAGTCGCATAGCCTGCACCTCGCTCCGGGTGAGAACCGCGTCTCACTGGCACTCTTCATGGATGCGTATGCGGAAGAGCTCGCCTTCCCCACGATATACAAGGGCGTGCCTCGCAAGATCATCGGTCCGCGTTTCATGCCATTCGCCTTGGCCAGCAGCGAGATACGACGCACCGACCGGCATGGAGCAACGCCGGAGCACGTCTTGTACATGGCCGCGAAGGTGATGCGGTAAAACGTTGCGGAAAGCAACATGATGTTTCGCACTAACGAGACCACTGGTTCCATCACGCGTGAGCAGCTCGAGAGTGGCGGTAAGAAGTTCCTGGAGGAGGTGCTGTACGGCGACCTCGCATTCATGCGGGGCGTTCCAAATACGGTCCAGTACTGGCAGGATCGCAGGAGTGAACTCTTCGCAATGATCCGCCAGTTGGGCAAGCCGCACGCGTTCCTGACCATGTCCGCGTCCGAGGTCCACTGGGAGCGCCTGCTCGAGACCCTGGAGCGGCTGCGGGTTGGGCCCGACGGCACGCCATAGTGTGATTAATAAATATAATAGTGTGAATAATAAATACCCCTCATAGCATCACCCCTTGCATTCGCACTTAACCATGTTCACCCTCGGGGAAATGCTTGGGAGTTTTCCTAATAGTCCATTGCATACGTGGTCTGTGTTGAGGCTGCCTAATATTATTAATACTGTTTAGGCGTTTATTAGCCGGCAACGAGCGAGAATATACAAAGACGACAGTCACAGCCAAGCAAGGGCTCTCAGCGCGAGCGGCGTCCTTGTTGGGTAGCCCCACTAGAAGGTACTCAAGAGTTCGACCCATTTCAGAGTTCGGAGGCTTCGCTACGATTACCCCAGGGTCAAAGAGGGAGCCGCCTGGCGACCTAACAGCTTGTTACTATGAGCGGGTCATAATAAGCCTTCAGGCGCTCCATGTTGACGATGTCTCGCCCATGGCAGTGCATGTCCGAAGATTGTTCAACGGGTTCGATCAGATAGTTGACGGGTGAGGTGCGCTCGATGACACGGTAGGGGCCTTCGTATTTGGGACGTAGTTTGGAAGAGAGGCCAGCTGCAGAGGTCGGGATCGAGAGCCATACAAGCGCACCAGGAAGGAACGTGGGCTCAGAAGTGGTGGAGCCATCACGAATACTCTTCTGCCGCTCTTGCTCTTGCGTCGTAAAAGTCTTGGCAAGCTCGCGACACTCTTCAGCAAGCCTGGCTGTCTCGGAAATAGGTGTACAGTCAGATGGATCCGGCGTGTACGGGAGCATTGTGTCCATGGTGTGCGACGGGTGCCTTCCGTACAGCAAGTAGAAAGGTGAAAAACCAGTCGTGCTCTGAGGGGCGGTTTGTAGGCGTAGGTGACGAAGGGCAGTATATTATCCCAATTAGTGTGGTTGGCAGCGACGTACATAGAAAGCATGTCGCCGAGGGTGCGGTTAAAGCGTTCGGTGAGGCCATTCGTCTGTGGGTGGTAAGCAGTAGTTTTGCGGTGGACAGAATGGCACTCCGTCAGAATGGCTTCGACGACTTCCGACAAGAAGACACGGCCTCGATCGCTGAGAAGCTCTTGGGGTGGTCCATGGCGCAGTATAAATCGATGCAGCAGGAAGGACGCAACATCGCGCGCAATAGCCGCAGAGAGAGCGGGGGTTTCGGCGTATCGCGTTAAATGGTCAACGGCAACGATGGCCCAGCGGTTACCAGCCGACGCCAGAGGAAGTGGTCCATACAAATAGATACCTACGCGCCCAAAGGGACGGTCAGGGCAAGGTAACGGTTGCAGACCGGCGTGCGACATGTGGGCTGACGGTTTACGGCGTTGGCAAGTGAGGCAAGAGCGAACGAACTGCTGCACATAGCGGTACATCCCGCGCCAGAAGTAGCGTTGTCGAAGGCGATGGTAGGTTTTGAATACCCCAGAGTGCGCACATTGCGGATCAGAATGGAAGGATTCACATATCTCTGACCGCAGACTGCGGGGTATCACGAGTAACCACTGCCGGTCGTCGGCGTCGTAATTGCGTCGGTGTAGAAGGCCGTCACGGAGGACGAAATGGCGAGCTTGACGATGCAAGGCACGCGTGGATGGCGTTGCGGATGGATCAGAGAGCATGTCGATGAGCGGGCCGATCCAATTATCCTTTCGGTGTTCGGTAGCGATGATGTCAACATCAATGGCAGAAACAGCAGCCGAGGATACTGAGCAGAGCACATCACCTTCAGGCAGAGGGGAGCGCGAGAGGGCGTCGGCGTCAGCATGCTGGCATCCGTTGCGGTACAGCACGCGAATGTCGTAGTCTTGTAAGCGAAGAGCCCAACGGGCGAGACGGCCTGATGGATCCTTCAATGATGAAAGCCAGCATAGTGCATGATGGTCGGTTGCAATGAATGTGCGACCATACAGATAAGGTCGAAAATTTGTAAGAGCCCAGACGATCGCCAGGCACTCTTTCTCCGTGACGGTGTAGTTTTTCTCGGCTCTCGTGAGCGTACGGCTTGCATATGCTACGACATATTCAGGGAATCCGGGTTTTCGCTGCGCCAGGACAGCGCTGGGTCCTACACCGCTGGCGTCCGTGTGTACCTCCGTTGGGGCTGTAGGGTCGTAGTGGCGTAAAATGGGAGGCGACGTCAACAAATGGCGGACCTTCGTGAACGCGTCGTCGCACTCGGATGACCACGAATTGAAAAGCCCGTTACTTCCAAGGAGCTTCGTCAGCGGTGATATGATCATGGCGAAATTTCGTATGAAGCGTCGGAAGTATGAGCACAGGCCCACGAAACTACGCAGTTCTTTGACAGATGCAGGTTTGGGGAATTCGGCCACGGCCTGAAGCTTGGCAGGATCAGGAAGAATGCCATCTTTGGACACGACGTACCCCAGTATGGTGAGTTGCCGTGCTGCAAAGCGGCATTTTTTCAGATTTATTTGCAAGCCGGCAATGATCCTACGTGCGAAAACTTCTTTCAGACGTTGGAGATGCGTGGAGAAATCCGGAGCAAAGACAATGACATCGTCGAGGTAACACAAGCACGTGTACCATTTCAAGTTGCGCAGAACGGTGTCCATCATGCGCTCAAAGGTCGCAGGTGCATTACATAGACCAAACGGCATGACGTTGAACTCGTACAAGCCGTCTGGCGTGACGAAGGCGGTCTTTGGTCGAGCGTCGTCAGCCATGGGTACTTGCCAGTACCCCGAGCGCAGATCGAGAGAAGAAAAAAATCGGCTCCATGAAGGCTGTCAATCGCGTCATCGATGCGTGGCAGTGGATAAACATCCTTGCGAGTGATCTTATTGAGTCGTCTGTAGTCCACACAGAACCGCCCAGAACCGTCTTTCTTCGCAACAAGAACAACAGGAGACGCCCATGGACTGTCCGAGGGCCGAATAACGTCGCGTCGGAGCATATCGTCAACTTGATCATTAATTACTCGACGTTCAGCAGGCGACACGCAATATGGACGTTGCCTTAAAGGTGGATGGGCACCAGTGTCGATGCGATGCGTAACAACGGACGTGCGACCGAGTGAACTTCGCCCGACATCAAAAAAAGAACGATATTCTTGCAACAGGTCCAGAAGTTGGGAACGCTGTACGGCCGTAAGGTTGTCAGCGATGGAGGGGCCAAATACATCAGCAGATGACGAATCAGAAGTGGAAACAGCATTGATGGTACACGACCTGGAACCGCGCGTGTCATCGGGTACGTCCAGGACTTGTGCGTCGTCGACTGGTTCCACTCTGCCGAGACATTCCCCTCGAAGCAAGGTAACAGCGTACGAGGACGGGTTGGTTACAAAAATAGCAGTGTTGCCCTGGTTGACCTGCACGGTCGCGAAAGGTACTAGCAACCCTTTCCTGCTGCAAGCGTGGTCAGGTGGCGAAACAAGTCCAATGGTGTCGGAGAGACCAGCGCAGTAGACAGACACAGCCGTCGTCGAGTTTGGAGGCACTGTTGTATCGTCTTTCGTTAGAATCTTGCTCAGTGTCGGGGGACTGTCTTCTGGCGTCAAATGCGAGAAGGGTGAGAGCTTAATTTCGGCGGTGGCACAATGGATGGCGGCGTCATGGCGGGAGAGAAAGTCCCATCCCAGGATGACGTCATGAGAGCATGCCTGAATGACGATGAACTGGGCGACATACAGAACGTCCTGGATGACAACGCGAGCTGTGCACCCTGCTTTAGGATTAATGCGGTGCAAACTTGCAGAACGGAGGGATAACCCAGAAAGTGGCGTCGTCACTTTTCGAAGTAAGCGGCAGAGTTTTTCGTCCATAACTGATACGGCAGCTCCAGTGTCACTAAGAGCCGATGCACAAACACCGTCCACAAGCACGTCAATGACATTCGAGGGGCTGCTCTGAGGGCTTTCACATTGCGATAGCGTCGCAGTCCTTCCCTCGGGGACTGCGACGACTAGTTTTCCCGCTCATGAGCTGCCGCACTTGGCCGCATGGGGGACAAGGAACGACGTCGTGGAGACGGCGATCTTCGAGATGGACCTGGGCGAGATCGAGGTGGCATAGACGGCGGTTCTTCGCGATAAGGACGGATGAGTTGGCCAGCAACAGGTGAAGAAATTGGAGCCGGCTGTACGCGATGGCAATAGCGGGCCATGTGACCGGCGTAACCGCAGGCAAAGCAGATGGGCCGGTTGTCGGGTGTGCGCCATCTGTTCACCGGGGTATGTCTCACCCATGTCGCAAGGGCTGATGGATGGAACGGTGGCTGCATGGTGGACTGAAGCTGAGGCTGAGGGGTTACGTCAACATACGTAGCGGGCACACCCGCTGCAAAGGACGGAGGTCGAGCAGCAGCTTCGGCGTAAGTCAGAGGGGCGGTTGCAGGAACGACTTGGGGCGGCCTGGCAACCACTTGCGCGTAACTCAGGGGCGCAGGAGCCGGAGGCTGTGGGGGGTGGTGCGCAGGCATTACCTCCGCTATTTCTTGTTCAATAGCTCGACGGATGGGAGGGAGAAGGGTAGTAGGCGATTGTTTAACAGTCGTTTGGTGGGCAAAGGGCAGGAGCGAGAACTGACGCGCGATTTCCTCACGGATGAAGGACTTCAGGTCTGCCATCAACGCCACTTGGTCACAACTGGCCTCCAAGCCAGCAAGCGTTGCAGCTCGTGGTGGGGAGCGTCGGGTCATCGAACGCTGCCGGCGGAGCTCCTCGTAGCTCTGGCACAGTGTGATGACCTCAACCACTGTGCCGGGGTTTTTGGCGAGCAGCATCGTGAACGCATCATCGTCAATGCCTTTCATGATGTTTCGGATCTTGTCAGACTCGGACATGGTGGGATTAGATTTATTGCATAGGTCCAGGACGTCTTCAATATAGCTGGTGAATGACTCACCAGCCTCCTGAGCACGTTCACGTAAGCGCTGCTCGGCTTGCAGCTTGCGAACAGCAGGGCGGCCGAAGACGTTGATGATTGCGGTCTTAAAATCGGACCAGGTGGCAAAATCGGACGCGTGGTTGTTGTACCACAAACTGGCATTACCCGTGAGATAGAATACCAAGTTGGTCAGTTTGCCGTTCTCGTCCCATTTGTTGGGGACGCTCACGCGCTCGTAAATGGCGAGCCAGTCCTCCACGTCAGTGCCATCAGCGCCAGTGTAGATGGGTGGATCGCGGATTCTGGGGACACCGGGACAAGGAGGTGGGATTGGAGGAGGCGTTTGCTGAGAAGCGTCGTGGTACATAGTAGATGGCAGGATACGTGATCGTAGCTCCAAAGGCATAGACAGGGATCGCAGCACTCTCCACCAAATTGTTAAGACGTTTATTAGCCGGGAACGAGCGAGAATATACAGTGGCGACAGTCACAGCCAAGCACGGGCTCTCAGCGCGAGCGGCGCCCTTGTTGGGTAGCCCCACTAGAAGATACTCAAGAGTTCGACCCATTTCAGAGTTCGGAGGTTTCGCTACAATACAATAACGCTCAAGATCACGTGCCCTAACACCCCTCCCGTCGGCATCTACGGAGGAAGTTGTTTTTGTGTTTTGCCTGGGTAACAGACGCATTCATGTAAATTGCCCTATTGACTGCGCAAAAACAGCGTTCTTGACCGAGTAAAGATTGCGTTTTACGTACTCGGATTCACGAACGTCAGGCGCCCGCTCTTGGCCGATCGGTGCAGAGATTTAAGTTCCCCATTGTTGCCTCCGCGGCAACTAAAAAAAGATATAACGTTAGCGTCTCCAGGAAGTTCTTGCATCTCTAAAAGAAAAAAACAATGATGCCGATCAAGTAGGACCAAGTGTCGCTTTGCGTTGTTCCAATCGCCCAGTACCCTGCCTGGTCGTACCTTTTCTTTTAACAAATCTCAGAACTTCAAAGAAGCAGCGAGATTCGTGTTCAAGAATACAAAGAAGCTTCGCGTTCTTTGCCTTAAAAATGAACATTGTATTTATTTTCTCCCATGTAAATGTAGTATTTATTGCATGGTGGTTGTGCGAAAAAGTACATGTTCGATGCGCTTGCGAAACCGAAATCGCACAAAAACGGACGATTTGGCGTAGTAACACCTGTGCAGAAGCTCCGCCCACGCAGCTTTGAATGTGCTGCCACAGAACGTTGTCGCCGAGTTACAGTGTACTATAAAAGGGCAGTAAACTTACTCCACAGCTACTCTGACGCTTTTGGCGTCACATAAGAGAGATGGCGCCACAGGCATCTTCAATGGAAGCTTCACCTGCAGAAGCTGCTCGCCGATGGCCGCTCGTAAAAGTGTGAACGTGCGTTTATTCGATATTTGTAATAAACTTGCATGCTTTGACTGCCCTCTGATTATATTAAGAGCTTCTGGTGCTCTCGCTTCACAATGTTTTCCTTTTCTTTTGCGATACAGGTTCCCGAAAATTAGTCCGATGGCAGCCGGTGCAGTCTGTGCATTCACCATTCTAGTGCGACGCAGCTAACGCTTTTTTTGTGTGTGTGTGGGTTTCGGAGGGTGTGTGCTCGAGTTAGTAGAGTATTCCTGATAAGCACTATATTTGTTCAGGCCACATCGTGTTTCCTCGAATATAACCCCTCGTCGAAAAGTATGATGTATCCCACAAAAATATATGGTTTGATACAGTGACCAAACGTACGATTCATGCTGTGTACACCGAACCTAAAAAGAATTCGCAACAAGATTATGCCCGCCCTTTCTCGACATAATTAGAAAAACAGTGCACGTTCACTTCCTAGAAAAGCTTTAACATGCAGGCGTGCTGGCTGGGTTTGCGCCGTTAATATAAAGTGAAATTGTAGTGCTTAAATAATTTTTGTTCTGCTTCGGTTGTAGACCATGGCACATCAGTTTTTTTGGGGGTTATTAATAATCAAAATTATGCAGAAACACGAATGTTAGACATATGTAGAGCGACATAGTGAAAAACTAAATATAGATACACACGAAGCTTCTGCTCCTGACATGAAGCTCTTATTTGCAAGAACTGAAGTACACCATCTAGCCACTGATTTGCACACCTTATTCATTTCATGTTTGATGGCTCATCTTCAGCTGCTTGGCCCTCTGCCGCTTCTCTGCCTAATTGTTAGTGTTCGGTCCTTTCAAATTTAATGAAGACGTGTGACAACGTAAAAAGTAATTACTTTCGCTTTGAGGGTAGCTGTGTGCACAATGCAACGAACTTCAATCGAGAGTCTGCGCTGAACGATTGTCAGTATGTCCATAATGCTATCAGATTGCAGCTTACTCTGGCAAAAACATTCTGTGAAAATATCCTCGAGCTTTTTCATGAAGCTGTACAGCTGACTTGAGGGATGAAGAAGGCCTCCTAGGTCACAAAAGTTGGTCAGCCGAACAAGTTGAAAACAGCCTCGGCGTGGATAATGGGTGAGGTATGCGCACTTTTTTTCCATCGATAACATGCACAGACGCGGTTGCAAGTGGAGTTTGCAAACTGCGTTAGTGTCTTCCAGAAGCTTGTCGGCTCTGTGCTGGTTCTTCTCGCATTCTTTCGGCCTGTTTTTATCCTTCAGGGCGCCAAACAATGGCAGGTGCTGCTTACTCTTCATGAACACATTGCCAGTTAGACACCCAAGCGCCTAACAGTGGTTTTGCCGTTGTCGCGGCATGGTTACAGTATGCACTGTAAAGCATACTGTCTTCTTGCGTGGTGCGTAACGCTCAAAGCTGACGGCGAAAACTCAGCGCAACAATGTCCACAGCCACACAACGTGGCTCAAACTCTGTTGCTCTGCAGGACTTGACCGGCTCACAACCAGCTCAGCTGCAACGTCTCCCAAAATTTTTCCATTGATGGCGATGCCAGCGCCGCCGCTCGTGCGACCAGAGAACTACAAACGTGCGACATTTCTGGAACCACCCCTCTGCATACCCTCCGCCGGAGAGTGAGCACACTGCCCCGTTCTAGTACACTGTAGCCGAGTATAGGCGTTTTTTTCTTGGGCGCTGCCATCATGCTAGCGGGCGGCCATTTTCTGGTCTGGCAACCCATCTGGCATGCGGGAAGCTCACTGTTTGTATAGAAGATAAGCGTGCGGCTGCGGTTTTATCGTTCGTTCTTAGTTTTTACTCGGTGAATTTCTACTGAAGTGATGCAGGTTCTTTAGAAAATTAGTCTACGGGACGTTCTGACAAGGTTCAAATCATTGAGGAAGGAGGAAGAATAAACTTTATTATAAAAAACCAGCAGGTTTAGGTGCCCGGGCCTAAGCCTCCCATTAGGGGACGTCAAGGGCTCGCATCGACGCTGCCTCACGGGCGTGCTGGGTCGCACAGGTTTCGTCGTAAAGAACGGGGCTCCGCAGAGCCTCATGGAGCTTCGACGAAAGGGTCATGGCGTTAGTGTGTCTGTACTGGGCCGGGCAACCCCACAGCATGTGTGGAAGCGTAGCGTAATTTATTTTTTATACAGCTCCGCGAACGAGTCCGCCTCGTTCACAGCACCAACTTTGAGTATATTCACAGCACCGACCTTCTTTTTTAAAATGCGCAGTGTTTTTAGGTCTCTCTTTTCCAGAATGAGCCCCAACACTTTGAGAGCATAGTGAATATCTTTCTTGAGCTGTAGTCATTCGCTTTTCAAAGATCGATTCATTTACGCCACGCCATAGCATTGGCTACCGCTCTTGCATGAAGCCGTGCATCGGAGTGTAGTGGTTTGTCGTTATTTCTTGACACTGGCGTTTTTATTAACTGCGCACTTAGTGTTGTCTAAATTCTTTCTTAACTCTGAAGGAGTGACTGTATATATCTCACTCGCTCGTTTGTTTTCACAGGTGTGCACTTGAATACAGCTCTTACATCAAACGACGCTGACGCGCCTGCGCGTCCCCTTTTTATCTTTTTTGGCGCAGTGCTTTCCAGTGCATGGATAGGCAATACTGCTGTCACGCAATGTAGCTAATCATTCTAGATGATTGGGCCAGTTGATGATTCATAAGTGCGATTGAGAACCAGGACGACAAGTAAACAGGGACCTGCGCAGTCTCGTTTCGGGTACGCGGCTTGTACACTGACGCCATCCGGAGCTGCTATTTAGCGGGGGCTACAAGCTTTAGTTCATGCTTCGCTTATAGAACAAAGGACCTAGCCTGTGGTATGACTATGTTTGAGAATATTACGGTGTCGGTCACTGCTCATTCTCTGCAAAAAGTGGTAGTTGAAGCAATTATCTGGCCATGCACTCCAATTAGTGACTCAGACTGCTCTTCCGCCTCGATCGAGCGCAGTCTGGATCGAGCTTTCTATTTGTTTTTTTTTTTGAAGCTATTGATGTATTTGCGCAAGCTGCGGAAATGAGTGAATCACCGCTAAAAAAATTTAATGCAGATAGCTCTTTATCACGATCGTAAGTGCACTGTGTATCACTGCACAGCAGACTATTTGGGGACTAACCCTTCGTTGGCACAAGCTCTTGCTTCACTATTCGTCGCCATGGTACTTTGACTTACGATAGAGAGAAATGTTACGTGAGACTGCTTATCAGCGAAATATTGTCATCGTTGGAATAGCTGTAGGCTGCGATCCTTCCGTTCATAGCCGCTGTTGAGCATTGGTGTCGAAGTCGTTGCGATTCGTTCGCATGATAAGTGCTCTGAACATACACGAGTACCTGCGGAAGGTACCAAGTCTTTCCTGTTGCAAGTCATAAAATCAGCTGCTCCTCGTCAACAAGAAAACTGTGCAACTTGAAGAGTCCACACCCACAAAAACTCCGCGTCTGGTGATGCACATGGCATATTTCTTTCGACAGCAGCTTCGTTTTTTTCTGTAGTTGTTACTGCACACAAAAACAGCACAGTGGTTTCCTGATGACCAATTTTCGGCCATCATAGCAATTTAGAAAAACAAAATCCGCCGCTTGGCTTAATACACTGCAATTTGCTCGAAAACGCCACACACACCAGCATCAACACACACCCTACAAGCCGTCGCCTGCATGCCAGAGAAGAGGAATGCGTTGGTTGCCAAACAGGACCTCTTTGCATGATGAAAAGGTCTATACATTAAGCGCTGATGGTCTACCGCCGTCACTTTCCACAGCGTTAGAAGACGCGTCAAATAAGACTACTTTGTGTAGTGCTACATGTGCAGAAGCTCCGCCTCCGCTGCTTTCCCTTCAGTGCCAAGAAAAGTTGTCACCGAATATAGTATCATTAAGATAAGTGAAGAAATATCACTATGAAGACGCGTACGCAAATGCATCTCTGCGAAACGTACGCAGGTAGTTGGTCACGAGATGATGCACGGATACGACGTGAATGGCATACTCCTGGATGCCCTCGGCAGCCGCATTCTCGACACGGACAGTCTGTCTGCTCAACAGTACCAGCTAAGGGTGGTCTGTTTGCGTCAAGCCTACAAGCAGGTAAGGCAGCAGCCATCGCTCACTCTTGTGGTGCACGTTAGAGGGAAGAAAGTTCCCACTCTACAACCTTGGTGCTCGTCCATCTATATTATCAAAATAACACTTTCAGGCAGATATGGGCAACGTGTAATGTCGTTCTTAGTTCATGACGCTATAGCTTCTTTCCTCAACTCTCGTGTCAGTTGTAACAGTATACTGTTCGATCAGTACACTGCTTTTCGCAACATCGCCTTTCGCAACATCGCATTTCGCAACATTGCCTTTCGCATTGTCTATTGAACTTTTTTTCTCAAATTTTCCAGTAGCTTAGGCGCTACCGGAAAATTATCGTGGGGCGTGTACCAACGTTGGACTAAATCTTTATTTCAGTGCTAAAGAAAAGACGAACGCGTGACAGGCAACAGAACAAGCGTTTTAATAAAAACCAGCTCATTGCATTCAGTTACTATAATATACAGGGTGTTTTTACAATAGTTAGGCACTATCCATCTTTGCAACTAATTTCTAGGCCAAGGCCGAAAGATTTTGGCTATATTTAGATTACTCATGAATCATTATCAAACAAAGAAAATCGCACCATATTCAAGGAATCAATGAAGACTAGTGGGCGAAGCTCGAGAGGGGGAGATCGTCGGTAAACCATAACTCTCCCGTGAAAAGTTAGCCCATTACATCATTAGAAAGACGCAAAAAGTTAGCCTGCGCGCATATTATACAAATCAACTTTTATTTTGCTTTTGTTAGTTTGTTATTGTTGTTTTTTTGTTTCTTCGTTAATTTGTTTCATTTCTTCGTTATCACGGTGGCTAGATTGCGAGGTTCCTTCATTATTACGGCTTTATTGTCCGTGAAATGAAGTGAGTGAAGTTCTTGTACTGGCTCCAGTGGCAAGTATGCAAACATAAAGTCTATGCATGTCCCTCGGATCGTGGTAGATTGCATAAGGATACATCTGAGTGCGTATTTGGAAAGCATGTGCTGCACGATGCAGTCATTGGCAAATAGTTTCATCCGTACGTCCGTCGGTCCGTCTGTCAGTCATTCACACTAGCGCTACCTGCTGAGCGAGTCATACAACAAGGTAGTTACAAACTGGTCACAAAAGACATGCATGGACAGACCCACGGCTTTAGGAGCTTCGTCCCTAAAGTATTCAAATTACTTTTTCATTATCAGTTCTAGGGCGTTTTTTTTATATATATCGAAGTTGTTCTACTTCACAAATTATGGCGAGCCTAGTTTTTAAAAATCGGCGGTCTCATGCGTGGTTTCGAAGATCCATCGTCGAATTTGCAGACCGCAATGCTGGAGTAACAGGAACTGAACGCACCAGTTGTGCCGAACGGGCGGTCCCTGTGCTGTGTCACGCGCGAATTTTCCTTAACGCGATTCAAACGATGGCGCGTCGCGCGAGAGAAGTTGTGCCATGCTAGCATAGCACGTCATTCTTCGCGCGTGGTGTGCAATGTTTTTCTCATTCTTTGCAATCTTAACTTCATTCTGCAAGTTACAAGGCTCGAATATTATGGTGCAAGGCCGATGTCCAATCACCTGGCGAGGTGCCACCTGCATGTGGCGTCTCCCGCATAAAAAGAGCTTTATGAGCCCTGGAACGGGGAGAGCATCTGCACGATGCGCGAAGAGTGAGTATGCGAAACGGAGCCAAGTTATAGCCTCGCGCACCACGGCGGTCTCTCTGGGATCTCGTAAAGGGAAGTTCGCGTGTGACGCAGCACAAAGACCGCTCTTCTGGTAGCTTATGGCGCATCCGGTGCGTTCAGTTCTTGTTGCTCCGGCGTCGCAACGGCGTCTGGAAATTCAACCATGGATCTTCGAAAATACTGGAGAGATTTTCGATTTTTCAAAACTAGGCTCGCCATAATTTGTGACGTAGAACAACTTCGCCATATCAACACTGCAGCCACCCCAAAACTGATAATAAAAAGGTTTATTCAAAACTTCTGACTGATCTAATTAGTTGCGAAATATTTCCGATACGGCCGTTAAATTGGCTGCGAAGATAAGTGCCTACCTATTATAGTTTCTAAAAAAAACTGTATTGCTTAAAAAGAGCACCCCGTATGTATAGCGCAGTATACATAGTGAGCAAGTGAACGGAGCTATGAGCGCACTTTTTCTGCCATATTTCATGTCACCATATTTTTTAGAGGTAAAATCAAGATGTCTGGTATTGTTATGGAGTGGCCGAAATTTCCGGAGCCTTCAACTATGGCGTCTCTCCTAATCATATAGTGGTTTTGGGACGCTAAGCCCCGCGCAATATTTTATTATTATCGCCCAACAAGGAGTACATGTTATGTATTTGATAAAGGTGTGTGATTTAGTTAAGTTCAACAACGAATCAATCGTGAATCGAATAGTTATGATACCGATAAGATTACAAATATGAATCAAGCACTATTAGAATAATTTATTAATAGTAAGGCAACCGTTTCGTAACAGTTATGTCTTATAGCGTCTAACTTGCAAAAAATACTCACAAAAAGTTCAACAAGGCGATACTACGAACAGACAAGAACAACTAGAAATATGTACACTAATGTAAGGTTGTACGCACCAGCGACTAAAGCATTCGAGATATTTAGTAACACTAGACTGATATAAAGCAGAGACTACAGCATTCCAATTGAGGCTCCTTGTCCCAAGACTTTAAATAAAACTGACCCAGAACAATTGAGCAATGTTGAACCGAACACGATTATTTCACATAAGCATTTAATGTTAGAGATAAAAAACCACATCATGGCCTTAGTAGCAAAGGAAGGTAAATATCATTGTTGAATACATGATCTCCAAAAAAGTTTGCATGAACGTGACACTTGCGTCTGGTGTTAGCCGTGCAAGCGTGTACAAGCTAACACTTCTGCAAGCTAATGCAGCCGTGACCCCACCGCCCCATGCGCAATTACACGGTGATGATGGCGTACAGGGGCGACACGTTTGCTTCGACGAAAAGGCGGTTCTAAACAATAACGACTTTATCCAACGATAAGAAAAGTGTCGATAGTCACTTAAAATCTGACACTGCACGTTATCTCGGTATCCTCGTCGTTAAAACTAGTAAAAAAGACCCCTCGCTGTTTTAGCGCTTTGGTAATACGGTGTTTCCCCGTTTGTACAGGTTATTTAAAAAATATTAGAAAAATCTTCGGTGTGTCAAATATGCAATGCTATACGATTCATTATATGAAGTTTTCTAACATTCGCATACGTCTAGTGTTTATATACGGTGTTTAGAAGAAGCAACCATTTGGTGTTATGAAGAAAGCCTGTTTTGTTGTTGTTGTTGTTCTTATTTTTGTTGCAAGAGAATGAAGAAAGGTCCTGCATCAAAAGAAGCTCGGATAGATTGCATTCACATGTGCATTCCTTTCGGGCACACACACATATTGTTCCTTTGGATGCCTTTTATCACGCCAATTATGGGCATTATATACGAACAGCACGGTGGCACATACAGCGGCACCGGCAATACTAACGCTTGATGGTGTGTCTGTTTAAATGCTAATAAATGTAACACTAAAATTCCGCGCCCACAATTTTTTAAAGGTGATAATTGTGCTATCAAGCAGCTTGCTGAAGCTGTACATGGTCGGTGGCCTGTGGGCACCACATTTGAGAAATGTTTGTTTGGAAGGGTAGTGGACGAGGCGGGCCAAAAAGCACTCTCACTACAGGGTATGTTAAGTTTTTTTCAGTGATGGATACATTTATGATTTTATGCTTGTCAAAAACAAAACATCTGAAGAGCCAACATGCCAAATCACGCTGCCATCCAAGTTTACACTATCAGTAAAGCCATATGTTGTTGCTAAGTTCTGTAATTGCTATGTATTTGTATTCTTCGCTGGGATTACTTTTATTTGGCCCAAGAACCAGGCATCCGACTGCTGCGGTGAAACCAAAATGACGATGCTCACACACAACAACGATGATGATGCATAACCAACGAACTATGATAGTGATAATGTACCAATATATAGAATGGGTATGATAATGTCCACAGTATGGTGGAGAAAAGCACTTCCAGGTGGCACCCCTACCTCACCTAATTGTCTTTACACATCTGGTAACCCTGCAATTGGCTAACAGCTGAGTAGTTTGCGGATAAGCTGAAGGCCCTTTTCACCGGATACCTGTCCCAGGCGTAGTCGGAAAGAGCCATGGTCCTGGTTGACGACAAGGTCGACTCTGAGGGCTTCGCGGACTTCACGGGCCTCCAGCTGGCGTACTCGGCGTACAGGCGCCTTCAGCCTCGTGAGTGACTGGCCGTGGTGCCTGACGTGGGGCTCACTGCCGAGCAGACTTTCTTCGTGGCGCACTGCCTGAAGTGGTGCGACCTGATCGCCAAGAGGCGGCCCACGAGCCGCTACTGGCCCGGCCGCTCTCGCTGCATTGTGCCGCTGCGAAACATGCCCGAGTTTGCGGCCGCGTTCTCCTGCTCCAAAGGGGCGCCCATGAACCCCAAATCGAAATGCTCGTTCTGGGAGTAGCAGTAGGTGTATGCAACGTGGACACTCTGCAGCGTCGTCGTGTGTTAGGACACAATGCGATATGTTTGCAGCTATCGTATATTGAAATGTATGTGTTATTGAGACTGAATTTGACGACTTGTATCACGCAAATGTAGGATACTGCAAAGTAAAATCACTTCGTACAAATGCGCGAATGTCTAATAAAAATGTAGGCTTGGCATTGAGTTTTAACTTCTCGTGTTAACACACAAGTGGTTCTTTCGTCGTGGGTGTTTCGTCGTGGGTGATCGCAGGTCGAAGGTCGCAGGATCTGAACCTGCGACCTTCGGATCCTGCCCACGGCAAGTTATCTTTTCACCCACTTTTCTTCATATTTACATTACAATTTGGTCTAACATCTTCCCCTATACTTTCCTTGGCATTATTATCTGTTAGACCTCATATATATATATATATGTATGTTGTGTGTGTGTATTAGCGGGTACATATAGAAATAAATTTCTCAAAACAAGATGCACCACTGCCTGCCTACACAATGGCACTTGACAATAGAACTATGCTTATAATGCAAAACATCGTCATAAATTGGCTGGCTTGCAATGGCGTTACGCCAATAGATTATTCGGAAAGAAGCGCAATTTAAGCTGACGATACAAAATGAGAACTGGTTACAATGAATTTATGCAGATTAGCAGACAGGCTATATATACAATTGGCACTTTTTAATATGCTTGTGTGTTTTTTAATATGTTCAATATGCCATAAGCCTTTCAGAAAGCAATAATTATGATCTTCCACAAAACTGGCATAATAAAATTGAGTCGTCATCGATATAAATGTCGTAACAGCGTTACTTACACTGGTGAAATGATCGAGCTCATGTAGGCTCATATAAGGAACACTGTGCTCTGCATATCGTAGTGTGTGCCGACAAAACGAGCGTATCAATTAATAGCAGTTTTGATACTTCTCCTCTCTATGTAGTTCGCCAGTAGCCACTTATAATGTAACGCCGCTCGAAGCGCTGCTTGAGAGAGAAGCTAGGCGGATCTGTGCAAATTCCGATTGACAATTTTTTGTGGGTTGGCAGGCTCTTTAAACAATGAATGTATCGACGCAATTTCAGTGTGCCTGCGTATTCACTCGTGCACCATGCGCGTAGCAGGTGCGTTCACTGATAAAGCCTCAGAAACGCATTAAACGTGCGAAAAACGACCAATTAGACGCTTTCGCAGGCTCGGGCACGCGCGCTCCTAATGCAGACGCTCCGGATATCTTCAGTACCATAGGACAACAGCGCCGCCACTATACTGTCACCCGCCGGAGAATCAGCCGAGATGCGGCGCGGCCGCCTCGTTCAATCCATTGCCACCTTCTAGTACACTGTACAGTGGTCACAGTGCGAATGGTTGCCCATTCGCGTTTTTCTTTCACCAGTAGTGTACCTGAGCGAATTCTTAGTTTTCTTCAAAAAGACGCGCCGTTTCGCTGCATGTGTGACCCTTTGATTCGAATGTAAATGAACACGATACTGATATTTATATTGTACTATGTATTAAATTTTTTGGCAAAGTCGACAGGATGCTTCTGAAATGTCGCCAATTTTAAAAGGTCGCTAAACGATGATGATAGTGATAATTTATTCCTGGGTCTTTAGTTTTTGACATGATAAAACACATGAAGACATTGTTTTTATTTAGACAACACTTTCAATCAATTTCTGTAGTGGCAATGAAGCTGGACTATGCTGCTAGCTTCTGTCTACGCCACTGTAAGCCACGGTGAGCAGCTGTAGTCCACCTGTTTGAGGTTGAATATGAGGTCCGTGAGCCGGCCGTTCAACTGAGCCGCTTTGCCAATAACTAGAGTGGAGTGATCTAGAATAGGGTCACTCATAACAGGAGTGCTTGGAATGGCCACAAGCAGCTTGATCCTGTATGCCTTGGTTTGATTTATTGAAGCTTGTTTTGAGCACTCCACTGCTCTCAAAGTTTCCTTATTTTCTATGCCTGTTTTAGAACACTCTGCCTGCAATTTTGAAAGTTCCAAAAGAAGTTACTACGATTACAAATAGATAAAATTGTCGCTAGCACGACTGAAAAGACGCTAAATTTAGCAACTTTCTTGCTAAGTTAAAACCACTGGTGCTACCGAGACATAATGAAAATACAGACGAAAAAAGAGACGATGACAACTCAAGCACTTTCTCTGTGAGAGACGAGGGGAGTAAACGTAGGCCGGCTAATTGAAGCCTTCCACGATATTTCAGCCAAATTACTTATCACCTCACTTCAGTGATAAGACCAGGGCGCTCCTTTATTTAGAGCGTAAGTGTGCTTTCATTGGCCACTTCATAGATATCCGTACGCGATGAAACAATAAAATGATTTGTCGCGATAGGAGGGCAATAATATTCAACAATTCGCCCAGACGAAAATTCGCCCAGACTTCACCAATGCACGTCTTCAGAAAGGAGGAATGCTAGAATGCCTCTATATATTTCTCAAATCAGGATATTTAGCATCGAGGTAAAACGGACCGCAATAAAAAAAAGTAATACTGCCACAAATGAATTCATACTACCTCCTCACTATGGTATATACCAGAAAAATTCAGCAGTTCCCACGCTTTTTTTTTTGTAGATTGGACCAAAATAAATGCAGTAACAGAAAAAAAATGCCTTTAGTGCAGCAAGAAGATTTGGGCATCGATTATTGCTCGTACAAAAAAAAAGAAATCACGGCATATTCATGGAGTGAATGATGATGAGTAGGGTGAAGCATCCATCCCGTCCGTCCGTTCATCTGTGGCTATGCTGTGCTGGCTATGTCGGAGGGATGAACCACCCTAGAGCAAAAAGAATCCACCCCCCCCACCCCCCCCACCCCTAGAAAAAAATTTCGTGCATTCTGCTTTCTGCCGTGGCCTCCATCACCATCGGAATCCTAAAGTGATTTTACGGAATTCACCCTGAATGCCCTCTCTCCCGGTAGCCGGGCGCACGAGGTGATACTCGTTCGTTTTGCTGGGGAGTGCGGCTAACACGGCGATTGGTATGCTAGAGTGAAACACGCCGCGCGCTTCATCCTATCAGAGGATCTGATATGAGCAAGGGAGAATAGAGCCTCATCGTTCGAATGAGGCGTGCAAAGAACGAAGAGAACAGAGAATGAACACTGGTACAGGGCGATGTGGTGCAGGGCAACGACGCAGGAAACAGTGGTGCAGGGCAACAACGAAATCGTGATTCACATGGTACAACTGCACAAGAACGGTGGCCAGTGACCAACTATTTGAAGCGCGAGAGAAACTATTGCAAACACTTATATAGAGTTGCCACGTTGATTTTTATATCTACGGCACGAGGAACTTGTGAAGTATGTGTGGAGAGGACTGCCCAGCACCTTGCGTTCTACAGTGCCAGTAGCGCGCTAACGCATACCAGAATAATCCGGCCAGAAGACGACGACGCATTAAGCACGAGAGGTTCTTGTTCGCATCCGACTAAATGGCTTCAGTTGAAATATAGTGTCAGTGGTTTCACAGCATGAATGTCAGCCTGCCTGTTACCATGAATTGATGATCCCGACTTGATCACTCTCGCTTCCTAGTTTCCGCTAGCTTAAGTCATTTCACTTAGTCTAAGCGGCCAGGAACTCCAGCACCATTGTCTTCGCAGTCCTTCCCAAAGCCAGACAGTCAACACCTCATCGGGTACCATCATCACCGCCATACTGTCACCCCCTCTTCGCACGTTCCCTTCCCCGGAAGCTCGCTTCAGCTACCTACTTGTCGACATGGTCGGTCCGCTTCCTCGATGCAGGAACCATTGCTACCAGTTAATTTACATTGACAGCCGATCAAGATCAAAACAAACTTCAGAGTCGACTGCTCGAGCCCTCGTGACTCTGTGGAGTAGCTGCTACGGTGTTTCTTCCACAATTACAACTGACCGTAGTAGCCAATTCAACTGAACATTGTTCCCTCTTCTATCTCAGTTTCTTAATGTCAGCCACATCAAGACTACCTGGCATCACCCCATCACCAATAGAATCATCGAATGTTTTGATAGCGTACTGAAGGCATCACTCATGGATTCCACTTTCCCGTCATCCTAGACAGAATGCCTTCCTTTCGTTATGTTTGGCATCCGCACATTCCTTCGCAGCGATTCCTCCATACGCATCGCCGAGCTGATATTTAAGACCACTCTTCGAGTTCCCGGTAAATTCCTCAATGACTCACTCACGGTACCCACAGACGTTTCCAACTATGCATACCATCTGCACAACTCCATGCCTATTGTGCTTCCTCTCTGACAAGGGTGAACATCCCATAGTTGATGTCATCCCATGGTCACGTATGTCCGGTACGCAGAGGGAACAGGCAAAATTTCGGCTACTCGTGCCCTCATGAACGACCTGCGCTCGTGTTACCCTGCCTCAAAGGAGGCCAGGTAATCTCTTGCACTGTGCAGATCACCGTACCCGCTGTAGATCGGAAAAACTAACATTGCAGCGGGACGAGCGCATTTCGGAACGGCCGAAAGCGTTTCCACTGTCCTCGTCGGTGCCTAAAATCATTAGGCGGCATTTTGCAGCAGCGTCTGCGCGCCCGTCTCAAGGGAAGCTGTCGGCGCATTAGCGGCGCGGGCGAGCGATGGGGAACGGTATCGGAGCTCGACAAGCGGCGCGGTGTCAAAAAGGATACCGAAGGTCGCACCGTTCTCGGGAAGCACCTGTTGCTCACAGCTGGCGATTAGGCAGCTTCCCGTGAATTTGCTTAAAGTTTCTCCCCCCCCCCCAAAAAAAAGCAGCGCCAACCGGGCCCCTTCATCAAAAAAGTTGATCCAACTTCTAGTGGAAGCAGCCAGGAAAAGTTCCATATGTAACCACCAACGAGATTACAAATGCCATACCAGATATGGCACGTGGAAAAGCAGCTGGCGATGGCGTAACAACAGTCAATCTAGTTAAGGACGGAGTAGAACTTACTTAGAAGGAAATCGCTACCCTTTATATTAAGTGTCTCAAGCAAGCAACGGTTCCAGCGAGCTGCGAAAATACCATCGTTAAACTATTGGTATATAAGAAATGACGCAGCAAAGATTTCAACAACTATAGACTTATCAGCTTACTTTCGGTGATACACAAAATATTTACGGAAGTGATCACAAACAAAATAAGTGATACACTCGATTTCAACCCCCAAAACAAGCTGGGTTTGTGAAAGGCTAATTACTTTACAATGAATCCATTCATGAAATAAATCAGGTAATTAAAAAAGCTGCTGAATACAACTAGCCATTTACTTAGCTTTCATACAAACGATGAAAAGACATTCGACTCAGCAGGGATATTTGCAGTTTTAGACGCATGAAATCATCATCATCCTGACTAAGCCCACTGCAGGGCAAGGGCCTCTTCCATGCTCCGCCAACTAACCCGATCCTCTCACATGGATTTGACAAGGAGTATACTAAAACCTACGTCAGTAAATTAGCCGATAAATTATTAAAATGAATATGAAGAAAACAAATGTAGTGCGGAAGTGCCTGGGGAAACAAAGACCTTGAGATATAAAACCATACATTGCAGTGTATTCAAGAATATGTATACTTAGGATAAGTACTCTTGAGAGAACGTAATCATAAAGAAAAGAAATTCACCAAAGAATACGAACAAGCTGGAGCACACTCAGCAGTGACTTCCAAAAACTGTGAAGAAACCTACCACTATCATTAAAGCGAAAAGTATATAGTTGAACTCCTTTATAATAGGAATGCCGCAGCAACAATTCTTGAAATTTATATGAATGTACGGCGAAGAATTCGTCCGTCCATTCGTCCGTCAGTGTGACCATCTATGCGTCCATCAGCCCGTCCTTGCGTGCGTCTTTTCGTGCGCCCGTTCCTGCGTCCGTTCATGCGTCCATCCATGCATCTGTCTGTGTGTCCGTTCGTCCATCTATTCAACACTCCAAGGCCCACCATCTCGCATCTTTTTATCATATTGTCGCGGGTTATAAATTACAGGGGGTTTATTTGAAAACACGGAATGTGGGACTTGTAGAGACGCTCTCAGAGAAGGCCGCTAAGATTGTCGTCTTCTTCACTCTGCTGCGCTGCGCCTCTCGAGCAAATCCGCGTTCTTCGTTGTCGTCGCTATCTCGCCGCTAAATGCAGCTATGCACGCGGCATTACCCTCCCGCCAGAGTGGGCGTCGTCTCGACGCTCAACAGGTAGAGATGCGGCCATCGAGTGTTTACATCACTGAGAGTGGTAAAGTTTCATGCGGACCACGTGCACTGTCTCAGGCAGATGCTGGCGACGTTTGAAACAGGAGGAGGCGTCGGGCACGACTTCATACGTCACGTCGCTAAGACGGCGCAGAACCTTGTAGGGTCCGAAGTATCGGCGTAGGAGTTTCTCTGAGAGGCCTCTTCGTCGTACAAGAAACCAAACCCAGACTCTATCTCCTGGTTGATAAATGACGAATCGATGGCGAAGGTTGTACCGTTGGGCGTCAAGTTGCTGCTGGTTCATTATTCTGACGCGGGCAAGCTGCCTTGCTTCTTCGGCGCGCTCAGTGAAGTCTGCGGCGTCTGTCTCTGAGTCATTGCAATCATAAGGTAGCATGGCGTCCAGCATTGTCGTAACTTCTCTGCCATGAATTAGTGCGAACGGCGTCATTTTTGTTGTTTCCTGGCGCGCCGTATTATACGCGAATGTGATGTACGGCAATATTCGGTCCCAATTCTTGTGTTCTACGTCAACGTACATGCAAAGCATGTCAGCGATTGTCTTGTTAAGTCTTTCTGTAAGCCCATTTGTTTGTTGGTGGTAAGCAGTCGTCTTCCTATGCGCTGTGCCACTGAGCGTAAGCACAGTGCGCAAAAGCTCGGCTGTAAACGCGGTACCTTTGTCTGTTATGACGACAGCTGGAGCACCATGTCTCAGAACAATGTTCTCAATGAAGAACTGGGCCGCTTCAGCTGCAGTGCCCCTCGCGATTGCCTTGGTCTCCGCGTATCGGGTGAGGTAGTCCGTCGCCACTATAACCCATTTGTTTCCGCTGTCCGATGTTGGGAATGGGCCCAGCAGATCCATTCCGATTTGAGAAAATGGGGTTTCTGGCACGGGCACAGGATGTAATAGACCAGCGGGTTTGACAGGTGGTACCTTGCGCCGCTGACAGTCAATGCATGTTCGGACGTAATGTTCAACCTCTGCCGCGATTCTTGGCCAGTAGTATTTTTCTTTGATGGGTGTCAGTGTTCTTGTGAAACCGAGGTGGCCCGCAGTGGCTTCGTCATGGCAGGCTTGTAAAATTTCCCTGCGGAGAGCTCCAGGAACTACCAGCAGATAGCTTCTACCTGTTGATGAAAAGTTCTTTTTGTAAAGAATTCCGTCCCGTAAACAGAATGACGATAAGTTCTTCGAAAACACTCTTGGTGCATAGGCGGCTCGTCCGTTCAAGAATTCTATAAGCGAGTTGAGCTCCCGATCATCTTGTTGTTGCCGAGAAATGATAGCTGCATCAACAACTTCTAAAAAACCTGGGAAATCATCATCCTCTATAGCCGGTGATTCAATCGGTGACCTTGACAAACAGTCGGCGTCTAAGTGTTGCCTTCCGGACTTGTAAACTACGGCCATGTCGTACTCTTGGAGCCGTAAGCTCCATCGTGCTAAACGTCCAGATGGGTCTTTCATGTTGGTCAACCAACAAAGAGAGTGATGGTCGCTTACGACTTGGAAAGCGCGGCCATATAAGTACGGGCGGAACTTCGCAACTGCCCAAACGACGGCCAGACACTCCTTCTCCGTTGTTGAGTAGTTGGACTCGGCACGTGTCAGCGTTCTGCTAGCGTAGGCAACTACTCTCTCCACACCATCTTGGCATTGGACAAGGACAGCACCTAGGCCCACATTGCTGGCGTCTGTATGGATGGCTGTTGGTGCATTCTCATCGAAGTGAGCGAGGACAGGTGGAGTTTGTAGACGCTGTCGCAGCTCGTTGAATGAAGCTTCTTGCTCTTCACTCCATACAAATGCGATGTCTTCCCTTGTAAGGCGGGTGAGTGGAGAGGCGATTTGTGCGAAGCCTGCTATAAATCGCCGGTAGTAGGCGCAGAGACCCAGAAAACGCCTGACCGCTTTCTTATCAACAGGCCTTGCGAAATTTGCGACGGCTGCTGTTTTATCTGGGTCAGGCTTCACACCTTCGCGACTGATCACGTGTCCCAGGAACTGGAGTTCTTCGAAGCCGAAGTGGCATTTTTCCGGTTTGAGTGTGAGTCCAGCGGACCGTATGGCTTGAAGGACTGACAGTAGCCGCTCTAGATGCTCTTCAAACGTGGCCGAAAAAACGATCACGTCGTCGAGTTACACAAGGCATGTTTTTCATTTCAGGCCGGACAGAATGGTATCCATTAGTCTCTGAAACATGGCTGGGGCAGAGCATAGACCGAAAGGGAGGACTTTGAATTCATAAAGCCCGTCTGGCGTCATGAAGGCGGTCTTTTCTCGGTCGCGCTGATCTACTTCTATTTGCCAGTATCCACTTTTAAGGTCCATTGACGAGAAGTAGCGCGCATGCCGTAGCCTGTCCAAAGAGTCATCGATCCGTGGTAATGGATAAACATCTTTTTTCGCAACATGATTCAGCTTACTATAATCGATGCAGAAACGCAAGCTGCTGTCTTTCTTTTTCACGAGTACCACTGGCGATGCCCAAGGACTCTTTGATGGTTGGATAACGTCATCCTCTAGCATCTTCTTGACTTGCTGCTGGATTACCTCACGTTCTTTCTGAGCGACGCGATATGGGTTCTGTCAGATCGGTCTTGCTGTGTCTTCCGTAATTATGCGATGCTTAGTCAGAGGCGTTCGACCTACTCGTGATGTCGATCAGAAGCAGTCCTTGAACTGGTCAAGCAGCTCCATAAGACGGCATCTTTCAGTCGGTGTTAGACTCGGACCGATGTCAACTGGTGGTGTATGTGGAGGTGATTGAGCTGTGGCTTCCCCTTGCATTAGAAGACAGTCGTGAGAGTAGTCGAGCTCTTCGACGTACGCCACAGTCGTGCCTTTACTGATGTGCCGGCGCTCATTCGTGAAGTTGGTCAGAAGCACGTCTGCGCGCCCATCCACTAAGCTGACGATACCGCGAGCGATGGCGATGCCTTGGCGAAAAAGAAGGTCAGTGATGCGTTCGGCTATGGCGTCTTCATTACAGTGCACGGCGCTACACACGGAAACAAGACTACATGACAGTGGTGGCACGCAGACGTCGTCGTCGACCACACGTAACACCCTGGGTTCTTGGTCTGGATCAGTGGTCACAGACTTGTCAGCGGCGAATGTGATCACACCGTCGCGTATGTTGACCACAGCACCGTACTCTTTTAAGAAGTCTATTCCCAGTATCATAGGTTTGCAGCACTCCGGTAGGATCAGAAATGTGGCTACAAAAGCCACATTCTCAATAGTGAGTCTTGCTGTACATTTTCCCGTGGGAGTTATTATCTGGCCTCCAGCAGTTCGGATATAAGGGCCCGTCCATTCCATCCTGACTTTCTTGAGTTCATCTGCCAATCGTTCACTCATTATGGAGAAGTCTGTACCCGTATCGACTAAGGCCGTCACTTCAACGCCGTCAATCGTCACAGCGAGGTCGGCAGTCACAGTTTTCTCGGCGAAGTCTTCATCGTCGTCTCTCACGTGTTTCGGCAGCAGTGGGGGATTTTCGGCAGTTCGACGGCTTGCAACCTTCCCCCCAGAGGTCGCTGCTTTCAGTTTCCCCGCCGTGGGCTGGGAGACCGACCTCTGACGGCGTCAGCGAAACTACGGCGGCTTGGTGAACCAAAGCGAGCCGGTGATGGTGACCGCGTCCGGAAGGTAGAAGAGCCTTCCCGCCTGCCAGCCTGGTCGTCGTCGATGGGGGCACGGCTTTCGTCGAACTGTCGGCGCGTAGCTGTAGGTGCACTACCGCGGTATTCAGCTCGGCGATGTGGGCAAAAACGGTAAATCTGCCCTGGCTATCCAAAGCTGTAGCACAGTGGTCGACGATCCGCAGTGCGCCATATGTCGGTCTTCCGCATATAGGGTCGCCTGACAGAATCCTGCTGAGCCCAGGCTGCCACAGGACACGGTTCGAGGAACTGCGGCGCTGGCATGGGCGTGGGTCGACGAACAGCGTCTGCATAGCTGTATCCGATCGGCTGGTATGATACCTCTGGAGCCAATGGACGACGCACAGCGTCTGCATAGGTACACGAGTTTGGACGGTGCGGTGGAGCGGAATATTGCTGAGGAGAGGCAAACGCTTGTCGAAGTTCATGGCGAACGACTTCAGCGACGGAGGCTACCATAGACTCCTGCTGCGGGGGCGTTTGTGACTGCAATGTGTACTTTGCGTTCTCCTTCGCGATCTCCTCACGCACGATCTGTCTAAGCAGGTGGCATAGAGAAAACTCGTCGTTTTCGGTAAGTGCGTTGGCGCCTGCAGCTGCGCCGGTGGCCGGGCGATCAGACTGTCGGTACCGTTGCTGTAGCGCACGCTCTATTGCGGTGGCCTCCCTGGTGAACTCGTCCACTGTTGTCGGCGGATTGCGCACAAGACCAACAAATAGCTGCTCTTTGACGCCCCTCATTAGATGGCTTAGCTTTCGAGCCTCTGGCATGTTGCGGTCCGCGCGGTGGCACAAGCGCACCATATCCTCAGAAACATGGCGACACTTTCGTGCAGCTGTTGGGTGCGTCCTTCAAGAAGGCGTTGTGCGTTTTCGCGTCGGTCCGCGTTACCAAAGGTGTCAAGAAACCGATGACAAAACTCCTCCCATGTCGTCAATGTTGCCTCCCGGTTTATAAACCACGTCTTCGCGCCGTCTTCAAGGGCGAAGTATATGTGGAAGAGCTTTCCATCGAGACTCCAGTAGTTCGATTTAGCTACCCGTTCGAACTACTCAAGCCAGTCTTGCGCATCTTCGTTCGGCCGGCCATGAAATGGTTCAGGAATGCGCATATTCTGGACCGTCACCTGTGCAGGACTCCTTGCCATTTCTTGAGTAGGGGTGGTTGTCGGAAGTGTTGCTCCCTTTAAAAGGCCAAATTCTGGTTCAAGACCTTGAAGGCGACGGCTTGAGCGGTGCACAGGCGTCTCCACGCGTGGCTGTCTCGTAGGGCTGGACTCGGGGCTTCTCACAGGGGTGCTGATCATGAGGTGGTAGAACCCAGCTCCTCCACCAGTGTCGCGGGTTATAAATTACAGGGGGTTTATTTAAAAACACGGACAGTGGGACTTGTAGAGACGCTCTCAGAGAAGGCCGCTAAGATTGTCGTCTTCTTCACTCTGCTGCGCTGCGCCTCTCGAGCAAATCCGCGTTCTTCGTTGTCGTCGCTATCTCGCCGCTAAATGCAGCTACGCACGCGGCAATATATTCCCCATTAGAAGCACCGCCATTCAGTGGACATTCCAAGGACTAAACGAGAGGTGGCACACGCGCACTTTCTTACGGCTTCCGCTTCGGGTCTACTTCCCACCTTCAACCACCTTGAGTTCATGGTATATACTAGTTCACTGTATTCATGGCACTGCGGCCCAATGCTCGCTAAACCTTTCTGAAACCAAGGAGGTTACGCCCAGCGAGTATAACGTAGCAACCTTTTCCTGTCAGATAGTGCTCAATGTACACGCCAGGGGCTGCTAATGTGAAATGAGAGACAGGAGGATTCAGCTTTTAATTTCTTACGGCTTGCGCTTCGTATCTGCTTTCCCCCTTTAACCACCTCGAATTCATTCATGGTATATACAAGTTCATTGTATTCATGGCCCTGTGGCTCAACGCTCGCTAAGCCTTTCTAAAACTAAGGAGGTTACACCCAGCGACTATATTGTAGCAACCCTTTCTTATCCGATAGTGCTCAATGTACATGCCAATGGCTGCTAATGGGGATCGCAGAGTGCGCGTTGACTAAAAGCCGAATGCTCCTGTCCCTCATTCCCCAGTAGCAGCCATTGGCATGTACATTGAGCTCTATTTTTATTGTTAAACAACGCACAGGAGAAATCTCTCACCGGCACCACCTTGGAGGTCAAATGTTATACCTACTTCGGGTATGTGCCACTGGTGGTTACGTTCTACGAGGGACGCACAAGCCACGCCATCAGGAGCTTCGCCCCTAAAAAAAACAACCATGTGGTCCCACGTGACGCGCATAGAGCCAATAGCGACGGCGTCACGCGACATTCCCCTCGCCACTATTCTGGTCGTGGTAGAGAGACTATAGGTGAGAGGCACATCCTAACAAAGGAAGAAGCGGGACGGGCGTCGCGCGACGTTTCCCTCACCGCTATTCTGGACGTGGGAGAGAGAAACGAGGGAGACTCGCGTTCCACGCAGGTCGCTATTCTACGCAGTTCCATGAATTCGCAAAAATAAAAAAAACTAACATTATTTTCTACAGGATGTCGTTTGTGAAGAGCTGCAGTACACACGAATATGATATTCATATTTGCTTGAATTTATGCAGTGTCATTTCACGTTTTTGCGAGTGTGGAAACGTCGGACGCTTCACGTACAACCCACAACCAAAATGGCGTCTTCGTCCTCAATTGAGCGCGCGCGCCCGCCAGCTATTTCGACGACTCGCCGATGAAGATCGAGACAAGTTTCACGCAAACGATTGGAAACGATGCGAGTAGCACGGAACGTCATCCTTCGAACTCGGCTGCCATTCGGAACGTGGGCGGCGCTTGACTATATACTTCGCGCAGTACATTCGCAGTCGCTCCACCGCCGTAGCTTTCACTTCATTCCCGAGAAATGCTGCGCGTAACTACGAACTCATATCGCCGTGTCCCCATCTTTCCTGTCCACCTTTTTCTGTCGAGCCTGTGCGATCAAGTGCTCCCCTCGTTATTCTCTCTACTCTTCTTTCTCTCCTCCTGTGTCATCAAGCAGCTAAGCCTTGCCAACACATATGGTATACCGATATTAGATTCTTTATTTTTTCCTTTCGTTAATTCAAGAATCACACATATATACATAGATTGCACGAACCTCACGTCCGGAAAAGAGAGGACCGAAAGGCGCACCATGTTTAAAAACATCTGGAATCGCAGTCGAAACCTCTGCAGCGGCGAGATGTGTTTTTAGATGCGCCAACGGCTTGGCGTTTACTATGCGCGCTATTTTCACATGCAGAACGAGAAGTGGAAACTTTGCTTTGAAAGCCAAGGCAAGGTTCCGCGTCAAAACGGTCAGCTTGCCTTCCACTATATTGAAATATGGCACGCGAACAATGATGTCCGAAAAGCGCCGTAGCTCTTGACTGCACGCATTAATGAAACATATTCGTGTCTGCTGTCTTCATTATTCATCACATGCTTAAGTATGCGCATAAGGGACGGGAGCCTCCTTTCCCCCTTCCCCATCACCTAACAAGGGGGCGCAAAGTCAGCCCCGGACATTGACACAATATGGAGGAGGCCGCTTCCACAAACCTCTGCCCCCTTGCCAACTCCATAAATGAGGAATCCCGCGCACGTCTATGATCACATGTTAAAGATATTTTCAAGAGATATCGAGGTTTATTGACTGGCGAAATTGCATCGCTTGTCCACACTAATGTGGCAACGACGTTCAGACGAGATTTCCTCTCGAGAAAGCGCGTCTAGAGCTGCCAAGAAACCTGTTAATTTAGTGCACGACGCCAACCCACACGGGGCATCGAGCCTACTGCTGGGCCACGACCGTCATGACCGAACTATTGCCGCAGCATCTGCGCATTTTCACCGCTGTAAATACCGACGAAAGAGAACAATGGATGCCGTTGCAGAAGCTAGGCCGTCCACTTGGCCATAACAGGGTACAAAAGGCGCATATTTGCGCCCAAATAACAACACTAACGGCCGATCGCGATGCAACACGGGTTTGCACTTTTCAAGACAAAATCCTGTCGACGTCCCAGTTTTATTTGACAATGCTTCTCCTAGGCGACAAAACAAAGCAAGCTTGGACTTCCGCTTTCTACAGCGACCGAAATTTTTCTGCCACCGAAACGCAGCGTCGTTCGCACTGGACACGCCCCGCGCCGTCGAATATGCCATCTACTATACGGGGCGAACGCGGGATGAATGCGCTGTCACCCGGTTGTTGTCGCGGCTCGCAAACGCCACTACGCTATCCGGTGGTGTATACTTCGACGATTCTCGTACGCAAGAAGCAAGAAAAGACAGTACTGCTTACTTTCCTGGCAAGTGGTTGTCTTGTAATGCACGAATAGCAGAAAAACCACCGACGCCAGCGGCGTTGGTGGGTTCGTTTTGCTCTGCAAGACCGCAACAAGCTCGGTCACGCCAACAGCAAGCTCGGTCACCTCTTTCACGAAATACGGAGGCGAAGTAGGCACAGAGTAGGTTAAACTCCCGTTGGTTTCAACATTCAGTTACGTGCACTGCGGCTTAACAAGTGAGTAGGGCTTGGCCGCCATTTTTCAAAGTTCCTTGACTAGCGCTCCTGTTGGTCCGCGGTGACCGATTCTGCGGCAGACACCGCAAAAATCGGTTCGAGAGCGATCGGCGTGGAGAGGGCCCTTTCGGCGGATCTTGCCGCCGCCGAACCGGATTCGGAGCAATTTCGGCGGCCGGAATGCTCTGTGTGAACGCGGTCTTGACACACGACGAAGGAAGGAAGTGACGCACACGGCTCTCAACTTGTTGCAACTTATTTATTTAAAAACAACATACGCCTTTCTTGAAGGCCAGCGCAAATGCTCATTGTCAAAGATCATTCACTCATTAAACCATTAGGCACAACGTCGTGTGAACTTCCTAGTCCGCCCAGTTTAACAAGCCAATTTCTTTTTATGATTATGCCAAGGGAATGATGTCCCACGCAATCACTCGCTTTTCAAGTTGTGTGGAATGCCTCAGCCAATCTTTTCGCGTAGGTGTCCCCCCAAACTCGACCAGTCTGCCTGTCTTCTTCGCTAACTTCGCTTATAACGACAACACGCTGCTGAGATAGTGGTGGCCGTACAGCGACCCTTACGTGTTACAGCGCCACGTGATTTGGTCAAAGCACCGAGGAACTCCCAATTTCGCCACGTGTTTCAACAGAAAGCAGACCAACACTCGATGCAGCGTAGTACCAGCCGATGCGCAGATCGTAAGGGCCGATTCCAGCAACGTACCATCGGCCTCACAAGCTCCGCGTTTTAGATGCAGGCGAAAATGCTTGAGCTTAGGTTCAGCTGCACGTTAAACAACCTCATCTGGTCGACATTTCCAGAGCCATCCAGTCATAATCATATTCATCATCATATGGCAGTTCTCGAATGTTAAACCTAAACAGTTATCATTGAATTATAACTTCATTTCTAGGTGCCATTTTCCTAGAGCTCACCGCGACGAATGATTTTGTCGCAGCATCGGACTGTTGTCTGAGAGAGAGAGAGAGAGAGAGAGAACTCTTTATTGAAATGCAGAGAACTTAGCCGGCATGTAAAATTCGCTGGTGGTGGTGGTAGTGGTTACAATGAAGAGGAAAAAGGCACCTAATTTCTGTCTGCCTTCAGGCGACACGGCGCAGTGCCTTATAGGGGTGGGGGGAAGGAGGGATAAAAAGAATAGAAGGAAAATAGACGGAGAAGAAGCCAGCCAAGCGAGAGAAAAAAAGAAGGAGATAGGAAAGTGGGGATCCGGTCAAAGCAGTCCAAGGGTGGGGCGCCACAATGCGAGAGCTGCACGGCTTCAGGAGACCGCGGAGGGCGAACCGTCGGCGGGAGCTACACTGAAGTCGGAGATCGCGAGGGCACAACCGTCCAGCTTGAAATCCTGCAAGCGAGTCCTTCGCTGACTTGCTACTCTGCGTGGGGAAGGGGATTGAGGATTGAAAGTACAAATAATAAGACGGAGAGAAAAAAAAGACAGATTCTGAATATAGATGATAGAATAAAAAGAAATAAAGAAAAAGGCCACCTCTTTGACCATTGATAGAGGACGTGCGTTAATAGTTTTTTCGTGGTGTCAAGATACAGCTACAGCTTGTCTAGCTGACCGATGCTGCCCAAGTACGAAAATAAAAGTATCATAGCACGCCTCTGTACAGTGGGGCTGGCTAAAGGTCCCAATACACAGTCAGGGGAGAAAGTTCTCTCGGTTATAGAATGCATGCAATGTTCATAAAGCGCACGCTCCTCAGCATCCGCTCTACACTCAAACAATATAAGTTCCACAGATTTGATGGAGCCACATTTGTTGTAATACGGACTCGCTGACTGACCGAAGCGGTACCGTAGGCTGTTAACATAGTCTTCTTGTCAGTCGTGGGCGAAGCAAGCCCGTGCCGAACGAATCCCTTTTGTTCGTGGAAGTCGCGGCTGGGAAATGCGCGCCCACGTGGTGAGTGTCGGCCCATCGTAACCCAAAGCTTGGAGAAAGTCTTGGAACCCGCCACGAAAAAAAATGGCAGCATATCCACGGAGTGAATGATGGAGAGTGGGGCGAAGCATTTGTCCGTCCATGCGTCCGTCTGTGTGACCGTTCATGCGTCTGTTCGTGCGCCCGTCCTTGCGTTCGTTCATGCATCCGCCCCTGCGTCCGTTCATGCGTCCATCCATGCATCTGTATGTGTGTCCGTTCGTCCATTTATTCAACACTCCAAGTCCCACCATCTCGCATCTTTTTATCATTTATTCCCTATATAGAAGCACCGCCATTCAGTGAACATCCCAAGGACTAAACGAGAGGTGGCACACGCACACTTTCTTACGGCTTGTGCTTCGGGTCTACTTTCCACCTTCAACCACCTTGAGTTCATGGTATATACAAGTTCACTGTATTCATGGCACTGCGGCCCAAGGCTCGTTAAACCTTTCTAAAACCAAGGAGGTTACGCCCAGCAAGTATAACATAGCAACCTTTTCCTGTCAGATAGTGCTCAATGTACATGCCAGTGGCTGCAAATGTTAAATGAGAGACAGGAGGATTCAGCTTTTAATTTCTTACGGCTTGCGCTTCGTATCTGCTTCCCCCCTTTAACCACCTCGAATTCATTCATGGTATATACTAGTTCATTGTATTCATGGCCCTGCGGCTCAACGTTCGCTAAACGTTTCTAAAACTAAGGAGGTTACACCCAGCGAGTATAATGTAGCAACCCTTTCTTGTCGGATAGTGCTCAACGTATAAGCCAATGGCTGCTAATGGGGATCGCAGCGTGCGCGTTGACTAAAAGCCAAATGCTCCTGTCTCTCATTTCCCATTAGCAGCCATTGGCATGTACATTGAGCACTATTTTTTATTGTTAAACAACGCACAGAAGAAATCTCTCACCGGCACCACCTTGGAGGTCAAATGTTATACCTATTTCGGGTATGTGCCACTGATGGTTACGTACTAAGAGAAACGCACAAGCCACGCTATAAGGAGCTTCGCCCCTAAAAAATGCACGGACGTGCTTCCACAAAAAAGGCTTTGTAGCAGGTGGATTGCTGGCGCAATTCCCGGGTTCACTCCGAAACACGTGCCGAGTGTGCGCTTTGTTCATGTACACGACACCTGCTAGTTCAAGTCGAAAAGGTGCGCATCAACCGAGCAAAGCGTGGCGAAGAACCACCGCATCAGATTTCACTAGACACGCGTCGTTGAGTAAAAGCCATTTCAAACGACATAAAAAGTAGCGATTTTCAGTCCACGAATTCGATCGCAACGAAAAAAAAACAGGCCATTTCGCTCACGCCGCAGCGGTCCAGGGCGAGCTTCCAACATGTTGGCAATAGCCCCGCCGCGGTGGTCTAGTGACTAAGGCACTCGGCTGCTGACACGCAGGGCGCGGGTTCAAATGCCGGCTGCGGCGGCTGCATTTCCGATGGAGGCGGAAATATTGTAGGCCTGTGTGCTCAGACTTGAATGCACGTTAAAGAACCCCAGGTGGTCTAAATTTCCGGAGCCCTCCACTACGGCGTCTCTTATAATCATATACTGGTTTTGGGACGTTAAACCCCACATATCAATCAAATAAACATGTTGGCAATTTTCGCTCTGGTCGCAACGGCGATTTTCGGTCGGGACCAGTCGAATTAGGGCCAGGCCGGCCAAACCGTTTAAATAGCGTCGACGTGTTTGTTTTAGTGATGGCCGATGCTACGTATTTTAAATATAATTCAGATTGGAAAGTGTTCGTAAATGACGAAACACAAGTACTCTTCGTTACCGTTCAGGGAAACATAATAACGCACAGATTGTTACATCATGTTTAAAAAAATGACCCCGTATCTGCATGTAATCTGCGAATGTGGTCGAAAGACGATAGTCTTGCGTGTGGATAGTCTTGCACCGATGTGTGTGCAATCACACTGAAAAGCTGCGTATTCGAAGAAAAAATGAGAGAGAGCAAGAAATTGGCCTCGTATCTGCATGTCTCACTGCAAATGTCGAAAGACAATAGTCTTCCAGCTGGAGAGAGTGAATAGAACACTTATTTGATATTCTGCATGAGAAAGTGGGTGAATGGAATTCTGGAGGCGCTGTGTGAGACATGAGTGCCATCTGGCAGCAATCTTCAAAAACGAAAGGATGGCCTCCAATATAGCAAGTGTGCACAGTCTCGGAGGCCACACTTTGTAGAAAGCAACATCACGGGTAGGTGGCAGCACCGCATCGTCTTAGCAAGGCGTAGAAAATGCTGGCCTCTTTGTGCATAGCGTCGTATTGTCAGCGCCGTGTAATAAATGCTACGGTTCTTCGAATCATGCATGCCTCTACTAGTATAAGGAAACTGAATTGATATTGCACCTCAGATACATTCAATATTTATTTTTTAGTCGGCAGTGCGCGGAAGTATGAGCGCAGGATTCAGATCAATATTCGTGGATGTTGAGGAAGTGGAACTTAAGCCATTTTGGTTGACAGACAGACAAGTCAACAGACAGTACGACAGCAGGGTCAAAATTCTTGCGTTGAGGTATGCAGAGAAAGACTATAATTTTTAACCCTTTACTGCCAGATGTCACGAATTTGCGACCTATCGAAAAAATTTGAGCTAATAAGTCGCGAAATGTGTCCCACCTTTAATGCCGGCTGTCAAGTACTTGCGAGGCATGTAGCTTTCAGCATGAAAAATTTAGTGCAGTCTCATCAAAGGTATTTTAAGCTAGAACCGATTCTTTCGAAGCTGATAGCAAGCGCTAAGTGCGTGCATGAGTTCTCACTTCGTTTTTTTTAGCTAGGTGACCTGAGTTCTATATTCAATAATTTTGTTTATTTGGTGTGTATGCACTCGAGAGGTGGCACACGACATGTCACATAGTTCTGAAGTGCGTTTTTTGTTTCATGCTTGTCACTACTGTGGCATATGAAGAATTGGTGACCTACACAAAAGTATTCATCAAAGTTGCATTTTAGATAACTGCGACATCATAAAAAGGTTGCTACTTAAGGTCGAAAAATTGAAACAGTTTTGATTTCGCAGGGCAGTTTCATATTTCAGACATCAAAGAGTTGAGTGATCAAGGTCACAAGGCGTGCGTGATGGATTTTTTCCCCATGCTAGCCCTCACAAATAAGCTTCCAGTGCTTCCGTCGGGACGAGATAAGAGATTGCAAATGCAACATGTGGAAAATCTTTGCAACTCCGCTCATACTGGAAGGATTTTAAATATTTTTGCGGCGGTAGTGAATTTGTGAGGCAGTAAGCTTCTTCAGTGAATCGATTTTATGGCTACTTGAAAAAGTGCTGCAGGGCCCCTTGTGGGAATTGAGGCTAGCCCGCTGCTTTTGCACGGGCTTTGCCGCCTTTTCTGCGGTTCTCATGTCCCGACATGTCTGCCCTACTTTGCCATCTGCCACGCTGGGAGAGCAGAGTGACGTTTAACTCCCTCACCCGGTAGCGGATGTTGACTGTGGCGCCGCGCGCGGAGTCTCCCAAGAGGTTTTCGCGCGCTGTGTCGGAAGTGGCAGACAGATTCTCTCCAGGACTGCAAACGGTGAGCCACGCAATCTTTTCCGTCCATCGACTCCCGTCGCTCGGGGCTCGTCGGACTTGCTGACGGCGCCTCGCGCCCGAGGCGAACACTCACCTTTTGTTGCCCCACTGCGTACGCACGGCCGAAGGTCGGTACGGTGTCCTAGTGCGTGGCCTAGCTACGCCGACCCGTCTCCCTCCGAAGCCAGTGCGAGTGCCTTTGCCCTCGCTCGAGCAACCGGGCCTTGGTCCCGGTGTCTCCGTGGATCACCTTTACTGCGGAGACGTGCTCGTGGCACCCTGTGTAGTACTTTTATGCCCGTGGCGTGGATAAGCCTATTTGCTTTCCCGCCGCGCTTTTGCAACGGGCTGTACTGCGTTTGGTGTTGTCACAATAAAGTGTTGCGACTTTAAGCAGTATCGTGTTCTCGCCACGGCGACGGTTAACGCGTGCGCTGCGGCTCGATAAGACCGGACCCACGCTGGTGGCCGTACTCCTTCGGGATACGTGTACACCACACCCTTTGAATAAACATATTACCCTCAAATCAATTTTAAAGTTAAAAAAAGTACCGCCATATCCACGAAGTGAATGATGATGAGTGGGCGAAGCTCCGGAGGTAAACCTGGTAAACCATGAATCCTCTGTACATTTTGCCCACTCGATTTTATTACATCGCTCCCCTAGCGTATGTCGCCGCACTAAATCGAACGATTGCCTTCAACCAATGACATGCGCCATATGTGACATCATTCCTATTTTATAAGATCTCGCGTCTTTCATCAACTACAAGTACCGCTTTCTAGTTTATAACATCTTGCATCTTTTCATCATCAGCTACAAGTAAAACTATCTAGTAAACACTACAAGAACTAAACGAGAGGTGGCTACATACAGGAGACGGTACCGCCATCTAGTGAACACTGCAAGAACTAAACTAGAGGTGGCTACATACAGGGGACGGTACCGCCATCTAGTGAACACTGCAAGAACTAAACTAGAGGTGGCTACATACAGGGGACGGTACCGCCATCTAGTGAACACTGCAAGAACTAAACTAGAGGTGGCTACATAAAGGGGACGCACAGCCCACGCCCTAAGGAGCTTCGCCCCTTAAAGGTTGCTATGTTCACTTATATGCTCCAAGTGTAATAAATTTTAAAAGTTATCACTTGTATTCTACAAAAAGCCGAATCCTGCTATTAGGTCATTTTGTCTTTCTTTATATGAAAAAAATCCATTTGCATAAAGGCCTTATATAAAAAAAATATTGTGCAGGTTAGTTAGGTCATGATTTTTCTTCAGATGTCATATATAGAATTCCAATTCGCTTGAACATAAAATTTATTATTCTAAAAGTCTAAAAGAAACGTCTATTCAACTTGTTCGCTAGGCTGTCTACAGAGGCAGCTCAAACGTACTGAAGAGTGCTTTCCTGCCAGAACAGCCTGTCCACTATTGTCTTGCGAGACGCGTTCCCTTCCAGGTGATGGCTTGCCAATAACAGGATGCCCTTCGTCAGTCCAAGGGCTTGGAGACTCTGAAGGTGCGTCTTGGAAACTCCCGATAGCAGGACCAGTTCCTCTTCCATCATTGTTCACTTGTGTCAGTACTGCAGCAGAATGCTTAGGCCAACTGATCATGCTGGGCAGTGTCCAAGATGAAGCTCTATAGGTCATGACTGAGGGTCTGGCCGGTGGCTGCAAGCTGTCTCTCTATTGAGACAGGGGTCAGCGTGATGGATCCAGGCTTCTGATTCTGTAGGTGGTAGCCTTTGGAGGTGGTCCGAATTCTGAGATGAGCCTCATTATAGGATGAGTCCCATCTCCCCTACACTGAAGGAAAGGGTGGCCTGGCCGAGGCTGGTGGACTCGATCTCCACCTAAGACACAGGGACAGACAATCAAAATTACCAACATGCTGTGCTTTACACCTCCAGTGCTTACTGTTTAAAAAGATTAAGGAACGATAATTCGTCAGCTAAAGGTAAGCAGACCTTAATTCCAATCAACCATGCCATGAACAATAATATACAAAACGAATTACAGCAGACCCCAACTGATGCATTTTTGGAAAAACTGTAAGAATTAGACGTACGAACCAGGAAATGCAAGAACTGAGAAAGAGGAAAAACAAAAAAAATTTACTTGTAAAAAATTTGCTTGAGAGCTTACGCTAGAAAAAACCTCTGCGACGTTGCCTGGTGTGTTTGCTCATACTCGAGGAGAACAAAAAGCTTTTTCGGGCAACTGCAGTGTTGTGTCCTTTTAATAAACCTAGTGCCAGGATGGTTTCTGTCAAGCGATCACTTTTGGTGATGTCTTTGCGATACTGTAATGGGATGCATCGGTGTCTCCGAAAGATAACGTAGCACTTTCGGCAGTGTTGGACAGCCATGACTCGGAGTAGATAGTCCAACACCTTGCGCAAGTAAGAGTACTCCTGATACAGATTGTCAAAGAAAGTAACTTCTGCATCACAAACTTCTAACTTCATCCATGGTGCAAGCATTGGCACACTTAGCACCGATCTAGCCTAAGGATAGAACTGTAGAGCTAAGAACGGTGCAATTAAAGTACATGCAACCACCGTACGCAATTTTGTTAACAACAACAGTGGTAGGCATGAAAAAACTGAGCGCAACACAGTCAGCGCGAAGGGTCCGACTTTGAACTATGTGTACTACTCCGATGAATAATGATGACGAGTTCACGCCAATGCGACGGTAAAAACAAATGCCAATCTCAAAGCCACATCTTTTGCAAGCACTGAAAACAACTCAGTTGAATCACACACGTCATATTTGAAATACGATTCTCGAAAGTTTTGCTTCTGAAAGTTATGTGGGTCACTTCCACCAGTCATGCGGCTAATATTATGGTGAAGCCAGGCGAAGAAGAGTGAAAACTCAACATGGCCACTGTCTTCCCTCGTCGCTCAGCTGGCTCACAGCGCACTTCACGACTTATCTTACGATACGTCGTGACCCTGCAGTTGTGAAAAAACTGTGGTGCTGCCAGTACATTAAATCCAAAGCTGTCTAGTGGTTTGCTGAAATCAGATGCGTTAGCTGAAATTTTTTCGAAAAAAAAGTGGGGAGGGTAACTGCATAAAATAGTTATTTTGCACTCTCTATGCCATGGCGAAAAACTATTTGGAAAGGGGGAGCAGGGACCCGGGGTGCTATCCCCTAAATACGCCATCAAGTGAAATGTATGGGTGCCTACGGAAAAGAAGACGTGCTTCACTGCAGCATGATTATGGTTATGATTCACCCATTCTTTCACGAAAAAATAAATAAATAAGAAAAGATGGTCTGACAGAATTCACCATGTATGAAAGCTCTGATTGGTGGTATCATGGTTTTCAGCGAAAATGCATTGCGAATTTCATCACAGCGGCTTCTTTCCGAAAAATAATTTCTTTATCCTACTAAAAAAAGGGAGATCACTGCATCACGACATGCTGACGCTGCGATAAGCAAATTACGTGCTCCCAGCATGTCATTACTATATTGCTGTGAAGCACACCTTTCTTTCCAAAGGCGTGCATTTCAGCTGACAGCAGCGAGACCTGCCGTTTTCTCGGCTTTGCAGCGAAACCGGGACTAGGTATTGGTGGATAATATAAGCTTTTGAGTTACAATTTAGCCAGCACACCAAACGACCACCTCCGATTATTTTCAGTAATTCGAAGCTCCTTACATCCTGCTTTATGTATGGTTTCTCAATTTAAAAAATGGCTCAATTTGAACATTTTTCACGGTCTCAGTAACTATGAATTAATGAGGTTTTACTGTACCTCATTAACTTGAAAGAGAAAAAACCAGGAAAAATAGAAAACTGAAAAGCAAACGTATTATTGCAATCATTCCACAGTGTACCCAATGTCTCGTGTGTCCCACCACACTGGTGCTCCAACTGCAAGTACGCCCCCAACTTGGGATTCCGAATTGAAATGACGCTTCAAAATAGAATGAATGGTCAATATTGGCAACTCACCAGCTTCATGTTGGCGAGGAACAACAACAAAATATCCATTAACTTGATGCACTATACTGCCTACACAAATTTGTTGCAGAATTTCTTCTGAGTCATCTTCACGAGCAATGCATCCAACATTCAATATAAAATTCGAATGTACTAATGCACTGCTCTTGACTGCTTACACACTTCTCTTATTCGATGAAAATATGGGCCACATTTCTACTTGACATACTTTTCCATACAATGCGGCAGAGGAAAAGTATATGCTTCTGAAATGCGTGGCGGGCAATTGGTGGCCCATCACTTACCATGTCCGAGATGATCTGGTAACCTGCGGAGAGGAGGGTGCCCCATCACGCGCATGGCACCCTGCTTGGTGCGCACCAGGTGCATGGTACCACCCGGAGACACCATGGGCTCTTCTGACCTCGTGGGCAGCTGGCTCGTCAGCTGTAGTTCGCCCGCCTGAGCCGGACCTGCCACCGTGGCGCTGGTGGAACATGCTGCTGGACCACACTTCATTGTGTGGTGACCCTGGCCAGGATTGCCCACAAGCTGGCCTGGGTTTACCTGCAACGTGCACTTTGCAGTTAGCTCTATTCAGCTTGTTGTGTGGTATTAGCATCTTCCTATAAGGCTCCCAACACAAAATTATCAAAAGGGAATTAGGGGATTGTAACTGACAAATAACCTGCCATGGGAATTATGGTTATGACTTAAGTGGCCTATCTTTGCGCTTGCTTAGAATGTTCTTGCACTTACATCAATCTCATTACACTATTTCTGCCTTTATTGGCCCATTTAAAGACCCAAGCAATAAATACCTGTACAATGCCAAAAAAACATAAACCTAAAAGACAGAAGGCTATACGCAGATGCATGATCCCTGCAAATAGTTGCACTTGTTAAGCAATGCAGTAAAGGCTCTTAATTTGACCCCTAATATTTTGAAAAATTGCATAATTCAGGCTGATTCCCTGCCTCAATTCAGCATGTGTGTTGTTTAATTACATCAAAATCTCATTTATTCACCCATATTTGAATGTTCAGAATACAGCTGACTCCTACACATAGCTTTTATAGGTTCGTGAAGGCATTTCACTCAGTCGAGACATCAGCAGTAATCCAGGCAATACCGAATCAGGGCATTGACGAACGCAACATAAACCTACTGGAAGGAATCTACAGTAGATTCAGAGCCACCATAGTTCTCCATAACGAAAGCGACAGAATCCTAATAATGAAGGGTTTGAGGCGGGAAGACATGCTCTCTCCAAATCTATTCACTGCGTGGTTACAGGGGGTTTGCAGGGCCCTACATTCGGAAGAGTTGAGGATAAGAGTTAATGGAGAGTATCTTAGTAACCTGTGATTTGCTGATGACATTGCCTTGATGAGTAACTCGAGGAACGAATTACAGCGCATGATTACTGAACTGGACCTGGAAACCAGCAGAGTAGGTCTGAAAATCATTACGCACAAAACTAAAGTAATGTGAAACAGTCAGGTCAGAAAACAGCACTTTGAAATTGGTGGAGAGACACTGGAAGTTGTAAAGGAATATATCTACTTAGGACAAGTAGTAACCGCAGAGCCGAACTATACGAGTTAAATAACTAGAAGAATAAGGATGGGACGGCCTACATTCTGCAAGCGTTCTCAAATCATCAAAGATAATCTGCCACTAACCCTCAAGAGGAAGGTGTATAACAGCTGCACCTTGCCAGTACTTACCCATGGAGTGGAAACTTGGAGGCTTAAGAATAGGGTTCAGCTTAAATTGAGGATGATGCAGCACCCGATAGAAAGAAAAATGATAGGTGTAACCTTACGAGACAAGAAGAGAGCCCAGTGGGTCAGGGAACAAACCGGAGTTATGGATATCATAGTTGAAATCACGAAGAAGTGGACATGGGCCGGGCATGTAGCACGTAGGCAGAATGATTGCTGATCACTAAGGGTAGCTGAGTGGATTCAGAGAAGAAGGCAAATGCACGAAAAGGAGACAGAAGTTAGGTGGGCCGATGAGATTAAAAAGTTCGCAAGTATAACGTGGCAACTGACAGCACAAAACCGAATTGATTGGTGGATCAAAGGAGAGGCGTTCGCCCTGCACTGGGCATAGTCAGGCTGAATATGATTTGAATTCGACCCAGTTATTTTTTTCTATCCTTGGAGTGCATCAGACGCAAACTGCCGCAGATGTACAGCACAAAGAAGCGAGAACAGTCTTCGCGAACAACCAAAATGGCCGTGGGTCTTCAGGAATGTTTCCCAATCACAATCCTGCCACAATCTCCTAGAGAAATAATTTTAGTGCAACTGAGAATGAGGAAGAAAATTGAGAGCAAACAGGGTAGGGTGCCAGCTATGCACAACCCTGTTCACTGCTAGAACCTACTATACCACAATAATGATGCTTAGGACGAAGGCTTCAGAGGCTGCGAAAACTTTTGTTTTTTTTTGTTTATTTTAGTTTGTGCACGCGACCAACAGGCACACAAACAACTCTGTGCACGCGCTTCCAACATTGTGATAGATGAACGACGAGCTGGCAGCAATTTTTGTGGTGAAAAAAATGTCACATGTGTGTGGTGGCGTTGGTGTTAACAAAAAGCAATAAGTGATGTCTTCGGAGCCTATTTCGACATAAGGGGAGATGCTACTTAGAAAAAGGTTTCTTTAAAGGGAAGCTGAAGTACTTAAAGAAAAATTACTTTGTATTGTGTAAAGACCGTATGATTCCTGCTGAGTTCGAAAATCGGTGCGCGAGTTCTCACATGTGACCGCAATTAGCACTTTTTGCCAAAAAAACAGAGGCAGTGAGTACTAGGCTTCTTCAGATGCCGAGTGAACGCAGTGATGTCATTCTCGGTATGCCGCATCATCTGCAACAGCAGCACAGCTAAAGTGGGCCTCCTCGATTAGTTTTGGCAACGAAACGTCGTGAGCTAGTCACGAAGGCCATGGTTGAAACTATGAGAGATACTTGCTCACGTAGCGCTTTAAACATAGAAGGCATTTTTTGCTTTGCTTACGAAGGCGATTACAGCAACGTAGCACTGAGTGTTGGCTACATTATAGCAAGTATGGGGTGTAGTGATGTTAAGGCATTTTGCCGACAAACAGTACCAAATGAATTATCTTTGTTGCATATTCTCTTCACATTAATGTTTTTGAGATGACAAACCCCATTTATCTACATGCAACATGCACTACTGCACAAACGAAAAATAAGGACACATATAAGTGATCTATGACAAGGCTCAATAACCAAACTGACTTGATTAAATCTGCACTTTCTTCTCGAAACGAAACTGGCTTGGGAAACTAGCATGCACTTTGGAAGCTGAAGGGGAGGCGATTCTCTGCCATCTCCGACTTATTACCATCAGCACCTCGCACACCTCACACGAGCTCTGCTTAGCTATTGTATTTACACGACTGTTAATAGATACGAATGTAGGTCGACCCTTCCCAAAACTGCGTGTTCGCCAAAAGGAAAAAGGAGCATTTCACACAAAGAAAATTTGTTCACGAAGACTATTTTAAAGTTGGCATCACCCTTATTGATGTCAAAATGTATGCAATACGGTAAAAATTATACACAACACTTTTGCCATAACCATGAAAACATAGATGCAAAGTTGTAACCACGACATAGCGCCTCTGATTTTTCTTTTTTTTTTGCGTTTACTAGCGGTGTGCGGTTTCGATTTGAAGTCGACATCCCAACATTGGATTGTCAAGTTTGAAATTGAGAGAAATAAAAGTGTACAGTCGAAACCTGCAATAACGAAATCGCTGGCAAAACCGAAATATTTCCTTTTCGCGAGAATTGCGTTGCCACGAGTATAAGACATAAAAGCAGCGATACGGCCAGCAGAACGAAAAAAGTGACGAAATGACGGAAGCAATGCAGGATGGGAATGTGTCGCCCCCTGATGGCGTCGCTGCAAGGATGCTTAACATGATGATAATATTGTTGCAGTTCTTTTTTTTTCCGCGATCAATGGAGAATCCACTTCCGGCGTCAAGCTTTTCTGAGGTGCCATTGTAACTTCATCTCAATTTCGCCACCAGTTCCAGTCTTCTCTTCGTCGTTTTGATTGAGTTTAACTGTTGGTGTTGCTTCGGCCTGTTGAGCTCGTCCGACGGCGCCATCTGCACTTCAGCATGATGATTTGCCATCGCCTGCGCAGTGTGGCAAGGCAAGTTGTCGAACACAGACACTATCGCCGATTCAAGTAAATAAAAATGGGGGAACCCACGCTAGCACAACAAAAGCAGACGTTTACGAATTTTGAGTGTGCATAACACGCATACGAGCATATTTTCCACAGTTAACCTTTGGCGGGAGGGTAAAATAAGGCCCGCACCGTGGTAGAAAAATCGTGATGCGGGATCGCTGTCCAAAAACATTTTGTTGCCGCGAGATACGTAATACATGGAATTCTGTGAATGTTCGCCGGGGATCCGGAAATATTTCGTTGCCGAGAGGATTTCGTGCCCGCGGTATTTCGTTGTTGCAGGTTTCGACTGTATTTAGAAATTTGAAAAAAAAGGGGGGTCGACCTACAATCGTTTAAATACGGTATGTTAGAAGATGACACCCAAAGTAAACCTAAACATGATCACTTGAAAACTTTCACTTTGCTAGCTAAAATCCTGTCAACAGTGTTCGCATGACTAGCAATCTATTCTGGATGGCTACTGAAAATGTTCCACTCACAGGATGCTGTTGTGGCATGGCATGCAGAAGGGCCACCGGCGGCACGACAGGCACTGGGGTTTTAATACTCTCATCAGGTGGGCCTCGGGAGCACGTCAACCTTGAACCGTTTAAGTCCAAATTGCTCAGCAAGGACTCTATCGCAGCCTCTCCGCTATGCTTTCGCTGCTCCCTCTTCCGCTTGCCCAAATCTTCGTGGGGCAAAAGCTGCTCCTGCAGTAACATAGGCCAGTATCCTCTGGGCAGCCTGCTCAAGGCACCGCCCGTGGCCGGCCCCTGAATAGGCATGCCTGCTACCGGAGGACGCTTCACCATAGGCTCCTCCTTGCCACAACAACCTTGAGTCCGATCTCCGCCCCTTGAGTCTGTTTTTAGGCACAGGACTTCTTCCAGGTCACCATCTTCGACATCCAACTCCAGGGACTTGTCGAGGAGGTTGCCTTTTTCGGCTTCACCCACAAAAGCTCGATCCTGGTCCGCATCAACATACTCGAGTATGTCGAAACTGTCTCCAAGACCTGATTGCCAAAAAAAGAACAGAAGCAAAAATAAAGCAAATTAAAAAAAGTTCTTTAAGCCGAAAAAAGACGCTATACTTTACCACCCTTTCATTCGTTTTGAATAAAAATCTATTTTGAACAAATGTGCAGAGTTAATATTGATACGCAACAGCCGGCACAGCCTGTCTGGAAGAAAGAGAAAGACGACGTTGGTGGCTGGTTGTTTATGAACTGTCGCCATCTTGTTCGCCGAGCACAGTGCCTCGTATTTAATTTATTAAATAAGTTACCCGTAACATTATTGGTGGAGGTGGACGACTCCCGTACCTCGATGGAGACGCGCAGCGGTCGCAGCACCGGGGACTCTTCGGCTACTTCAACTGCCAGTGCCCCATCCCCACCGGTCTCTCGATCCGAGTCGACAACCTACGTCACCCTGCCACCCCTGCGGGTTCCTGGAACTTTCTCCGCTGACGGCACCATCGACGTTGACTCCTGGCTGCACCGGTACGAGCGAGTCAGTGCTACCCACCGCTGGGATCCCACGCTCATGCTCGCCAATGTTGTGTTCTACCTCGACGGCACGCCGCGGACATGGTTCGAAACCAACGAAGCCGAAATCACAAGCTGGGATCTTTTCAAATCGAAGATCCGTGATCTTTTCGGCTATTCATCTGGTCGTCAGCTCGCTGCCAAGAAGACTCTCGCCACTCGCGCCCAGACGTCTACTGAATCGTACGTCTCATACATTCTTGACGTCTTGGCGCTTTGTAGCAAGGTCGACCAGCGCATGTCAGAAGAAGAAAAAGTTAACCATGTCCTCAAAGGTCGACCAGCGCATGTCAGAAGAAGAAAAAGTTAACCATGTCCTCAAAGGGATTGCTGACGATGCCTTCAACCTGCTAGTTTTTAATAATGTCACGAGAATCGACACGATCCTGACAGAGTGCCGCCGTCTAGAACAGGCTAAAGCCCGCCGCGTCACCCACGGCATCACGCGCCTGCCGAACACAGCTGCTACTTCCTCTTGTGATGACTCCGTCCGCCCAGTTCCCCGATGTGACAACCTCACGCGCATCATTCGTCGTGAGGTCGAGGCAGCCCAACCAGTAGCTACTCCATTTCCAACGCCTGATCCTTCACCGACCACGATCTCACTGATACAAGCCGTCGTTCGTCAAGAATTATCGAACGTCGGCCTACACCCCATTCAACCAGTCTACTCTGCCGAGCCTTTTTATCGTCGTCCATCCGCTCCTCGATTTGGGTCCAACTACTCTCGACAGCGCAATTTGTCCGAATGGCGTACACCGGACGACAAGCCCATCTGCTTCAACTGCCGACGTGTCGGTCATATTGCTCGCCACTGCCGCAATCACTGGGCTCCGCCGGCACGCTATGGGCCTCCTACCCAAGCCACGTATGACCACCAGTCGTCCTCAACATTTGATTTGGGTTCCCCTATGCCGACCACATCTTCTGATTCTGCCGCACCTCTGACGAGACCTCGCTACGCCCGCTCACCATCCCCTGCTCGCCGTCAATCTCGTTCACCCCCACAACGCCGTCCTGCATCTCCGACCTATTCGCAGCGCCCCCGACCGGAAAACTAGGCAGTGCAGCTTCTGGAGGTGAAGCTGCATTGACGACGACCTCTGCAAGAAATCCTCGTGTATTATTACCGACGACCCGGAATCTGTTGAACGTTACATTAGACAATGTACCTGTGCGCGCATTGATCGATACCGGCGCGCATGTGTCCATAATGAGTGCTGCTCTTCGTCGCCGCCTAAAGAAAGTTGTCACACCCGCCTTGAACCGAGCCGTTCGAGTCGCCGACGGGGGAACTGCCGCGATTATTGGCATGTGCTCTGCCCGTGTGACTATCGCCGATAGAAGCACTGCTGTTCTTTTCACTGTTATAGAAAATTGCCCTCATGAAGTAATTCTAGGCATGGATTTTCTAATCGCTCACTCGGCCCGTATAGATTGTTCAGCCGGCTGTCTTGACCTTGAAATGCCTCTACTTGCTGATCTGACCAACCCACCCCAAAGTCGCCTTTGCTGCATTGATTTCGCACGCCTTCCGCCTAACTGTGTCACACATATCGACCTCTTCTCTACACCACCTGTACCTGACGGCGATTACATGGTGGCACCAATTCATGCCGTGATGCTTACGCATGGCGTTGCTGTTCCGCACACCATTTTGACAATCGTTGGAAACCGCACATGCCTTCCTATTGTGAATTTTGCCCTCACTGCCCAAATTCTTCCACAAGGTATCTCCCTGGCCGAAATTACTGCTCTACAAGACCATACGGTTGAACCCTTCAGAGTGGATGATTGCTGCACCTCAGACAATGAACCAACTCTAACACGTTCATCGGGCGTCGACGTTGACCACATGGTACCATCAGACCTCGCTCCTGATCAAGCCGAAGCCCTTCGTCACGTCCTGGAGTCCTATAGTGACATTTTTGACTTCGCCAGCACGGCTTTAAGCCGAACGAGTGTTGTTACTCATCGCATCAATACCGGTGACGCGAGTCCCATTCACCGACGTCCATACCGTGTTTCCGCGTCGGAGCGCACAGTCATACAACTGGAAGTCGAAAAGATGCTTGCAAAGGACATAATCGAACCCTCTTGTAGCCCCTGGGCTTCTCCTGTCGTCCTGATCAGAAAGAAGGATGGAACATGGCGCTTTTGTGTAGATTACAGGCATCTCAACAAAATTACGAAGAAAGATGTTTATCCGTTGCCTAGAATTGACGATGCCTTAGACTGCCTTACGGTGCTAAGTATTTTTCCACTATCGACCTTCGATCTGGCTATTGGCAGATCGCTGTGGATGAGATGGACCGTGAGAAGACCGCATTCGTCACTCCTGACGGGCTTTATCACTTCAAAGTTATGCCCTTTGGTCTCTGTAATGCGCCGGCCACATTCGAAAGAATGATGGACTCGTTGCTCCAAGGGTTTAAATGGTCAACCTGCTTATGTTATTTAGACGACGTTATCGTTTTCTCGCCCACATTCGACTCCCATCTGAAGCGTTTATCGGCGATTCTTGAAGTTTTTCGTCGAGCCGGACTTCAACTGAACTCGTCGAAATGCCACTTTGCTCGTCGTCAAATAACCGTACTTGGCCACATCGTCGATGCCGCAGGAGTCCGCCCGGATCCCGAGAAAATTCGCGCCGTCACGGACTTTCCTGTTCCGAAGTCAACAAAGGACGTTCGCAGTTTTGTGGGCTTGTGCTCCTACTTTAGACGGTTTGTTAAGGACTTCGCCATCATTGCACGCCCACTCACAAACCTCCTGAAGAAGGACACCCCGTTTTTCTGGGGCGCTGATCAAGCCTCATCTTTTTCCCAGCTCACGACGCTCCTTACAACACCGCCGATTTTAGCCCATTTTGATCCATCAGCTCCAACCGAGGTTCGCACTGACGCTAGTGGGCATGGCATCGGGGCAATGCTAATGCAACATCAACGCGGACATGACCGTGTTATAGCATATGCAAGCCGCCTACTATCTACAGCCGAGCGCAACTATTCAATCACGGAACGTGAGTGTCTCGCTCTTGTGTGGGCAGTCGCCAAGTTTCGCCCATACTTATACGGGCTGTCCATTCCGGGTAGTCACCGACCATCACGCACTCTGCTGGCTGGCCTCACTCAAGGATCCCACAGGACGCCTCGCTCGTTGGTCCCTACGATTACAAGAATACACGTTCACCGTAACGTACAAAACAGGGCGGTCACACCAAGATGCTGATTGTTTATCACGCTACCCCGTGGAGGAGGCTGCCCATACTGACACCTTTCCAGACCTTCTGTCTGTGACGCAGCTACTCAACCTTGGGCACGAACAACGCATGGATGCTTCCCTGCGAACCATCATTGGCAAACTTGAGTCAAGGCCTCGCGACGCATCTCTACAAATGTTCCTGGTAAAAGACGGCATCCTGTATCGCCGTAACCTCGATCCATATGGCCATGACTTGCTCCCCGTCATACCAGCACATCTTCGTGCGACTATTCTCAACCAACTTCATGACGCTCCTTTGGCGGGCCACTTGGGCGTCTCTCGCACATACGACCGTGTGCGTCGTCGTTTCTTTTGGCCTGGTCTTGCCCGCTCTGTTCGACGCTACGTCGCCGCTTGTGAACCCTGCCAGCGCCGCAAAAAGCCATCTTCCCTACCAGCTGGATTCCTTCAGCCAATCGACATTCCCATCGAACCTTTTTTTCGAGTTGGCCTCGACCTGCTTGGCCCATTCCCGATCTCTAGCTCAGGCAACAAATGGATCGCTGTCGCCACTGACTATGCGACCCGGTACGCTATCACACGAGCACTTCCGACGAGTTGCGCAACCGATGTGGCGGACTTTCTGGTATATGATATTATTTTAGTACACGGAGCTCCACGCCAACTTCTTACTGACCGGGGCCGCACCTTCCTATCAGCTGTCGTTGATGAAATCCTGCGCTCTTGCTCTGCCAAGCACAAGTTTGCCACTTCGTACCATCCACAAACGAACGGTCTTACGGAGCGCCTCAACCGCACCATAACCGACATGCTTTCTAAATACGTAGCGGCCGACCACCGGGATTGGGACGTTCATTTGCCATTTGTGACGTTCGCATATAATTCGTCACGTCACGACACTGCCGGCTATTCACCATTCCATCTTCTATACGGCCGAGAACCCGCCCTACCATTTGACACCTTGCTGCCCTCGGTCACTGAGTATGTCGGCGAAGCCATCGCGCGAGCCGACCACGCACGCCAACTCGCCCGCAGCCGCCTGCAGGCTTCACAGGACCGCCAAAGACAGCTCTACGATTCCCATCATCGAAACGTGCACTTTTCACCGGGTTCCCTTGTCCTCCTCTGGTCCCCTACTCGGCGTGTAGGGCTTTCTGAAAAACTGCTGTCACGCTACACTGGACCATACCGTGTCGTTCGCCAGGTGACTGACGTTACCTACGAGATCGTTCCAGCCAATTCAACGTCATCATCGTCACCTTCGAGTGACATCGTGCACATAGCTCGACTCAAGCCCTATCACCCTCCTTCTACCGCATCCGAGTCGCTCAAGCACCGAGACGGTGCTTCTACCACTGGGGGGTTATGATACGCAACAGCCGGCACAGCCTGTCTGGAAGAAAGAGAAAGACGACGTTGGTGGCTGGTTGTTTATGAACTGTCGCCATCTTGTTCGCCGAGCACAGTGCCTCGTATTTAATTTATTAAATAAGTTACCCGTAACATTATGTATTCGCGTGACACTTGAAGGAGTGCAGTAATTTTTTTAGCACTGTGTGAACTTTCTAAAATATTAGACATTCAATGAATTGTTTTCGGAAGCAACATTTGTGGCTTGCTGCATAGAATAGCCAGCGGTGGTGGTTGCTGCAAAAGTTCACCTTTACAACAGGGGTGTGCGAATATTCGAAATTTAAAATATTTTTCTAATAGTCTTTAGTCTAACAGAGTGGATTTCATTCTCACCAGAATTACACTATTCTGGCATTCCCAAAAACAAACACAGTCAACATCCAATTAACAGTGGCTCCTTCAGATTTTCAATATGCTTCACTCCATCACACATTCATGCTGCGGCAAAGGCTACATTTCAGGCTCTGCTACTGCCGCTTATGTATTCGACTCGAGTAAATGTTGGTGCTCACATAGAGATAAAAATGTGGCAGAGGTGGAGTCCTAATACTGGTTTTGGACCTAAAATCTGAGCAGAAAGCCATAAAAAAACAAACGCCGAAGATCTTTACCTTTAGAAATTTCATGTTTCTGTTTTTTGACATTTATGAGGCAGATTTGGAACTCCGCACTCTAAACGAGAACAGCCTTGTAATCTACATCAGCTGGGCGAACATTTATGCTCAAATAGGAAAAAAAAACTGGTGAAAATAGCATTTTTGCCTTTCACATATAACACATTGGTTGCATTAAACAATGTACTAACATAATTCGACCACTGTATTGCTACACTCTTGATAAGACAATAAAATACTACCCTCCAAGCACTTCATCAACCTAGAAAAAAAGAAACACTTTTATAGAGCTATATTTTGAAAATATGCTTACCAATTCCCACCAACTTATTTCCCAGTAATTTCACTTCGTTGTATTAAAAATTATTAGAGAAATATTTGAGAAATATTCTACAAGTGTTTTACTCGATTTGTACTCACATTTCAACATTCAGATTCATTTCACACCCAAAATTTTGCCATTTTAAGTGCAAGTGGCATGAATCACCGAGCTGGTAATTAGTGTCATTATATGTGGCCTTGACTGTATACGGTTGAACTCCTTTGTAGGAGGCACACACCTGGGAGCAATTCTCGTCTCCAATATAAGACGTCTCTTATAAGCAAGACATGAAATATGCATTTTCGTATCCACCCTACTTGAATGCAGGCGCATCGGTGTCTCTTATACCCAATTGTCTTTTACACCGTCTCTTATAAAGGGGTATAAATGAAAGACTGTATAAATCTTCACCATCAACAAAGCTTATCGGTCTCCAAGGTCACTACAGCCCCCACTTGAGGCCCTCATTAGCATTCAACTCACCTAGAAGCGAGCCATCTGGATCATCGCTCATTTCCCTGTCAACGTCATCGGGGTCTTCAGCACTCTGTGCCTCAACTTCTTTCACCAAGTCTCTTATTTCCCAGTAATTTCACTTCGATGTATTAAAGATTATTGGAGAAATATTTGAGAAATATTCGACAAGTGTTCTACTCGATTTGTATTCACATTTCAATATTCAGATTCATTTCACACCAAAAAATTTTGCCATTTTAGGTGCAAGTAGCATGAATCACCGAGCTGGTAATTAGTGTCATTTATGTGGCCTTGACTGTATACGGTTGAACCCCTTTGTAGGAGGCACACATCTGGGAGCAATTCTCGTCTCCAATATAAGACGTCTCTTATAAGAAAAACACGAAATATGCATTTTCGTACCCACCCTACTTGAATGCAGGCGCATCGGCGTCTCTTATACCCATTTGTCTTTTACACCGTCTCTTATAGAGGGGTATAAATGAAAGACTGTATAAATCTTACCATCAACAAAGCTTATCGGTCTCCAAGGCCACTATCGCCCCCCACTTGAGGCCCTCATTAGCATTCAACTCACCTAGAAGCGAGTCATCTGGATCATCGCTCATTTCCCTGTCACCGTCATCGGGGTCTTCAGCACTGAGCACCTCAACTTCTTTCACCAAGTCCCTTACAGTCTTTTTCTTTCCTGGCTCCGTTTGCAGGGTCTCCGATCCAGCACTGGCATCAGCAGTACCAGACGAAGCAACATAAATGCTCCTCATATTACCAGCTCGGGAAGGTTGTCGATGCAATTGCTGCTGTTTTGGTTGCTGGTTTGAAGGGGGCTGCTGGGTTGGCTCGGGCATGCCATTGTGAGCTGACTGGCCTTCTCCTGACTCAGAGCCACCCACCCCGCTCTGTTGCTGCAATGTGCACTGTGCAGGGAAGGCGCCATTCCGGATAAGGTGCCCTTCCTTGAACAAGAGAGCACCGTCAGGACCTCCGCAAGATTTAGGTTGGAACATTGCTGGTATGGGCCCTGCATATAAGGGAAGAGGTTAATTCAGCTCAGGAGCACATAAAAGAAAATAACACTGTCCCTAATTGCAATAACAATAGTGCCCTGAAAGGGGTTACGAAACAAAAACATAAACACTCCAGAATTTAATGGTGCTAATGGCCTCCTGTGCTCAAAACAAACATCCTATTTTTTAGGCATGAAATGACCAACAAAACTCTTGAGACCTTTGTACTAAATTGCAAATGATAAAGCAAAAAAAAGCAAATATTGCACAGTAAGCCAAATGAGTGTCATAATGTTCCATGTTCCTAACAAATGTGAAAATATGACTTGAAAACCAAGTGGCCCATATGGGCGCGATGAGACACGCAGCATTGGTGGCACTCCCCTACACTAATTGGTTCTAGTAGGCTTGTACAAATAGTGAATATTAGGTTCGAAGCAAATAGGAGCTTGGATACAATAATTTCAAATGGAATTCGAATGGTATGTATGACATGTTAAAAAATGAAAATATTTATGACCTGGCTAACCTGCACAATTATTTTTCAAAATTAACATAGGGCTTTATGCATATGAAATTTATTTTTTTCGTTCAAAAGAAGTCGAAACAACTTTGAGTAGTAGTACGAATTGAAGTTTCGGTAGAATACGAGTGATAACCTGTAAAATACTTTACATTTTAAAATTTATTATGCTTGGAGCATATAAGCCTCCAAAACAATTTTTTAAGTTTATAAAATAATGATTTGAATTGAGGTTAATATGGTAATTTATTGGAGCCCTGCAACACTGTTTCAAGTAGCCATGGAATGGATTTACGAAACAAGCTTATAGTCTCACGAATTTACTTAAGAATACGTCCAGTACGAGCGTACGAGCGGAGTTGCAAATATTTGTTGCACGCTGCAATTGCATTCTCTCTTCTCGCCTCGACGAAAGCACTGGAAGCTAAGCAGGCAGGGATAGCACGGGTAAAAAAACCCATCCCACACATCTAGTTACTTTGACAATTTTTTTCTCTCTCTTTCCTTTCTACGAATACGTAACCTTTCCGTGCGATCGCGCACATACGCGTGAACAAGTGACCCTGTCCTTCTACCGTTTTCTGCCAAGCACGCTCCACACTGCAGTGTGAAGGTGCGGCTCGGCAACATTCTATAAAAAAGTGCTGCCTCGTCAAGGTTGAAAATGTCGCTCCCTGCTGAGCGCATGTGTCACAGGACGTGCCACAGGGTTGCTTGACAAAGTTTATTTGTCTCTGCGCTGAGACTTCACGCACTTCACGTTCGTGGAAAGCGTCGAAGTAGTCGTAAGCTTGGATAGGTAAGAAAAAAATGACAGCATATCCACGGGGTGAACGGTGGAGAGTGGGGCAAAGCATCCGTCCGTCCATTCGTTCCTGCTTCTGTCCATTCGTGCGTCCGTCTGTGTGACTGTCCATGCATCCATCCGCCCATCTGTGTGTGCATCTGTTCGTGCATCCACACGTCCATTCGTGCGTCCATTCCTGCGTGCGTCTATTCCTGCGTGCGTCCATGCATCCGCCCCTGCGTCCGTCTAAGCGTCCATTCATCCGTGCAGCCATTCGTGCATTCGTCCATGCATCTGTCTGTGTGTCCGTTCGCCCATCTAGTCAACACTCCAAGTACCACCATTTCGCATCTTTTCATCACATATTCCGCATATAGAAGCACCTCCATCCAGGAGACATTCCAAAGAATAAAAGAGAGGTGGCACACGCACACTTTCTTACGGCTTGCTCTTCAGGTGTACTTCACACCTTTAACCACCTCAAGTTCATGGTATATACTAGTTGACTGTATTCATGGCACTGCTGCCCAACGCCCGCTAAACCTTTCTAAAACCAAGGAGGTTACGCCCAGCGAGTATAACGTAGAACCCTTTCTTGTCAGATAGTGCTCAATGTACATGCCAATTGATGCTAATGGGGAATGAGAGATGGGAGAATACGACTTTTAGTTAACACGCACGCTGTGAATTTTTTATTGTTCAACAGCGCACAGGAGAAATCTCCCACTGGCACCACCTTGAAGGTAAATGTGTAAGACATGTTACGCACTACTACGAGGGATGAGCGAAGTCGCTTTAAGAAGCTTCGCCCCTAAAAAAAACTGACAGACTTCAGGCATGGCAGCGTCACGCGAGTCTTGTGGTGGGAATTTTCCAGTGGTGGAATTTTCATTACACTACCGGTCAAGATATCTAGTTATCCGCAATCCGACCCAAAACTACTTCGAAAGAAAGCAAATATACATGGTACAAATAGCAAAATGTTCAGTGCCATTTTTCAGATATCCGAGTTTGAGTTAACAAGGTATTACTGTCTAGAGCATATACCCTTCCAAAGACACACACTGGCAGTGGTAGAGCCTGCAGGGTGAATTTCTCATTTAAATTACACCACCCAGGACTCCACTCTGCGTGTCCACATAAGTATAAAAGCAATGACCACCTTTGCATTATGTCCTCTATAAATGTGCGCACTATGGCCAGAAAACTAAAGAGACGTCAAATCCCCATAAAAAAAATAACAAAGGCGTCATACTATGAACCTTGCCACCCCACCTTGAGTCTGATCTCCGTCCCTCAAGTCTGTTTCTAGGCACCCGACTGCTTCCGGGACATCCTCTTCGACATCCAACTCCAGGGACTTGTCAAGGAGGTTGCCTTTTTCGCCTTCACCCACAAAGGCTCGATCCTGGTCCGCGTCAACATACTCGAGTATGTTGAAGCTGTCTCTAAGACCTGATTGCCAAAAAGGAACATAAGCAAAAATAAGGCAAATTAAAGAAAGTTCTCTAAGCCGAAAAAAGACGCTGTACCTTAAGACCCTTTCATTCGTTTTGAATAAATATCTATTTTGAACAAATGTGCAGAGTTCATATGTACTCGCGTGACGCTTGAAAGAGTGCAATAACTTTTTAGCATAGTGTGTACTTTCTGAAATATTAGACATTTAATGAATTGTTTTCGGAAGCAACATTTGTGGCTTGCTGCATAGAATAGCCCAGCGGTGGTGGTGGTTGCTTCAAAAGCTCACCTTTACTTAAAGATGGGAGAATATTCAAAATTTCAAGAATTTTTCCAATAGCGTTTAATCTAACAGAGTGTATTTCATTCCCACCAGAATTTCACTATTCCGCATTCCTAAAAATAAACACAGTCAGCATCCAATTCACACTGGCTCCTTCAGATTTTCAATATGCTTCACTCCATCACACTTTCATGCTGCGGGCAAAGGCTGCCATTCAGGCTCTG
>WOVY01001792.1:0-94915 GCA_013436015.1 Rhipicephalus annulatus | reverse complement strand
TCCGGTGTACTTGGGGATGTCGAGGTCAGCCGATGGTTCTGTCATGGTGCTGGTCATTGTCCTCCTAGGCGATGATTCGGTAGTCAATGTACGGTCAGGGCGTCTTCTGGGGAACTGCGTCGACGATGAGTGACTGATATATATATATATATATATATATATATATATATATATATATATATATATATATATATATATATATATATATATTGTTAAGCGGTTTATTGGCGGACACTTAGCGATGCTTATCGACAGCGACAGTCAATGCGGGGATCGACTCTCTGCGCGAGCTGCTCTTCTTCTTATGCAAAGGGCGACCCACTAGAAGGCGCTGAAGAGGACGACCCACTGTTCAAAGGCTTTACCACAACTACCCCGGGTACGAAAAGGGAGCCGCCTGGCGACCTAACAGGTGGTTACAATGAGCGGGTCATGGTAGGCCTTCAGGCGCTCCACGTTAACAATGTCGCGTCCTCGACGACGCATGTCCGAAGATGGTTCGATGGGTTCAATCAAGTAGTTGACTGGGGAAGTGCATTTGACGACACGGTAGGGGCCTTCGTACTTGGGCAACAGTTTTGAAGATAGGCCAGTTGCAGTAGTAGGGATCGAGAGCCAGACGAGCGCTCCAGGGAGGAACGTGGGCGCAGTAGTGCTGGCGTCAGCGCGAATGACTTTTTGACGCTCTTGATCATGCGCTGTAAAGGTCCTTGCAAGCTCTCGACACTCTTCAGCAAGCTTGGCTGTAGCAGAAATAGGCGCCCACTCGGACGGATCTGGCTTGTACGGAAGTATAGTGTCGATGGTGTGTGACGGGTGCCTTCCATATAATAAAAAGAAAGATGAAAAGCCAGTAGTGCTTTGAGGGGCGGTGTTATATGCGTAGGTGACGAAGGGTAGAATGTCATCCCAATTTGTGTGATCGGCGGCGACGTACTTGGAAAGCATGTCGCCGAGCGTACGGTTGAAGCGTTCCGTAAGGCCATTCGTCTGCGGGTGGTAAGCAGCAGTTTTGCGGTGAACAACGTTGCACTCTTTGAGAATGGCTTCGACGACTTCAGACAGGAAGACGCGGCCTCGATCACTGAGCAGTTCCTGAGGTGGACCGTGTCGCAGCATGAATCGTTGGAGCAGGAAGGAGGCCACATCGCTCGCTGTAGCCGCGGGGAGAGCGGCAGTTTCGGCGTATCGCGTGAGGTGGTCCACAGCAACAATGGCCCAGCGGTTACCAGCTGACGTTAGTGGAAGTGGCCCATACAAATCGATGCCAACGCGCCCAAACGGCCTGGCAGGGCAAGGTAGAGGTTGCAGACCTACCGGTGACAGTTGCGTTGAAGTTTTGCGGCGCTGACATTCTATGCACGAGCGAACGAATTTCTGCACGTAGCGGTACATGCCGCGCCAAAAGTACCGTTGGCGAATGCGGTGGTAAGTCTTCGATACCCCGGAGTGCGCACATTGCGGATCAGAATGGAAGAATTCGCATATGTCAGAGCGCAGACTGCGAGGTATGACTAGTAGCCACTGGCGGCCGTCACCGTTGTAATTGCGTCGGTGGAGGAGGTCGTCGCGAACGGCGAAATGGTGGGCTTGACGACGCAACGCGCGAGTGGATGGAGTGGATAGATCAGTCAGCAAGTCGATTAGTGAGGCAATCCATTGATCCTTGCGCTGTTCAGTAGCAATGGCATGAATGCTAATCGAAGAAATGGCAAGGTGATACACTGAGTTGTTGGCATTGTCGTCAGGCAAGGGAGAGCGCGACAGGGCGTCGGCGTCAGCATGTTGCCTTCCATTGCGGTATAGCACGCGGATGTCATAGTCTTGCAGGCGAAGTGCCCACCGGGCGAGACGGCCTGAGGGATCTTTCAATGACGACAACCAGCATAGTGCGTGGTGGTCGGTGACGACATCAAATGGGCGACCATACAAATAAGGTCGGAACTTTGCAAGGGCCCAGACGATTGCCAAACATTCCTTCTCGGTGACTGTGTAATTAGTCTCGGCTTTAGTAAGCGTACGGCTCGCGTACGCCACGACATATTCCGGGAACCCTGGTTTGCGCTGCGCAAGGACAGCGCCGAGGCCGACACCACTGGCATCCGTGTGTACCTCTGTAGGGGCCGTAGGGTCGTAGTGGCGGAGTATGGGAGGCGACGTCAACAAACGACGAAGTGTTCTGAAAGCGTCGTCGCACTGTGATGACCACGAATGGAGAGGCCCGTTACTTCCGAGAAGCTTCGTCAGCGGCGATATGATAGTCGCGAAGTTTCGAATGAAGCGCCGAAAGTAGGAACACAGTCCTACGAAACTGCGCAGTTCCTTGACGGATGTCGGCTTGGGGAACTCGGTCACGGCCCGAAGCTTGGCTGGATCAGGGAGAATTCCGTCCTTGGACACGATGTAGCCGAGTATTGTCAGCTGCCGAGCTGCAAATTGGCACTTCTTTAGATTCAGTTGCAGACTGGCGTTGCTCAGACGCGTTAAAACATGCCGAAGGCGTTGAAGATGCGTCGAGAAGTCAGGAGCGAAAACGACGACGTCATCGAGGTAGCACAGGCACGTGTGCCATTTTAGGTCACGCAGAACTGTATCCATCATGCGCTCAAAGGTGGCGGGCGCATTGCACAGCCCAAACGGCATAACGTTGAACTCGTACAAGCCGTCGGGAGTGACAAAAGCGGCCTTCGGTCGAGCGTCCTCAGCCATAGGTACTTGCCAGTACCCTGAGCGCAAATCGAGGGATGAAAAGAATTCTGCTCCTTGCAGGCTGTCAATCGCGTCATCTACCCGCGGTAGTGGATACACGTCCTTACGGGTGATCTTGTTGAGGCGTCGGTAGTCCACACAAAACCGCACAGAACCGTCCTTCTTCGTGACGAGAACGACAGGAGATGCCCAGGGGCTGCTAGAGGGGCGAATAACATCGCGGCGAAGCATGTCGTCGACTTGCTCGTTGATTACACGGCGTTCTGTGGGGGATACGCGATAAGGACGTTGCCGCAGCGGTGGCTGTGCGCCTGTGTCGATGCGATGCGTAACGGTGGATGTGCGGCCGAGAGAAGGTTGAGCGACATCGAAAGAAGAGCGGAATTCTTCCAACAGGCCCAAAAGCTGGGAACGCTGGCCCTGCGTAAGGTCGTCGGGTATGCAGGGACCGAATATATCATCGGATGATGAACCAGATGTCGAAACAGCACCAAGCGTACAGGAACTTGAGCAGTGCATGTCATCGGGTTGATCCATAACTTGCGCGTCTTCGATGGGTTCCACGCTGCCGAGACATTCCCCTCGCACCAACGTAACGCTGTACGGAGATGAGTTCACAACAAAAATAGTGGTGCTGCCGTGAGTGAGTTGCACGGTCGCGAAAGGAACCAGCAAGCTTTTTTTTATGAAGACACGATGAGATGGCGAGAGGAGTGCAGCGGTGTCAGAAAGGCTTGCGCAGTAGAGCGACACCGCAACGGACGAGTTTGCAGGCACTTGAGTGTCGTCTCTGACGAGTACCTTGCTTGCAGCGGATGGATTGTCGGCCGGCGTCAACGAAGAGAATGGCGTGAGTTCTATTTCTGCTGGTGCGCAATGAATGACGGCGTCGTGGCGGGAGAGAAAATCCCATCCTAGGATGACGTCGTGAGAGCATGAAGAAATTATGATGAATTCGACCGCATACATCACGTCCTGAATCATAAGGCGGGCTGTGCACATCGCCGTAGGGTGAATACTTTGGGCGCTGGCTGTACGGAGTGAGAGCCCCCAAAGCGGCGTGGTCACTTTGCGCAGTAATCGGCTAAGTTTTTCGTCCATCACGGATATGGCGGCTCCAGTATCTACAAGGGCATATGCACGAACGCCATCCACAAGCACGTCTATCACGTTCGACGGGCTTTCCTGAGGGCTTCCGCAGTTCGACAGCGTCGCAGCCCTTGCCTCGTGGACTGCGACGACTAGTTTTCCTGGTCGCCCTCGAGTGGACGTGGCCGCATTGGCGACAGTGAGCGACGTCGTGGAGATGGTGAACGGCGGGTAGACGGAACGGGGCGGGACGACGGTGACGTAGGCGGCGGTTGGTCATAAAAGCGGCTTGACTGGCTGGAAAAGTTGGAGGCGAACTGCGGTTGCTGCACACGATTGCAATAGCGTGCTACATGACCGACGCAACCACAAGCAAAGCAGATGGGGCGATTGTCAGCAGTGCGCCATTGGTTTGCGGGTCGCATCCATGTCGCAGAACGCGATTGGCGAGCCGGCTGCTGATATGAGTGCATGGTAGGCGGCACTCGGGGCACGTGGGTGACGCCGGCGTATGTAGGCGAGACCGTTTCTCCAAAAGCCTGGGGCCTCGCGACGGTTTCGGTGTAATTTAGGGGAACAGTTGCAGAAATCGGTGGGGGCGGCCTTGAAACAACTTGGGCGTAGCTGAGTGGCACGGATGCAGGAGGCGGCTGGTGGTATTCAGGGACGACCTCCGCGATTTCCTGCTGAATGGCTCGGCGGAGCGGAGGTAGAAGTGTACTTGATGGCTGTTGAGCATGTTGTGGGGAAGCAAAAGCCAGTAGAGAGACCTGGCGGGCAACTTCCTCACGCACGAACGACTTGATTTCGGCGAGCAAGGTTGCGTGGTCAGGAACTGCTGACAGGGCCGAGAGATCAGCATCACGTGGTGGCGGGCGACGGGTCATCAAGCGCTGCCGCCGCAGCTCGTCGTAACTTTGGCATAACATGATGACTTCTGCCACAGTGCGGGGGTTCTTTGCCAGGAGCATGGTGAAGGCATCGTCGGCGATGCCTTTTAGAACATGCGTGATTTTGTCTGCTTCTGACATGTTCAGGTCGACTTTCTTGCACAAGTCAAGGATGTCCTCGATATAACTTGTGAAGGACTCGCCGGTCTGCTGGGCTCGTTCACGTAAACGCTGTTCAGCTTGCAGCTTACGAACGGCCGGGCGGCCGAACACGTCGACGACAGCGGTTTTAAAAGCGGACCATGTCGGGAAATCAGATGCGTGGTTGTTGTACCACATGCCGGCCACACCCGCGAGATAGAAAAACAGGTTGCCGAGTTTACCTGCCTCGTCCCAATGGTTGGGGACGCTCACGCGTTCGTACATGGCCAGCCAGTCCTCGACGTCGGTGCCATCCGCTCCGGTGAAGACAGGAGGGTCGCGGATGCGGGGGACACCGGGACATGGCGTCGGCGTAGGAGGAAGCGTTTGCTGGGCGGCGTCTTGGTGCATGGTTGGAGGCACGGTACGGGATCGAAGCTCCAAGGGCATTGAATGCGGACCGAAGGTGTTTGAAGGGCCGATCACTCTCAGCACTCTCCACCAAATTGTTAAGCGGTTTATTGGCGGACACTTAGCGATGCTTATCGACAGCGACAGTCAATGCGGGGATCGACTCTCTGCGCGAGCTGCTCTTCTTCTTATGCAAAGGGCGACCCACTAGAAGGCGCTGAAGAGGACGACCCACTGTTCAAAGGCTTTACCACAATATATATATATATATATATATATATATATATATATATATATATATATATATATATATATATATATATATATATATATATATATATATAGGCCCGAATTCCCATACCCTACTGCTTGCGCCCCAACTTTACACATGACCGTTATCCAACTGTAATCAAGAAAATTATAGTTCGCCTAAAATTTTCACAGGACTGCTGCAAATGCTGCCTACTACGGCCAGTAGAGATATTAAAGTTTACGTGTGCTCACGTACACGCGATTAGTAACCATTACCAGCGCTGATACACTGAGTGTGTATGGGAATGACAACGATTACTGTGATATACTTGAACCAAATATTTGTGGTGCACCTGAGACAAAGAAAAAATAAATGACAGAAGGCAGAATGGGGTGCCAGCCCCATCCTGTTTGGCACTTTATCCTGTCTTTCTACGTTTTTTCTTCTTTATCTTAGTTGCACTACAAATATTTCGTTAAGCTATGTACAAGCTATTTGTACAGCAGTGAAAAAAATCACGGCATATCCACGGAGTGCATGATGATGAGTCGGGTGAAACGGCCGTCCGTCCGTTCGTTCTTGCTTCCCTCCGTCCATCCGTACATGTGTCCGTCCGTCTGTGCGTCCAGCCATGTGTCCGTCTATGCGTCTGTCCGTCTACGCATCTATCCATCCATCAATCCGTGCGTCCGTCCATGCATGATCTCTGTCTGTCTATACGTCCACCCCTTCCGTCTATCTAGCGAAGTACCGCCATTTCGCTTCCTTTCATCATATATTCAGCATATAGAAGTACCGGCATCCAGTGGACATTCCAAGGACTAAACGAGAGGTGGCACTTGCGAACTTTCTTACGGCCTGCGCTTCGTGTCTACTTCCCAATTTTCACCGCCTCTAGTTCATACGTATATACTAGTTCACTATATTCATGGCGCTGCGGACCAATCCTCGCTAACACCAAGGAATTTACGCTCAACGAGTTTAACGGGGCAACCCTTCCTGGTCAGATAGTGCTTAAAGTGTGTCCTTCTGATACTAGTTTATTTTTAGTAAGCATCAAATTCAAGGCAAAATTTATTGGAGATTAGGTCATCAATACTCGTCTCTAAGTTATTTATTCAGAAACAACTATCTTTTTTATTTATGAATAATGTTAGCGGGCTTTCTTCTCAATCAAAAAGGGTGCACTAGTCCGGCCGTGGAGGTGGCTACCCACTACTCCTACATACATCGCGGACGCACGACCCACGGCATAGGGAGCTTCTCCCCCAATATCAACACGTAGTTATTGCATGTAGGCAGTAAATACCACATTTAAATCTCCAGTGAAAGCTGTTATGATGATCACAAGGGTAGTTTTTGGCGCCGTACTTGTCCGCTGGTGCTGGTGTGCGTAAACCCTATCGTACTAACTAGGAGTAAAATTAAGTAAACGTAATAGACGTTAAGGACACAATGGGACTCGAACCCGGGTGTCCTGCGTGCCAACCCGGTATTCTACCAGTGAGCAGTGCAGGTGTTTGGAACTAAGTTGGAAGCAGGCCTGATTTCGGGAAAGAAATCTCGTTAATATTAGTAATAAAGTGTTTTAGAATACAGCCAGGCGTCACTTAATGCGAATCTCATAACGAGTGAGTTGTTGAATGCCCCAATTCCTTGCAAGCGCCTCAGGCATAATTTTTCATGGCCGTCAGCAGTGGCGTACGAACTCTTTTCCGAATGGTCGTGGTGGTGGGGGGGGGGGCAAATGTACCTCACTCGTCACCAGGAATATATGAATATATATATATATATATATATATATATATATATATATATATATATATATATATATATATATATATGGAGAGAGAGAGAAGTTCATGGACACGCTCGCAGTTGTATATGAATTTATATGAATTTGCCATTACAGAGCTGACACGATGCGCTTTCTTAGATACTAGGAAGTTTTAAGCCCAATTTCCGCGTCCAAAATGCAACGTTCATCTTGCTATCACGGCTCTTTCTCCCCATTGTGCTTTGGTACTTAACATGTAGATACCACAATGGTTTGTATAATAAATTTACCATGGATGTTAGTCGTCGGTATGGAAATGTACCAAGCGTCAACAAAAATACACCCAAGTTACACGGGGTATTGCTGCCAAACACCAAGATATACATTCGGAAAACCCTCCTCTATGAATGAACAGTAAATATTTTGTTACCCCTAGAAAGGCACATTTTACTTTCGAATTATAGGCCGATTACCGTGACGGAGGGCTCAACCATGTTTTTTCATCGAGTGATTGCTGTTTGATTTTTTATCAGGTATATTACACTTTCTTGCATATATTCAGGCTTGTGTGTGTTTTATAATTTAGTCTCAACACTATTTCTGCAGCGTGCAACCGATAATATTATTGCTATTGTTCTACTACTGCTGTTACCTTATTATCAACTTTTCTACCTTTTCATTTAAAAATGTATAATCTATATTGTTACGGGCATACTACATTGTTTACACTCATCGTATTTGTATTGATATTTCTAAAAGGCCCCCAGGCACATACATAAATACGCCAATACAATCGATTTAAATATTTTTTTTCTTTGCAAGAACCAATTTTGGGCGATTATAACGTCAAACTTCCCGCATTGCTTCATATTTAAAAGGCCGTTAGCTGTATTTGGTGTTTGTAAACAGTCTTTGTCAAGCACACAGCAACAGTTTGTTAGGCGAGGCGAAAATTGACGCGAAAATGATCCATCGCGTAATGACCACTGATGAACGACCACGTAAAATAAAATTCGATTCGTCATATTGTTTACCTTTTGTTCTTCGGCATTTAAAATTTTCTGTGGGCCACAAACTCGCCTGCTTGTTAAAAGGCATCACGAAGCTGGAGAGCATCTCCTTGTAAATGCAATTCAAGTAGGCTAGCTGCCAATTACATATGGAGGGGCTATTTCTTGGAAGTGGCGAGATGGATTAGTAGCACAATGAAATATTTCTACTTGAAGCATAATGGTGTTGTTTAGTAGCTTGTGTGCTTATATATCTCTGTGAGCTCACACTCTCTGACAAAAAGAGAAATAGAGAGAAACAAGCAGCGCTGCACGTGTGTGCTTCTTTGCTGTCAGAGATGTATTTTAACTAAGCCTCCATTGTGCTAAAAACCATGGTCTCACCTTCTGCCTTGTCCGGGGTCAAGTTGCGGGGCAAGCTTAAAAGCTGAGCTTCCTACTGAGCCCAAGTCCACTGCTTTATTCATGGCTTTTTGCAAGCTACCGCTATGGCTCCAAGTTACTGTTAGCAAGGCTGATGAGGCTTATCAGAGGTTAAAGCGGAAACATTTTTTGGCGTATCAATACGAAAAACCTAATCATCAAGAACGATTCGTCAATTCATCGGCTCACAACAGCTTCGACAAAGCAGCGGTGACGATATATTCATTTCGAACAAAATTATTTTCTGGAAGCAGTAAATGGTTTTACCGGTTTTAAAAAGAAAGTTTGCTTGTTCCCATCTGTAACTGCTTCAACAAATCACAGCAGAATAAAGGCATGAAGAAAGGATGTAATATTATAGGGCCCCTGTTCAGCGCTTGCCTGTTCTGCATTACTACAGCTGAAGACTCGAAAGCATCGCATAGGCGGCCCACACCGCAAAAAGCCTACAAGGAAAATTAGCACAGCGGAAATGTCGAAATTTCACTATGTTGTAACATTGCCTCGTAAATTTTTCATTCTCCAGTAAGAACGTAGATTACTGTTGTGATTCGCTTTTTGTTGGTTTTTCCAGCCTGCAGCCTAGAGGGACCATTGTCTAAAGGGGGGGGGGGGGTGAGCCCTTCCAACTTTCCCATAGCAACCACTAACTGCAACGTATAAGCAAATGTGATACACTGGAGGCTGCGCGGTTGAAAAAGGGGAGTTATTTCCTGCCATTCGCTTGATCGTGCACAAACAACAGTTGTTGAGAAGTGCTCAGTGACCAAACTTAAAAGACTGGAGTAAACTTCACATTAGTTTGGTACTAAATTTCTGTAAGAAAACTATGTGCGCTCTCATAACAAACGTGACTAGGTCAAGTACGACGGGTCCTACTCGTGATCGTTAATAATTTTCGCATTAGTTCGGATATTTTTGGTTTAATGTTTGCTCACATTGTGCATGTGTCAGTCGTTAATTATAAATGCTTTATGACTTGACACTTTAACAATAGGTGTCTGTCTGTTTTTGTTTCATGGCAAACGTGGAAATAAAGCCTTATTTTAATTGTACTGATAGAGCTTAGTCTTATAGAGAAACCGGTCAGTTTCACTTTCACCACTTCAGAAAACAGGTACGAAATGTTCTTTTAAAATATGGTAAACAAATCTTTACGAATGGCCACATAGCTCAAGCAACCAGCGGACGTCGAAAAGGCACGAGTGCATTCCACTTGATTGCGAAGTGGTTAAGCAAGACTCCATCGGCAACCCTGTTCCTCTCAATTTTTCGTCATTTCCTTCTATTTGGTGACCTAACCAGCGACGTCATGAAAGAAATGTTCTGTTCGTGATTTACTTCTAGTAGGATGCCCGCCAGCCGCCAGTGGTAAAAGCAGCGCTGCCGCTGCGTATCAGCATGCGAGAGCGAATACATGGGAGCTATAGCGAGTTTCCACTCCCTGCTCCAGACAACAAGTCAAAGCTGTATTTTGCCAACATTGTGCAACTAGACAGAACATCCTCTGTTACTATCAGGGACTGTTACAGAATTTTTATGAGCCTGGCGTTGTAAATTGTTTGTTGAACATCCCCCGCTAATGACATGCCATCAAAGGACTTCAAGATTGATGAAGAAGAGAATGTATAGGGAAATAGAACATGCTCTTTAACATGGATGCTGGGCTTTGTGTCTTTTTCACTTGGCGTTTTCAAGGGCTGAAGTGCGGTTTTCCCACACATGAGACCAGTATATAGACTTCATGAAAACCGTTGTGTTACATGGTTGGTGTAATACACGCTATATTTCTTCCTGTCGCCATCATCACACACGCACAGCATTGCCGTGCACATTGTTGCAAACAAGAGGATACCAGCTCAAGCTGGCTTCTATGTATTACACTGATGTTCTCTCTAAGTTCAATTTAGGTAAGAATTTTCGCTCTGCTTGCCTTTCCATCATTAGGCGTAATTATTTACAACCGGACACCACCTGACTTGCCCACGCTGGTTGAAGACAGGGAAGGCATCCAGTTCCATCCGGCTCAGCTCGTCAAGTACACGGAGTAGGCCAGCGTCACGACCGAAATGCCGAGCAGCTCAGTAGCTACCAGAGGTCTCATCTGGCCAGTTGTGAGTATTACGAGTATGAATGTCTGCGCCAATTTTGTGCGAAACATTGTTCGACTCAGAGAAACGACCTCACGGGAAGAGTATACGCGTCTTACCCTGCTTTTCACGCAAACAACGTTTGTTCTGAAAGTCACGACACGTGCATGTGCTGTGGAATATTGATCGCGAGTAGTCATTTAAGGTTCGGAGCAGCATGGCTACTCAGAACCTTACATGGCTTTGAGCAACGGCTGCAAGAGTGCGTGCATATCCGGTATTTTTGGCCCAGTTACTGAGGAAGCAAGCAATAATCATGAAGTTCCAAAGAAAAGTGGCTGACTTACTTCGACTATGTTCGCCTTATTTGCAGTAGTATTTATTGCGCGTGTTTCTATGCATGTTCACTGTCACAGGTTGTATCCCTGCTGCACTACGATAATGTGAAAGGCCACTTGGGACCTCTGGCACCAGCGGGATATCCTGTCGTGTGCATTCCGGTAACATGCAGCTTGTAGTTTGCACGACGTCCGCATTGAACCATATATGTTCCACAAACACACAAACACACACACACACACACACACACACACACACACAAAACTGTAGGCCTGTTATGAATTGAATTGGACTTGGCAGGATGAGCCAGGTGGTTCATGCAGTCACTTCTTGCAGCCGTGGGACACGCATCACCCAGGCTTTGCCACTCTCGGTGCCAGCTGAAAAGGATCCACGTGGAACGGTCCTCCGAGCAACCTTCTCTACACGTGGGAGGCAAGAGCCATGGACGACGACGGGTCGGTCGCGTTCGAAACCACCTCCCAGGAGACGCCCTTTGCAGAATCGGGTGAGCAGCAGAGGCACACCGTTTCATCACAGACATGAGGATGTTGAATAATAGAATCGAAAAAAAAAGTGCGGCAGGAACGTCTAGTCTTTCAATTATCCATAAAAAGTTTTAGGTTGAAATGAAAAAAAACGTTGCGCATCCGCTTATATACCAATTTTTTCTAGAAATGAGCAACGTTTCTCGTACTTCGAGATAATGATCATCGAAATTGCATGGCGAAATCGAAACTGATTGCGCCTGGTGAAATTAGATAGGTGATGCCGACAGGATGATCAGCTTTTACTCTTGCGGTTAATTATTCGTGGCCACGACGGATCACTGCGTGTAACTCCTCCGCACATACAGCGCGATATGCAAAGAAGCTCGTGTCCCGAGCTGGCAGAAATAAATCCAGGATTCTTCACTACGATTGAAAACCCAAGCTAGCAGTTTATAAGTTAAGAACTATCCGAATACCATGAAACCTCTTTCCTCAGACAAAAAAAAATTGCCAGATCCAACGTATACCTGAGAATCGACGCTATTCCAAGCATGCGGAGTGAAGGTGACCGTATCGCATTTTTTTATTGAGTGACACGTGATTAAATGACGCTAAATATATGTACAAACGTTGCACGCACAGACGTATGTTGAAAAGTTGTAGATGATGATATAATCAGCTGTTTGCACTTGCGCAACGATACCAACCTGAACATGCGTATTACCAACACAAGAAGCTGATATAAGGCGGTGATGCTCGCGAGGATGTTGGCCCCTGGCACGGCTACGTGAACAAACTTCAGCGCATCGCAACTAACTACAATTGACGTTAACCCGACGTGACGGCTGTACGAAAGGAGTACATACGTAATGTTTATAAAATTGGCTAGGCAGCACTGCAACCACTACTGACGTTTCACGAAGATTGGCGTCTATTTGAACAGTAGTTCCGAGACCTGGCATAGCTCTGTGGTAAAATGCTTCATTGCCATGCAGAATTCCTTGGTTCGATTCAAGCTGGAACCCTGACATTTATTCTATGCCTTATTTGGGTCGACGCTACCGATGTGCGGTATTGATTAACGCTCACGCGTTAAAATTGTCCATGTGTGTTCTCGTCATTCCTGGGTAGATATGAAGTGTCAATCACCTGTGGGACATACCCGCACATCACTGGCACATACCCACACGTGGGTATGTGCGACTGTGTGGCGGGATGTCTTTGGCGATGTAACCGACGGGATTGTGACATTATTCATGTCTTGATGAGCGCATCATATTCATAAATCCATCTTACTCTCCTTTGCTAATATTTATTCACGCCAAGTTAAGGGGTTGACCATGGGAGCACCCAAACGTAAGCGGCAAGATAGATAGATACGTTCGAAGTCACCGAAATTCGCTAAAAAATGCCTCCCAATAAAAAAAGACAATGCTGAATTTTACATGGTCTTAAAAGAACTCGCGATTCGCAATGGCGCCTCCTGTTACTGTCGAATGTATCGCGGAAAATGTTGTAGCCTACCCTGAAAAGGCTCATTCATTCGCAGACATAAACAGGAGAATTGTCCCCAAACTAAATCTGATTTACCTTTTGCTCCTCTCTCTCACTCTCAAGAAGTCGTCCGGTAATAGACTGTCACAACTGCCGCATTGTTTGGAGCAGAAATGTTGTGTTCCCGCAGGTCCTTGACAATATGTACATCTCGAGCGGATCGGCCATGAGACATCGTTCAAGAAACACGAGACTCTTCAGGTCACCGACTGACGTTTAGCGAGCCTGTGGTTATTAGCGGCTCCCAAGGTGCGTGTGGTGCACTTCATATCGCGTAAAATTGAGTTCACAATAAATTAATAAGCCTAACGAGATCACCATTGGAGTTCTATTTGTATAACCTGGCCGTTTAACGTACGTATACATTTATTTTTAAGTATGTATACATTTATTTTTAAAAGGAACAAATAAAAATATGAAAAAAAAAGGTCTGTGGCCCCACCGGCGATTCGAACATACCATTCCTTGCTCCTCAGTGCGCTATATTAACCAAGTAGATCACGCCGCTCATACTGTCCATCACACTAACGGCGACCTATTTGTATACACCATTCGCCACTGACCTACTGTCAATGGATTCATAGGAAACATTGTTGAACAAACATGTATTTCGTTTATCTAAACATTGACGCATGCGATGGCTTGATCAATAGAGAGAGGGGTTCACTGAAGCACACGCAAATGGATACAAGGGGCATTGCAACGTGTCTCTGGCTCCACTTTCACTCTACAGCAACAGAAAAAATTGTTCGCATCAAGTTCAGGACTGTTCTGAAAGAGGCTGGAAAGTGTCCTGCCTGTGAATGCGCACCGCCGCTATACCTTTAGACACACAAACTCAGCTCGCTGCCCCAGATGAGATGTGGTGACGCTTGTGCCGTTAAAACATCGCACGGCTTCATCGTCACAACAGTGTACATGTCACCAGGAACGTTGTGGACTGACGTCCCGAACTTCTTGCTGCAAAACGTCCGTGCCACGTGCCTCCAGGTTGTGCCTCTTATAGTCACAGGAGACTTCAACGTTAGTGTACTTCAGCATGAAAACCAGTGGCTTGTCACGTTTCTCCATGCCAAACTTGGACTTCGTCTCCATTTGGACGTCACGTAGTCCATAGTTCACATAAACACCTGTTTAAATACTGTAGGTTACTGCATTACTGTCAATTCAAGTACAATCAACCGTGTTCTCAACATTTCGCATGGTTCCTAAATCTTCTAATTCGTATAACAGCCTGATGTAATGCTATCACATTTCTTGCTTTAGCCTTGTGCCGAAACTATGACTTTTTTTGCCTCGCAGATTATTTATGCAAGCCTTCGTTCTTGTCTGATCTTTGTAGGCTTAGTTTTATCTGTCTAAAGCGTACTGCCGTTTTTCTGACCTTCGGCAGCCCCATTACTCGCAGTCTAGTTCTATTTACAAATCTTGATTTTTCGGTTCTCGCCTACTCCTCTTACAGAGTTAGCCTCCGTAGAAAATAGCTGTGATTATATCTACTGTAAACCAAGAAGTTTTTTTTGAAATTTCTCTGTCATGGTGTACGAGGTAAACACTCAAGCTTTCTTAGCTGCTAACAAAGATACAAAATTAGTAACCCCAAATAACTTGATCCCAGAGTCACCTGGGCCGGTCAAATTCTGCGACCAACTTGTGAAATATTTTGCTATTAAAATCTGTGTTTCCAGCTTATTACTACTTCTTTTTTCTGTATTGTCCTCTCTGGGCAAAGGGAATCGCCCACATTAGGCGGCATGCCTCCAAATGTTCGGCAGCTAACTTATGGCTGAACCCGCAATACGCTATTGAATCATTTCTTGTTCCTATTCCTTTTTGGTATAAACAGGAGGATACTTGGTTGTTCTGCAAGTGATCTTATCTAGTAGGGTAATTTGTGATCTATTGTGAAATGTGTGGCGATAAAATTTAAGTGTATGAGATGCATTAACTATTTCAATGTACTGATGTTTAGATGTCCTGTCCCGCACATCTGATCCACTGCTGCTAAGTCTTCCAAAGCTTCATTGAGTTCCCGCAGGAGGACCATAAGCGGCTGGCAGAATGAAATCTGTGTTAGACTGCGTATTTTCACTGGGAGTCATTCAGCATTGGGGAAAGAAATGTCCACTACTAAAGTGTTATCTTAATCAACAACGCTAAACCATCGCCTCGTCTCTTCAGTTGTGGCTATACAATGGGCCCCCATCATTCAAACATGTCAGTGCCATTATCGTGTACAGTGTATTCGATTACAAAAATATTTTAGGAAAGTGGTTGACCCATTCAGCCATCATTCCGATTTCGTCAAAATATTTTTGCAGGCTACCGCTGATGCTGAATGAATGATGAGTGAATTTGTGCTCACTGTCAACATCGAAAATATCTTCAGCCTCAGAGAAATTTCGGACAGCGCAACAGCCAATTGCCGTGGGCATATTTTTGGCTTTCTTCAGCAGAATCTTTCCAAGTTTCACTATATAAATTGATAATCGCTGTTTTTTTCTTGCTGGTGTTCTCGCTCACCACACCACATTGCGTTCCCCGCCGCGGTTGTCTAGTGGTTATGGTACTCACTGCTAACCCTAACGTTGTGGGATTGAATCCCGGCTGCGGCGGCTGCATTTAAGATGGAGGCGACCATCTTTGGTGCACATGTGCTTAGATTTAGGGGCACGTTAAAGGACGCCAGGTCGTCTATATTTTCGGAGCCCATCACTACGGCGTATCTCATAATCGAATCGTGGTTTGGTGACGTGAAACCTCAGATATTTTAAAATTAGAACGCATTGCGATTCAATATTTTCAGATTATACATGAATGAAAGGTTCGCGGAGACTGTCCGTTTTAGTGAAAAGTCTTGGTTTATCTTTTTATCAAACAAATCTCTTTCTGTCTCGGAATCAAAACTATCAACACGCTCAATACGCCGGCGACACTAAACATAGAAAGTAGCGTGCATGTGAATACGAATGCATTGTAGGCGCGATGCAAAACGAATCTAGAAAAGAAGCACTTTCTATAAAGTTTCAATAAAGTTTGTACAAAATACAATAAAAGCCTTTTGCAGGACAAAAAGCGAAATCACCCTAGAGCATTCGACATACCAGAGAAATGAAAAAAATTATGAAATTTTGAAACCAAACACGCCTCGTGGTTGAGTCGCTTTAAGGGCTGTTAGATAGGCTGTCAAAAGCTAGACAGACAATTGGTGCCTATTTGGTTTTCTTAGAGAACGAAGTTCTGTAAGGGAACCAAATAGATCATATTCCAAATAAAAATCAGCTAAGAGATGGACAAAACGACTCCATTGATGAGTGGCTTGGCACAGCTTAGCTACCAATGCGGTCCCCTTGCCCTGTTAGGTTCGAGTGCACTGTAGTTTGGTGTCGGCAAATGTCGAGGCTCGAGCCTTGCCGTTACCAGCCAGATCGGGCCAGGTAAAGTAGTTTTCACGGGGGGCTCACGCCTGGACTTCCGTGCTAGTGGCTGTGCCCGGGTCTGAGGTGGTGTCGCTCTTTGCCGAGTTCGTGAGATCATTCTAGATACGTTGTGCCGTCGCAGCACTAAAGACACTGGCCGGACTCTGCAGTCTGGCCATCGTTGTGTATACCTTCTGTATGTTCCACGTATTGTAACTAAAAAACAAGTACCTATTGTATGGGCAAGCTATTGGGGAACGTTTTATCGGAGACAAGTACTGAGCATATGCGGCTACCTGATGGACTAGGTGCTTATATAGTTATTCTCAATATAATGGTCTTCATTACTTGCATTTGCTACTATTTTAAATCAGGAATGTAATTTTGTAATCGATGTGATAATAGTAACAATTAATTCATATAATAAATATATGCCTGTTACTAATCATCGGAAGAGCGATCACAGAGTTCAGCGGCAGGGCAAAGTTGTTGAAACTTCCCAAAGTCAACTAGGCGAAAGGTCGGAGTTTATAGTATCGTGAAGAATCGTATGTAGACACGTTCTTTTTCCATGGCTCTGTCATGGCTCTCAGTGGTCATGTGACGTAACTTGGACATGCGCAGCCCAAATTGTGAACTTCTCAGCTCTCGTCGTGTCACTCTGTATGATGCGAGAGCTACATGATATTGTCGCAGCAGCATAGCATTGGTCCATTGGGCGAGGAATCGGGTCTAAGTATACTTGTTTGATGACATATCTGGCTTAAAAAAAACACAGTTATGAATTCCCTACCGGGTGATGTCCCCTTACCTCGAACTGTATGCTGTTATGCCTGCGAGTCCACACCGAACGTCCATGCCTTTGAAAAAGGCAATCTGTGTCAAGGCCAGCACACGAGCCCGCCTGAAGCGAACAACTCAACGGCGTCATCACGCGGCAGTGCCTTTCTGTCGCGCACACACAGCGAGCCCATCGAAGCAATCGGCACCTTCCTGTCTGGCGAGTCTGAGGCAATGCGTGGCGACGTCACTCGTCCCTGGGTGCAGCCACGTGCAGCGCAGTGGCAGCAGAATGAGAATGACGCGGCCCAGTGGTGACCCCATTGCAGGATTCTGACCTCACGGCCAGCGGCGCTTCTGGTTGGACATTTGGTTACTCAAAGAATCCTCCCGGTGCATATAAAAAAGCCCTGCGGCGCGTCGCGAGAGTAGATCTATGTGTCAGAGAAGAGAGCTCGGCTCTTCGAGTCTCTAAGCTGTCGGCCCCAGTGCCGAAATTCTTACGCCTCTGTATATATGCTGTACATAAACCTTGTTCAACTCACCGTCGTCTCGTCCGCTCGTCTATCAGCTCTGCGCAGAAGCAGTCGCGAGCTGAGAAACCTACGCTACGAACGGCTGGTGACCTTCCCGGCGGAGTTCGAAGCAGTGGCGCCTTCGGGACCGTGTTGGCGTCACCGTCTTTCGTAACAATGAATGAAATGAGTAAGCGCTGAGAAGCTCATTTGCACCTTTACTTTGAGGAATAGAACGATACCAGAAAGCAGATTGAAGCATCTCCATCCAGATCTGGCGAGTACAACCCACGTAGTCCAATAATAAGATTATCTGGGGTTTTACGTCCCAAAACCAAGATATCATTAGGAGAGACGCCGTACCGGAGGGCTTCGGAAATTTCGTCTGTCTAGAGTTCTTCAACATGCACTGACATCGCACACTACATGGGCCTCTACCATTTCGCCTCCACCTAAATGCGACCGTCGCGGCCTGCATCGAATGCGCGCGACCTTCGAAGTTAGCAGGCGATGACGTTAACCACTGCTCATCGCGGCGGACTTACTCACGTATTCCGATCGCCACCCCTTCAATAGAAGGAACATCGTTAGCAAGGCAGTGCACCATTAGAGCACGAAAAAAAAGTCATACAAACGGCTCATAATAAGTTTGTTCAAACATTCGTAAAAGCTGATTGGTTAATCTCGTATATGGCGTCACCTTTCAACGCTCCAATTGCCTGTAGGAGCCCAACTCGCACAGGCGGTTTGTTACGGCGCGGGCTCCCGCTGTACGTGACGCTGGCTTTCCCGGCATTTGTCGCAGTCGTGGAGGACTGCGGCCTTTCGGCGGACGAGCGTGGAGCGGCGCTCGCAGCGGGAGCTGAGCTTCGCGTACCGGGCCGGCTATGTGGTCCGAACGGCTTCTTGGCACGCGAACCCCACCGAAGGCGAAGGTTTCAGTGACAAGGGTGTTCTAACTCGCGATGGCAGGCTCAGTGTCCTATTGCTCACCAAAGTGCTCTTCCACGGTAAGTGTCGACACGACCGAGAAAGGTCAATTTTTTTAAATCTAAGCGTTTGAGCCGGCTTGCTACCGTTATTTCCGTGCTGTTGCGCGTGTGGCTTTAAATTTGAACTTGCTGTGAGAAGCACTTGACACTATTTTATTGAAACTTGCAGAAACCCTGCACTGCGACATAGGCGTGCGCACGGGGGTGGAGGTAGGAGGAGGCGACCGCCCCCCCCCCCAAACAACCTAATGGAGGGGGGGCACAAAGTCCAAACCTTAGTATTTACTAAGGGGTAGACTTGGCACCCTTAAATAATACTCGTACTTCATGCTGTCCGAAGCCAACCAGCCTGCACCGAAGCAGCACTCTTGGATGAAAGTATATTACACTGTAAAGAAAACCTGCAGGGGTGCATACCCCGAGGTCTCGGCAAGTCTTGTTGCTTGCGCTGATATTCTCGGAAAAGGTCGCGTGTTGAGCCGACACTACTGCTAGCTTCAAAACTTCGCTTGCCACGGCTGACTGCGTGATGTCATGCTACCGAAGAGGCCTTCGCAATCCGAACTGCCGAACTAAAAGGGCAGCAGCAGTCACGTGCTCTTGCAGGGGCGGTGGGGTTTTTCGGTGACGCCGTCGTCTGCATCACAACTCACGTGACCGCGATGTTGAGAGTGAGCTAGAGTTTCTAATGTGCATTTTTATGCAGCTGTTGCACTTTAGAGATGATGCAGTGTGTTAGAAGCTCATCGTGAGCGTTGGTCTTGACAGGAGTTTCGTTTATATCGCCTACAGTCGAAAGCTGTTGTTTTCAAAGCTCGCGACCACTTCTCCGAAAATGCTTTTCTCTTTCCTTCACCACTGCTGCTGTTACGTCTCTCAGCGATGGAAGGCTAGATTCTAAGACGAAAACGGCAGTGCATACGGCTCTCAATACGAGGGCGGCGGTGAGCGGTGAGTGGAAAAATAACATTTCACTGTTTCTTTATGTTTTGTGCACCGCACTTACGGTATAGAGAAAGGAAAGCAGCCTGCCCATGGTGACTATCCGGCCGATTCGCACCGTTGCTCTCTTGCTTTCAGTGGATTAAACATGAAGGGAAGAGCTGCACGTTTATTGTAGATGCACAATATAGTTGTGGGCGTATTTACTACTTTACTGTAGAAAAATATTCCCGCAGTCACTGAAGTGGTGGATGTTGTATTTTTCGAACACCGCAATCCCGCAACATCCACTTCCGACGGCAAAAAGGGCCAAATAACCCAGTGATTAAGCAGCTGTTCGACGAGTCGTAATCAGGCTGCAAATCGCACACTTGGAATATAGAAGCGAGTGTAGCGGCCGGTACGTTCGCTCTTAATAAAAAAATGCCCCCCCCCCTCCCCGAAGGGAATGGTGAGAAAATGCGAATGCAGTTGCGTCACGTCCATAACGGCATTTCACATGTGAGGACCCAGCGTTAGAAGAATTTTTTCTTTTTTTCTTACTCCGTGCAGTCGATAGAACCGTTCGCCGCACATGGCGTTGTTCTGTGGTGAGGAACGAGATCTGCGTTTTCGCTTTTAGTAGGTAGCGCGCCCGGTTAAATAGTAACGAGTTTTATCTGGGCGGCTTTGCCAGCGAGCGGGCGAGCGGAGAGGGCAGCGGAGTGTGACCCGATAAGAGAGGGATAGCAGAGACTCACTTCAGCTGATCGAATTGCTGCGCCGCTTGTTGATCGAGCTAGAAGCAGCTAAAGGTATTCATTTGTGGGGTAACTTCCCTGCTGATTGCATCCTCACAGCATGCAGAGACTCAAACGAGGTCGTTCTGTGTTCTATTGCTAGCGTACAGAGAGTATTTGAGTCCAGAGTCACGGCGAGTTTGCAAGACAGGATCGCATTACTTCAAGAGATTAACGATCTCTAAGAACAAACGTATTACTGTGCTTTTCTCGCTTTCTTTATTTCATGTAAAGACCTGCCACGATTCGCAACTGGAATCACAACGTCAACAATACCCTGTAAAAATTTTCGGTTTCTTTTTTGTTTTTCTTCTCTCAAACCAACACGCGTTAATTCTTCCACAGGTATACATTTACTGAAATAGCACAGGATGCTTATAAGTGACTTTACGCTTTTTCATGAAGCCTGATCTTCTCTACGGCTTTCTTCAGTCTGTTGAAGACCACGGAGACGAATGGTGCTTCTGAACGACCCTTGCACGTTGGATTTCTGTGGAACAACGTGCAAGTAAAAGCAAAGCGCAGCGTCTTTCTCGATGGTATGTTCAAGCCAGTTAAACTCGTCGTACCAGCACGCGCAAAACATTCGCGTATCGCCTGCTGTCTCTTTTTGCGGGTAATAATCCAACCGAGGCTGAATAGGGCCATGCATAAGCCTGGTGCGCCTGTCAATGTGATGGTCGTCGGACGGCAACGGCCGTGAAGGATCATCGTCACTCGGTGCGCAGCTTAAGGTCTTCATAGTAGAGCACTCTTCTTCGTCGCTGTCGATTTGATTGATATGTGAGGTTTAACGTCCCAGAACCACTATATGATTATGATAGACGCCATAGTGGAGGGCTCCGGAAACTTCGACCACCTGGGGTTCTTTAACGTGCACCCAAATCTGAGCACACGGGCCTACATAGGAAGTGCAGCTGCCGCAGCCGCGATTCGATCCCGCGATCTGTATCAGCAGCCGAGTACCTTAGCTGCTAGACCACCGTGGCGGCGTAACCAGGTGAAGTAACTGTCGATCGAGCAGAGGCTTTGTTGCGGATCCTCCCGAATAAAAGTGATGTCACTGCGAAAAGATTATAGCAAGATGATTTTTATGAGGTCGCAGGGGTTTAAAACAAACAAATCTTCGTTTTTCTTACGTGGTTTGGTGAAAGTGATGTGAATTCCTGATGGGCTGCTCTACATCGAAAAAAAAGAGGGGGAAGACCTCTTCACCTTGACTTCACCTTCACCTTCGCCACCGAAAGGGCGAAGGTGAAGCGAAGCCAAGCGATTGAGTATCTGGGTTTTTAGCAGCAGCGTTATATTTCCTAGAAATATATTTCTAGACACTATAGGACCGTTAATGAACCATGTGCATGAAGCTTTAGCGCGCACACATGAGGACAACCACAATAGAGACACAGTGACCAGGGCAGACTAACAACTGATTTGTAAATTTGGATATTTATTAATTATTTTGAAATAAAGGCTGGGTGTCCGAGTAGGTGACTCGCATGCTTAACACCAGGGACTGGACTTCGCGTCAGGCAAGGTTACCGATGAGGCCCTCAAGTGGTTTCCCGCGCACATGGGGGACATTGCAACTATCAACACCCGCAGCCGTAAAACCAGCAGCCGCAATACAAACAGGCAAAGACTCACCAGCATCCCGCTTAACCATAGCCGCCCACCTCGTCGCGAGGCAACTTACCCGCCGCGGCGCAGCCACCCAAAGAGCAGCCGCCAACATGGTTGGCAGGAGCACCGGTGGAGGCACGACGTTGGCCACAGGTACCGACACTGCCGCAATTACCCCCCCACCACCTTCGTTGCTGCGGCAACTGAAGTTGGTGCAGAAGAGGCAAGGCAACAGAGGTGTGCCGACTGCTATTCAGAAGAGTTTCCTGCCATGTACCACGACGTGCATGGGCGCTATAGAAAAGACCGGAAGAAATTTCCGCCACCCCATGGACGTGCGCCCGGACAGGTCGCAGGCGGTGGACCTAACGCAGGCGTTAACCACTGAACCACCGAGGAGCACCTCCTTCACCGATTAAAAGGCAAGCTATTGATATCTACCACTTACCGCTGCTCACTGTCATATAGGGGGGGGGAGGAATTATCGTGTTTTAAGCATTACCAGCAAGATGGCGCAATGAGCGCGTGTCGCGACATCGTGCGGCGGCATGCGCTGTAATCTCCCACGCGTACTTTGCCCTGCTCAGAGGCGGGGGAGGGAGCGATGCTTCTTCGTGCGCCCTTATCTCACAGTGGGGAGGACGGAGGATCGTACGTCTTGGCTAGCCTCGGGCTTTACAAGGAACGATTCTGTTGGAGTTACCGGGCGCACAAAGGCCACTGCAATCTCGTTTGCGAAAAGCGTGCGCTTTTCAGACACAGCGAAATAACAACTGAGACGCTTATTCGCGTGCATCGATCTGTACCTGTGAGTACGTTTCGTGCGTCATTTGTGCGTGAGAAACGCGGGGCACGTTTCGAGCTGCTTTTCAATCTGCGAGTGACCTTCTAATTTGTTGCTATCGTGTTCATTGCTTCGCCTTTACAGCAAAGCTGTGACTTTTTTTTGGGATACATTTTTTATTGATTTGTGCAATACTTAATGCCGACTCTGCATCGTGTCTTGCTGAGGACGTTTAATGCACTACCACTAAATCAGTGAAGTCTGATTAAGAAGCGTTGTCTTTCTGCATTTGTTTTGCACTAGGGGTACAAATTCACGTGGTTTTACGGAGCATTCACGTGGATGTACAGTCTGTTTCACACTTAGGGGAAACCTCAGATCACATGACACGTGGTGCGGACAGAGCTGTACTCGCCTGAGCAGACGATGCAGACAACGGCCCTTCTAGTGTCTGCACATGTGCGAGCTGCTGCCAATGCATGGCTGAAGTGCTGGCCGCACCACGATTCGTACGTTCCGAGATTTCCCTTAATAAGTGCGACCGACTGGCCATGTATTCCCTTAGTGGAAACATGGGTGTGTAGCCTAGTGGTAAAGTCACTCGCTTGCGGAGCATAAGGGATAACCCATCATCAGAAATAAGCACTTTTTTGCTTGATTTATATATGCTGAAGACATAGGGTCTGACCAGCCACTCGTAGCGCTAAAATGAGCGCAGCAGCTCGGCCGCAAAATCCCCGCCGGAGTGTCCGCTCTCATGTTTGTTCATGGACAAGGCCCTTAGCGGTCATGGCCAACCTCCTGACCACAAGCGCCCAGCGAGCCTCGGTCCGCCCTTTGACGGCTGCGGGTTTGCTACTTATTTATAGAGTGGGAAATGATTAGAGTACGTCGTACTCTACAATGGGAGAGCATGGAGCCGTCCCGCGGGCATTCCTACCGTTGTCACAAAGGAACGGGAGTTGGCACCTGAAAGCGCCGCGTCCCAGAGTACATATCACTCATCATCCAGTTACGTTCACCCCGGTAGGGGTCCGGCCCCTGGTTAGAGGATGGGTCCTTTTTTGTTTTGTGTGAACGGCCTTACCCGGACAAGGGTGTGCAAGGGTGACAAGGGTCCACACGACGCGCAAAGAACCGTGAGGACACGACATATCTCGCGGCCCCATGCCACGAGGTGGCCGGTACCTTTCCCAGGCAAGGGGGCCACTCTTTAGTGCAGCTGACGAGGTCAGTGCACATGGAGATGTGGCCTTTCCATAGCGACCGGAGGTCGAAGACCCCCGTTTTCCCCGCTCAAAGCGAGCGGTTGCGCTACGCCCCCGCGGCGCGACGAAGACGATCGGCGCGCGGAAAAACACGTCGCAGGCTTGTGCCCGCTGGCTGCCTGCCAGCGAGCGGTTTGAATTACGCGCGCGATGCAGCAGCTGTGCACGCAGCAGACCAGTATACACACGCCGAGGGCGGGGCTAGCGAGGGAAACGAGTTTAGCACGGAGGGAGAAAGAGTGCATGCTTTCTCTCGCTAGAGAAGGAGCCGGAGAGGAACAGAGAGCGCCCGCCGAAGGGCGCGCCGCCTGAAAGAAAACGCTTTCCCCCGGAGAAGGCAGGAGGGCCCAGCCGAGCAGAATCCGTGTCTCTGTGTCGTCGTTTTGTTCTCACGCTATAACTATCGTCACGCCATACCAACTAGCCCAAGCTGCCACACTTCTAAGTAAACAAACCGCCAGGCGTGGTCGCTTGTCCTAGCGCGAAATGAATTCGCCGACAGGACTTAATTAAGGCATGCAGGCGAGTGATGCCTCGCCAAATCGTGCTGCTAGATGTTCCGCCATCATAGCTGGATGGTTAGTTGCCCTTTAGACTCACTATAGATCACTGCCGGTCGGTGCCAGGTTTCGAGAAACTTCCTCGTGCCTAAGGGATACCGCTCACGAAAGAGATGAAACCATTCCTCCTTCCGCACTTTTGCAAGCACTCCGTGAAGGCCCGGCAGCCTCCCCCGGTAAACGGCCTCGCATCGTGCCAACCATACTTGCTATAGGCACTCGACGAGAAGGCACGAACTGGTTGACCGCGTGAGAAGGGAGCGGAGTTCAATAGCGGACCGTGGGATATGGAACTCCCGGGAGCTGAAATAAGTCAGCTATCTTGCGGAGTGGGGCTTTTGGAAGGGCGCACTCGTGAAAGATGTGAACCACGTCCTCTCGACTGTGACAAAAAGGACAAACACCTCGCTGAATTTTTGGTGTGAAGGGTCTGTACATTATGGGCAGACACCCCCTTGCCAGGCGGTACATAAACGAAGCATTCTTGGCATCGAGAAAGCTGGCAGTGATGAGATGCTAGTTCGGCTTGTGCAGGGACAGGTCAAACACCTTGTAGCACTCAGATAGAGGTGGGGTTATGAGGCCGACTAAATCTTGGAGTTGCACCTCGACTACGTCACACTCTGGATCGACGCTCTGAATCTCCGCGAGTGTTCTAGCCGCTGTTGCGTAAAAAGTTGACGGGGTTCATGCATGGGGTACGCAGTGAGAGAGGGCGCCCGCCGAGAACTGCCGTAAGCGTGTGCTAAGGAAGAACGACGCGAAGCTTCGAGTGAGTGTCATGTCCGAGTCTAACGCTACACGGGTCCATCTGACGTGAAGCGCTCTGGCCATGAGCCTCAGGTCGGGGACTCCGAGTCCTCCCCGATTTCTGGGCAGCTTCAGGACCGGGCGCCCCACGTAAACACATGAATCACTCCATAGAAAATCGAAGAGAGTCTTTTCCAAGCGATTCTTGGTTCGACTCGCGACCGGCATAACACTATAGCCACGTAAGTTAAAATCGCGAAGAGCAACGATCTTGCGATCGTTATCCTTGCAGTCAGCGGACAAGAGAGTTTGCCGAAATCCTGGATTCTGGCTTCAACCTTGCCTTCCGCTATCCGCCAGTTTTCAGGAGTCACGCCTCCCGGTTCGAAGTGGAAACCTAGGATGCGCAGCTCGCCTTCAAGGGTAAGCCGTGTACGGGCTGCGCGCTACTTGGAGCTGAGCTCAAGTACATTACTGCACTTTTCGACCGATTAACGCGTGCGCCGCTCGCCTCGCAGTACGCGTCTAAAACCTCCAAGACGGTGCAAAGGGTTGCCTCGTTTTGGACTATGATAGACAAGTCATCCGCGTAGGCAAACAGCGCGACGGGAGGGGCGTCCAGTAGAAGGGGGAACTGACAAAGTCCGCTGTCGCCAGTCAGTTTCTGCAGAAGCGGTTCGAACGCGGGCACGTACAGGGCAGGCGAGAGCGGGTAGCCCTGCCTGACCCCCCTGCACACGTCGAACGACTCCTAGACGCGATCCTGTATGATGACAGCAGACGTCGGCCGAGAATACAGAGGTGTAATCATGCTAACGAACCTGTCACTAAATCCTGCCTCGTTTAAAAATTGGAAGATGAAGTGATGGCTTATTCTGCCGAACGCCTTTTCCTGATCGAATGAGCATAGAATACCCGGGACATCCCGTGCATTCGCCCATTCAATCAAGTCTCTAATCGCGAAGCCGTGTAATTGGCAGGATCGTCCTTTAACGCAGCATGCCTGGTATGGTCCCAACACAGTACTGAGTACTGGAGTGAGCTTAACAGATAGGCATTTGGCTATGAGCTTGTAGTCGCAGTTGAGAAGTGTGATATGGCGCCACGCCCGAAGGTCGGTGCGTCTTGACTCGTCCATACAAAGGAGTGTGATCAGCCCCTTCCTCTGAGTCGTTGACTGCGTCCCTTCACGCAGCAGCCTGTTCACCAGAGCGGTGAAAGGCTTCCCGAGCACTTCCCACAGCTTGACGTAAAATTCCACCGTCAAACCGTCGGTGCCGGGCTACGATTACCCTTCATAGTCACTAAGGCCGCGCGGAGCTCCTCCTCCACGATAGGGGAGTCGCAGAGCTCGAATGCCTGCTCGTTTTTCACGAGCGGAAAGTGGGCCGAGGGCGGAGTTGGCTCGGCGTAAAGGTTCTCGTAGAACCGCTTTGCCACCTCAAGTACCCCGTCCGGCGTTTCCACTAGACTACCTACCTCTAAATAGATGAGGCACGTCAGAGGCATGTGGGTCCTAGCTAGGTGTCACCGCAAAATGGTTCGACTACACCATGCCTCCATTTCCCATCTCTCAGCGCAAGCGACGGCCTTGAGGCCATCCCAGCGTCGCTGGAGCGCTACTCTTAGCTCTTTACGAAGCGACGCGGACGCAATGCCGGGGCTGGTGGACTCCGGTCGAGACAGCAGGAGGATCACACCGGAGATCATTGTGATCTCCGCCTCCCGCGCTTGCCACACGACCGAAAGCATTCTGCGGCGCCGGCCTTCACTTCGTCCCACTTGTCGCCGTCTAGCTCTGGTGTTGCGTGTACCAGGGACTACTTCTTATTTTGAGAGTGGGTAATGATAAGAGTACGTCGTACTCCACAATGGGAAAGCACGGAGCCATCCCGCGGATATTCTTTGGCTTTAGAGTCCTGTCGAGAGATAGACAGGAGGGGGGGGGGGTTACAAAAAGTAGGTAACGATTTAGAGTACTTGGTACTCTACTATGGGAGAGCTTAAAGCCGTCCCCAAGGCATAAAACAAACGACGAAGAGAGTGCTTAACGAGGCATGATTACCGACTGCACCCGGCATCGGCGAACCTCAAAAAAATGTGGCCTTAAACGTGCGCCAGCTTTCGCGGAGATCTTAGGCGCGCTATTTCACAAAGTGTTGTATTTTTAAATTAAAGTTTATCGATTCAAGCAGTGTTTGATATGTTAATCTGTTCTTTTATCGAGATAATTGTCATTTGTGGTGCGGTTTTTTATAGTTGCCTGTAAAGACCACATTTTTTGTCGCCGCCGCCAACAAATTTTTACTACGCCACCGACGCCTATTGATCGGCGCGCCACCGCCGCTGCTGACGAGTGCTTTCGACGCGAACAGTGCGCCATTTAAAAAAAAATTTTTTTCAGTTGACCTATACGTTTATTCTGCACCGTCTGTCGCAAGTAAATACTCAGTTGTTTCTTGATTCTGCTCAGTTCGCACACGCATCGCAATCTTTTTGCCTGCCACTACAAACTTAAATGACTCGACTAAAAAAAAAGAAGCTTAAGTGCTCTTAAAAATGTGAACATGTTGTGTTGGATTCCATTTCAAGGTGAATTTCAAGCTACTTTCGAGCTCAATGTAATTAAGCAAATCTCGGTAAGTGACAGTGCCAATGGTGGTGTTTTCCAAGGACTGTCCACATATTCTGGCTGACGAGTACACGTAATGACGAGTACACGAACAGGTGTGGAAAGCCGGTACTGGAATGTTCATAATTATGACTGTCAAAGCGCGTCGAAGAACAAAGGCAGTTCAGATTCAGATGCGAAGGGAGGGGGCTAGGAATGGGGACGGGCCGGGCAGAAGCGCTTTTATTTGATGTGTATTGATGACATTGCTATGCAGACTAATGAGGTAGAGCTAGTTGTTTAGAGCCTATTTCGAAATAAAACAAAGGTCAGCTAAAAAAAAGGCCTGTTCAAAAGGCGTAGCACAGTCACATCTAAAGTTAGAAGAGCAGCCTTCCAAAGCCTTTTCTACACACTGAGTGGGTAAATGCTGCAAACACACTTGCTTAGTACACGAAGTAATAGCCCACTACGGCCTTAATATCAATTGCAGGGCATTCTTGTGAGAAGCACGGTATCCGCTAAACACTTGCAAATAATTTTGTGTGAATTGTTGATGCAGTGGCTAATGACGATGAGGTATTAAAGCCCTAACCACATGTCCGTGAATCCCGCATGCAGCGTGGGTATGCGCCACATCGTCAAGCATCTTGTCTTGTCTCAATTTCCCCACGACAACGACAAACGACCACGACGAGCGACAATATTTGCTGTCATGGAGGCCCGTCCGTCGCCGCCGCTCATCGCGTCCCTCATTTCTGAAAAACGAGAAAATATCGCTTGTCGCCCAGAAGCCAGTGTGGCGATATCCGTCAACATGACTGCGCCCCTGTTCCTCGCTTCGTTTGTGATTTGCTCTCGATGCTTGTTATCCGCGCGTACTTCAAGGATTGCAAGGTATCGACTACACTTTTTACATTCTCATGTCATGCGAAGAATGAGCGAGTGGCTGCATTTTGTCGTAAATTTATGTATCCAAGGTTTGTTTCGATGTCTTGATGGTAGCTTGTTGCTAGAATGCGAAATCATCGTGCGAAGTACGTCGTAGCCGTCGTAACAAAGGCTTCTGGGCGGCCTGTGGGTTACACCAATGCTTGCGAAAAAATATTGTCGTGAGATGCTTTTGGGGATTCCTTATATCACAAAGAACGTAATAAACATAACACGTCGTCATAGACCAACTTTTAAACTTCTATTCACACTTTATGGGTATGCACGCGATCGTTTCATTCAAGCAACAATGACACTTTTTCGCCGACATGCGGTTGCAGTCGTCGCGACGCGACAGTGCGACGGAGCAAGTTTGTCGCTGTCGCCAGGAAATCGCGTGCATGTGGTTAGCGCTTGATGCCTGAAATGGGTTCTCCACAGTTAATAGTGGATCTAGAACAAGCTTTTGTAATGGGTTGGAGGATTGGACGACCCACTCGTTACGCAATTCACGTTGTGCGATGCCTGGTTGTTCTTTTGCTGCTGTAAATCGCTTTATTAGTCATAATAACGCGATTCCTTTCCCGCTATCAAGCCTGCCTAAGGCAACTTTGTGAACGAGTCTGATGCACGAGCGAGGCTCAGTGGCAGAATACTGGACTCGCACGCTGCCGACCCAGGCTTAACCCCACTGTGTCCTTGGTACTAGGCGTTTTATTGCGGCAACAATTATTATAATCTCGGCTGAATTTTACCACCGGCATCGGCATCGGCGTCACAATCACTCACCGTATGAGTAGATGTATTTATATACACGAAAACACAAGGAGGAAAAATAAGTCCGAAAAAGACTTCGGCGCGCAGAATCAAACTTGGGACCAATGAAAACGAGTTCGAGGCGTTAGTCACTGAGAGGCACGTCCATGAATCTAGAAACGGCAAGCTATTTATATCTACCACTTACCGCTGTTGACGGGCATCTAGGGGAAGGGATTTAACGTGTTTTTGGCATTACCCGAAAAAAATGGCGCAATGAGTGCGCGTCGCTACATCGTCACGATGCACGGCGCCCGCTCTCATCTTCCACGCGTACTTTGCCCCGTGGAGAGGAGGGGATAGACACTCGGTCGCGCGCCCTAGCTCATCTCTTGATTGGGAGAGTCGTACGTCTAGGCTGCCCTTGAGATTTCACCGGAGGGTTCTGTTGTAGTTACCAATGCACAAAGGTCACTGCATTCATTGCACAGTCTCTGTTTGGGAAAAGGGCACGCTTTTCAGACACAGCGAAATAACAACTGAAACGCTTGTTAGCGTTCATCTGTACCTGTGAGTACGTTTCGTGTGTCATTTGTGCGTGAGAAACGCGAGCCATGTTTCAATATGCTTTCAATTCTGCACGTGACCGCCCACTTTGTTGTTATCACGTTCACTGCTTCGCCTTAGCGGCAAAGCTGAAACTTTTTTAAACGTTTGCTTAGTACATATTCACTTAATTATGTGGTCGTGCGCACTCCAACGCGATTGAGACTTGTCCTCATCGTGACGTCCCGCTAAGATGCTTGCCCAGATAGCTTGTGACATTGTGAATCTCCGCTCAGTGTGAGCTGCAAGATTGCCGACAAACAGTGACCTTAAACCAGAGATAAAGTGTTCATTAAACTTCGCCTGCTTCATTTGCGCTATCGGACCATTTAATATAAACAAAAGCATACAACGGGGAAGAAACACGTAAAATATAAGGCGGAAGAAGCCGCGGTGCTAATATGGCTGACATGCTATTTACAGTGCAAAAAAAAGCGTGACCTTTTGCTTGTTTCTATTGTTGTTTTGCTTGTTTTCGGAACAACGAATTCAAATTTGTGAAATTTCGGAAGTCTCGCACACAGATCGGGTGAGATTCGCTCACACATGAGATGACAAAGAAAATTTTCATAGTAAAATGCATCTTCGGAGTTTTATGCTCATTAAGCGAGCGATCCAAGCCATTTAGGTCAGTTTCTGCAACACTATAAACATGCCTTCCTTTCACTGCTTTAGTTTGTAACCCTTACGTTCATAACCACGAAGCTCAAATAAGAGCATGCAAAAGGTAGGCTTCGCACTTCGAACGTTTTGCGCCTTTTTTTTCAGCTTCGCATCACTGAATGCATACGCCCTTTGCGCGAATATAACTTCCTTGGTATAATCTCGGAAAACAAATTCCATAATCTCCGAAATCTTCTATAAACTCGGAAAACAAATCTTGCCATTCGTGAGAGACACTGTTGTCAAGAGAAGTTATTATATACAGCGTGCTCTGGTAACAAGGAAATTGATTTTGGTGTGGTCCACAAAATACGCGTATTGATAAAAAACGGCGCAGATGATTTTTTGCGGTCACCCGATGTTTTACCTCGAGCTTCAAGAGTATCACTGTTAAAAAGTATCGGAGTTGCCTAACACTATAACACTGTCACAACCAAAGTGCCTGTGCCGGAGGATAAAAACAACGAAACAAAATAATATTGTTTGCTGTTCTATTCAGAATGGAATTCATGAGCGAACACCAAGGCCACAAGAAAATACGCAACTCGCTGGTGACTTTTATGTTCCGAAAACTCTCGTGATTAACATACAGGGGCGCAGTTTGCAGAATCCCACCGAAAACCGAGTTTCAAAAGAAAAAAAAAGGTGATGCAACTAGTATATATATATAACGCCTTAAAACTCTTCTTCATTCACAATCAAGCGGCGATGAGTATTAACACGTGAGAAGATGAATAATATGCATAGTGCTCACTATATATATATATATCTATATATATATATATATATATATATATATAGTTACAAAGCGCGCCTCCTACGACGTTACGAAGGGCGCCACGAATCTCGCTGCTGCAACCGCTGTTACGAAAGACGGCGGCGCCAACACGGTCCCGAAGGCGCCACTGCTTCGAACTCCGTCTGGAAGGTCACCAGCCATTTAGTAGCGTAGGTTTCTCAGCTCGCGACTGCTTCTGTGCAGAGCTGATAGACGAGCGGACGAGACAACGGTGAGTTAAACAAGGTTTATGTACAGCATATATACAGAGGCGTTACAAATTCGGCACTGGGGCCGACAGGTTAGCGACTTGAAGAGCCGAGCTGTTTTCTCTGACACATGGGTCTACTGCTCGCGCCGCGCTGCAGGGCTTTTTTATATGAACCGGTCGATTCTTTGAGTGACCAAATGTCCAACCAGAAGCGCCGCTGGTCGTGACGTCAGAATCCTCCAATGGGTTCGCCGCTGGGCCGTGTCATTCTCATCGAATCCGCGAGCCGCTGCGCGTGGTCAGTCAAGGACGAGTGGCGTCGCCACGCATTGCTTAAGACTCGCCAGACAGAAAGGCGCCGATTGCTTCGACGGGCTGAGGGAGCTCGCAGGTGCGTGACAGACCTGCGCCACCGCGTGATGACGCAATTGAGGTGATTGCGTCAGGCGGGCTCGATTGCTGGCCATGACGCAGATTGCCTTTGCAGAGGCATCGGCGTTCAGTGCGGACTCCCAGGCGTAACAGCAAACCCGCCGCCAGACAATGCGCCGGAAAGAAGAGCTGCTTCCACGTGGCTCGGATGTCAGGTGCGCTCGTTCTCCAGGTGCCTCCAGGTTCGTCTCCAGGGCCATTATGAGAATGCAGCTCCAGACTCTGTTCCGGGAACACATACCATTCTTGAGAACGGATCCCAGCTCCACTGGCTTGTCGCAACAACTTGTCGGCCAGCTTCGCTCGTCTCTTCTGACGATCTTTGTTCTCAGCACTTGTCGATGGTTCTGCAACTTGTCAAGAACGGTTCGACAACAGACAACACACGACATAAGCAAGCGCCCTCGGTCACCCAACAGAACACCAGGCAAAGTATAGTACATCATATACCTATCTACGTGTCTATCGGAATTTCGTTCCCTCTACACCAAGAGGCACATTTGGGACAAAAGACTCTTAAAATGAGAACTCAAATTTTTACACGTACAACAACATAACGAAATAGAATAGAACATAAAGTTGGCTCGTTGAGATCACTCTGGACGAGAGCGCTCAGCTAAGGCCGTGATGAGGACAAAATTTTGCCCCGAATATCCAGCGAGAAACTGAAATGTGGAGAAGGTACTAACGCGCACGGCTCAATGCGTCTGCATTAGCGTTTAGCTTTCCTTTGTTTGTTGCAAACGTCAAAGTTGTGCTGTTGGAGTATCATGCTCCACCTGAGCAACCGGCCACTTTTAGGCGACGATACCTGTGCGGTACCAACAGCTGCTCATACTTGCGACCTTGCACATTGGTGTAGCTCCGATACAGGAGCACTGCTTTCTAAAAAACACATTCTTTTTCTTTTTTTTCCAAGTTTACGCTTTTCATTAGCGCTTTGATTGAGAGGTCCTCACGCTGCTCTCGAATGAGCGTTTCTCGATCAACCCTCCACAGCTCACTCCAACTTTCCGCTACAGGCGAGAGCATTGCACCCCTCTCGCTCTGACTCAATGGCGCTATGTCGTCTTCCCCTGCTAAGGAAACCGCGCCAATCGCTTCGGCGACGGGCCGCTCGAGTGACTGCTCACATGACTCACACGAAGAATTTCCTTTCTGGGGTTCCGTCGAGTAGCCGCCAAGGTCACTTGATGCTTCAACGCATTGAACGAAATCAAGCTCCTGCGAAAGCTTCCGCACTTGCGATCGCGTGAAGGCCATGTACGCTAAGTTGGAGAAGAACCATTTACCCTGCCCTTTGAGAAGCTGCTCTGAGTTGTTAGAGAAAAGATAAGGAAAACTATCGGGAAGTGCGACAGACACAGCCGCTTCGAAGCGAAGCTTACCGAACGGGCCTTCAATGACAACCGTAGCGATTGGTAAACAAGCACTCTGCTTCTCGGCGACTTGCCTAATCCACGCGCATTCCCTTGTAAAGTCATCCGGAGACACCAGCGAAGGATGGACAACGTCCATGGTTGCCGCTGAGTCTGTAAAGGCTCGACACGTTTTCCCATTCACACTAATTTTTTGGAGATACGGCTCTAACAACCGCATGTTCTTTTCCGATTCTCGGGTTGTTGCAAAAGCAAACTTTTGGTTACACTTTATCGCGATGTGCCCTTCATTTTTGCAGTTGTAGCAGATTAGCGGCTTCCGTGATTCAAACGCCCTTGCGGTATCAGTGCATTGTTTAGGAACCTCACTCGATTTCTCCACTTCCGTTGGCCCTTCCCCTACAGTGTCCTTCGTAAGAGACGGGTCCTTCTTGAAATTACGAAGCGGAGCGGGTTTCCGTTGATCAGGTTTCTTTGAAAAGCCCTCTTTCCTTTCATCCTTTTCAACGCGCACTGCCCTGTTATGCAACTTTCGGCGAGTATAATACCTCTCAGCTAACTCCGCTGCCTTGTTTAGCGTTACTTCACCAAGTTTGTCCTGCAGCCAACGATTGACATCCTCCTCGATGCAGCGGTAGAATTGGTCCAATGCAATGTATTCTACCACTTTATCGCGATCGTCATAAACACCTTCGCCCTTAAGCCATTCAATTATATCGGCTTTAAGAAAAAACGCGAAGTCAACGTGTGTCTCATTCCCTTTTTTAGCGCACCGGAACCTTTGCCTGAAAGCGTCGGGTGATAACTTATAACGTCTCAAGAGCACTTCCTTAACCTCCTCATAGCTCTCAAATGCTTCCCTCGACAAGCAAGTTATCGCGTCGGACACTTCGCCGGGAAGAAGAGCTAATAGGTTCTGTGCCCAAAGACACCGCTTCAAAGCATTTCGCTCACAGAAGTTTTCAAACTTGACAAGATACTCCGCCATGTCCTCACCTACTACGAACGGTGGCAGTTGGTCGCGAATTCTCTGACCGCTGACCTGATGTCACAGAACGAGCGCTAAAAATGGGCGCGCCGCCAAATTCTTGCGATAACGGGCGGAAGAAACGCCGCGAGGTCAAAAGAAAAAAGAAAACAAACATCCAAGGCTCCCCGGGCGCGCGCTCTCCCCGTGGAAGCGTGGCTTCGCCGACGAGCCTCCTCGCCCCACAGCGGCGGCCGAGCGGGCACTCGATTTTTCTACAAGGAAAGGGGCGTGGTCATACCGAGTTGAGTCATCCTCCGCGGAGGGCATTCCAACCTTCTCACTCTCCCCCATTCTTCGCTGCGTATCGTGCCGACGAAATGACGAGAACCTTCTGGAATGTCGCGCGGAAGGTATTTAATCGAGCAGCGGAGATGAGAGATCAGGAGAAGACGGAAATTAGCGCCAGAGTGCGAAGGGAACCCACCGTGTAGTCGGCGAAGGTTTTGTCCGTAGGGGCAAAGCAGGAGAAGAAGAGGATTTCCACCTGATGGGTGAAGGCTCGAGCTACAGGCAAGAGCGTGAGTTTACCGCTATCGAGCGAAGACGCGTGGCAACAGCTGCGAGTGTGAAGCCGACGTGTTTCCGGCGAAGAAGTTTGAAGCTTGGAGAGTGGCCAATTGAAGACGGCGAGGTTTCCTGGAAGAGAAACTTCGAGGGCTGCGGAACGACAACAACGCTGGACTTTGAGTGAGTGATTCTCGGAAGAGTATCATTCAGACTTTTGTTCCAAGGACTTTGGACTGAATAGGTGTTCTATCTCTTTAGTCCTTAAGTGTCTTGGTTGTTAAATGCATGCGACGACATTGTAGTGCGTATTGTTGTCTGTGTCCGTTGTTTCGAGAGTGGCTGATTGTACTGTGTAGTACGTTGTTTATTGGTTTAATTGGTGACATATTGTATGCAACTATTGTGGAGTGTGCATTCTTGTATATTGTTTTCGATCTGCCATTATTGAGAATATAATTTTGTTTGTTTATCAACTCTCGGCTCTGACTTGTTCTTTGAACCACAACCGGCGTCCGCTGGCGCGCCAAAAGGGACCATTTCTAAATCGTCCACGCTTTCGTGGTGCGGTTCTGGGGGCCAATACTTCGGTCCTTGGAATTCGCCCGGCGATCGCCTCCCTAATTAACGGGACCTGTGTGACACCTGAACTGTCGCAGAAGCTACGATAGGCACCTGCGAACACTGTAGGATTGCCAATTCTATTCGTTTCAACTCAAGGCGCTCCTATCTCTCGGCCTCCTCACGGCGTTCTCGCCTTTCAGCTTCTTCACGTTTGCGAACTCCTCGCCTTTCAGCTTCTTCACGTTCGCGAACTTCTCGCCTTTCAGCCTCCTCACGGCGTGCTTTCATATGCACCCAGGCCTCATCGAATTCCTCAGCCGACACTCCTTCATCCTTCATGATCTCAAGGATCGCTTGCTTTCGTTTCGCACGGCCCAAAGTAATGCCGAGTTCCTCACCGATTTCGATGAGTTCCTTCACTTTAAGGTTCTTCATCGTTCACAATAGCCTCTTGCTGTTTGCCCCTGTTAACAATTTGCTTGCAGTACCCACTAGAAATCAACTAGCAAGACGCGCAAGCAATTTTTAACACTCCCGTGTTTACATCCTCCGCATTAACTTTGGTTTCAAAGCGCTTCGACTTGGCTTGAAACGATAAAAGCTCACTCTAATGCTTCACACAGCCCTTTTCTAAACTACTATAACCTGTGCTAGAGTAGTCTGGTGAACTGAGGGGAAAACATCAGGCACTAACCGCATCGATGTCGCTGACGCCGGCTGATCCCGCAGCTGCCAACCACTGTTACAAAGCGCGCCAGCAGAACACCTCCATTTCCCCATTTTATTGTTTTGTCGTACGTGTGCACGCGAGCGTGCACTTGTCTGTGTAGAAAAATTGTTGGTGGCGGCGACTAGAATGTGGTCTTCATAGGCAACTACAAAAAACCGCACCACGAATTGACAACTATCCATTTAAATAATTAGATTACCATATTAAAACCAGCTGAAATCATTAAAATTTTAATAAAAGAAAGCAACACTTTCTGATATAGTGCGCTTAAGAACTCTGCAAACACGGGCGTGCGTTTAATGGCTGCATTTTTAGGGTTCCCGATGCTGGTTGCAATCGGTACACATTACTCGTTAAGCATTTGGTTTGAACTTAGTAGTTTCTTGGCAGGACTGTAAAGCCAAGGTGGGCCCGCGGGACGGCTCCATGCTCTCCCATTGTAGAGTACCACGTACTACAATTGTTACCCCCTCTATAAATATAGGCGTAGTCCCGCAGCCGTCAAAGAGCGCACCGAGGCTGGCTGTGTGCTTGTGGTCAGGAGGCTGGTCTTTTGTCTTCCGAACTGGTTTTGTCGGGCCTTTTGTCTTCCGAATTGGCATGGATGACAGTGATGTATGTGGTGTTACAAAGCACACCTCCGACGACGTTACGAAGGGCACCATGAATTCCGCCGCTGCCCCCACTGTTACGAAAGACGGGGCGACGCCAACATGGTCCCGAAGGCGCCGCTGCTTCGAACTCCGCCGGGAAGGTCACCAGCCGTTTGGTAGCGTAGGTTTCTCAGCTCGCGACTGCTTCTGCGCCGAGCTGATAGACGAGCAGACGAGACGACGGTGAGTTAACAAGGTTTATGTACAGTAAAGACATAGAGGCGTTACAAACTCGGCACTGGGGCCGACAGCTTAGAGACTCGGACAGCCGACCTCTCTTCTCTGATACATAGGTCTACTGCTCGCGCCACGCCACAGGGCTTTGTTATATGCACCGGGTGGATTCTTTGAGTGACCAAATGTCCAACCAGAAGCGCCGCTGGTCGTGAGGTCAGAATCCTCCTATGGGGTCGCCGCTGGGCCGTGTCATTCTCATCGAATCCGGAGCCGCTGCACGTGGTTGCAGTCAAGGATGAGTGGCGTTACCACACATTGCGTAAGACTCGCCAGACAGGAAGGCGCCGATTGCTTCGACGGGCTAAGGGAGTTCGCAGGTGCGTGACAGACCTGCGCCACCGCGTGATGACGCCATTGAGGTGATTACGTCAGGCGGGCTCGATTGCTGGCCTTGACGCAGATTGCCTTTGCAGAGGCATCGGTGTTCAGTGCGGACTCCCAGGCGTAACAATATATATATATAAGACAAATAAATGGTTCATCGTACAGTCATCATCATGCCTTCTGCGTCGCACTAGTCGACAGGATCTACCGTGCCCTTCATCATGGCCACATTCAAGAAAGTGCTCAACATCCCGAAGTACTCGGGAGCATCTACGGACGTCCCCTTTGACATGTGGCTCCGACTCTTTGAGGTGAGGACTGCGGCCGCAGCATGGACGGAGCGAGACAAGCTGTGCTGCTTCTCCGAATACCTTGAAGGTGAGGCTTTCCGATGGTTTCTCACCGAGGGTTTCGACACAGACGCGTCTTGGGAAAGCTTATGTGAACGCATGAAGGGACGCTTTACAAGCGGCGTCGCGGATCCTTTTCGCCAATTCATTCATTGCCGGTAGCAAACAGGCCAGAGCTTGCAGGAATACTATAATGAAAAAATGTATCTCGGACGCCTCGCCGACTTAAAGGACACGCACCTTATATCAGGGCTCATCGAAGGCCTTCCTGCGCATATGGAGATGGCGCTTGCTGGGCTTACCTCGTCTACACCAGAGGCATGGCTTACAGCTGCACTTCGTGTAGAGTCAACCATGCAGAGAATGAAGTTACATTGCTTTCCACCAGCTCGGAATACACAGATTAACGTAACAAGTGACAGAACTAGTCAGCGTCCACGTAATTCCCCGGTACGAACACCCGTGCGTGAGTGCAAACACTGCGCGATGGATGGCTTACCCCAGCAGATGCACTGGCATAATGAATGCCCACGACGCGCAAGCATTTCCGCCCTCTCCACCAACCATGGAAACGAGGAGGGCGACCCAGAGTTCATGTAATTCAGTTTGATGCCCTCATTAACGGGTACCCAGTCAGCGCTACACTTGATACCGGAGTGACAATTACCTGTATCAACGAAGCAGTGCTGAAGGCACTTCACCTGCAAATAATGAGGAATTCATGCATCTCAGTTCAACAAGTCACATCATCTACCAAAACTTTGGGTCGCGTTAATCTAAAGGTGCAGATAGGAAAAGTGACAAGAGAAATTCAGGCTCATGTTCTACAAGGCATGAAGAGCAACTTACTTCTTGGCTTGGATAGTGCTTGCCTCTTCAACTTGTCGCTGGACTTTGACACTATGACTCTACGCCAAGGTAAAGACATCCTCCATTCTCGTACACAGAACCAAACCACGGTTAACAAGGGTGCGTCTTTGCAAGGTGTTGAAGTTTGTGATGTACTACATCTAAATAAAACTCAACAGTTGGCATTGAAGCAGCTTATCGACAAGTACGATGACATTTTTTCCAAGTCTCAGACCGACATTGGGTGCATCAACGGCGAAATGCATCGCATTCATCTCACCAACAATGTTCCCATTCGTAGAGCTCCATATCGATGCTCAGAAACTGACAGCGTTGAAATGGACAGACAGATCAATGAGCTTCTCAAGCAAGGTGTCATACGACTATCTACCTCCCCATACGCTGCGCCAGCACTTCTGGCAGAAAAAAAAGACGAAGGACGCACGCGCTTCTGCATCGACTACCGCACGCTGAACGAATTGACGGTGCCTGATTATCAACCCATCCCTCGCATCGATGACGTTCTCGATTCGCTGGAGAAATCTACGTACTTCTCGACATTAGACATAACGTCAGGTTACTGGCACGTGAAGATTCACCCTGATGACATTCTGAAAACGGCGTTTGTCACACGTACCGGTCCCTACGAGTGGCTCGTCATGCCTTTTGGCCTTCGGAATGCTCCGGCTACCTTCGAACGGGCTGTCAAATTCGTATTGGCAAAACACCGTTTGCAGAACGTCACGAATTACTTCGATGACATTGTTGTCTACTCTGACACGTTTCCAGACCATCTGAGGCATCTGGAGGGCGTTTTGAAAGCTTTCAAAAGCGAAGGCGTCAAGCTGAAATTAAAGAAATGTCAATTCGCTCGAACCTCCATTGAGTACCTGGGACACAAGGTTTCGCATGGCACCGTCACTCCAAAGCAAAGCAACGTGGACGCAATCCTACGGTTTCCGACACCATCACGCCCTAAAGAGTTGCAGCGTTTTCTCGGCACTGTCAATGTTTACCGGCGATACATCGACCACTTCAGTCAAATCGCTCACCCACTGACGCGCCTGCTCAGCAAAGACGCCACCTGGAACTGGGATGCGGAGTGTGAGCTGGCTTTCACTCAGCTCAAGAAATGCGTGACGGAAGATCCAATCCTTAACATCTACGATGCCACTAAGCCTTGTGTGCTATACTGCGATGCATCTAACAGAGGTATCGGCGCCGTCTTGAAGCAGGCTAATGATGACGGTAGAGAGCACCCAATCGCATACCATGCACGGAAGTTACTAAAACACGAAATTAATTACGCCATCACAGAACTCGAATGTTTGGCAATTATTGACGCCATCGATAAGTGGCACTGCTATCTACACGGGAAACCTTTCACTGTGATCACAGATCACGCAGCGTTGCAATGGCTTAAAAGCATCAAGAATCCCCGAGGCCGACTTTTCCGGTGGTCCTTGAAACTCTCCATGTACGACGTGAACATCCAACACCAAAAGGGCATTGACAACATTGAAGCTGATGCACTATCTCGAAGCCCGGTAGTTCAACTCCTGTCTGCTGAGCAACTGCGAGAGCATGACAACGACAAACCACCCGGAAAGCATACCATTGAGAACGGACTGAGTATAGCGACACGCAGGGGAATACGAAAAGTCTATGTGCCTTTTGCCCTCCGGTCTTCTTTTCTCCAAAAAGCTCATGATGCTTTCGGTCATGCCGGGGTAAAGAAGACGCTGCGGCTTCTCTCTCCGCAGTACTATTGTCCCGACATCATCACCGACGTGAGCGAGTACATACGCCACTGCGATACCTGCCAGCGCTGCAAGAAACCGAAGAACAAACGATTTGGTTCCTTGGAGTCTTTGCCACCAGCGGAACAACCGTTTGATCTTCTGGCCATGGACACTATCGGAGGTTTTGGCCACTACGGCTCATCCAAAAGATTCATTCACTTAGCCGTTGATCATGCCACCCGTTATGTCTGGGCTTTCGCACACAAGAATGAGACTTGCGACGCGTACATCTCTTGCCTGAAGAGTATCTTCGCTGCTGGAGAGCCCCGGAAGTTCCTTTCCGACCGCGGCACAGGATTCACTGCCGGCAAATTTAAGCACTGTTCCTCAAGCACAACAATATTCATCAGCTTTTAACAAGCTCACAACGCCCGCAGTGTAATGGCCTAAACGAGCGCACTAATCAGACGATCGTTACTCGCCTCCGATGCAAGATCAACGATGAACCCCGAAAACCGTGGCCGCGTCTCCTCTCGGACGTTGTCGACGAGTACAATAGAACGCCTCACGAAGTCACAGGCTACTGTCACAGAACGAGCGCTAAAAATGGGCGCGCCACCAAATTCTTGCGATAACGGGCGGGAGAAATGCCGCGAAGTCAAAAGAAAAAAAAGGAAAAAAAAGAAAACAAACGGCCAAGGCTCCCCGGGCGCGCGCTCTCCCCTTGGAAGCATTCGCCGACGAACCTCCTCACCCCACATCGGTGGCCCAGCAAGAAAAGCTTCCGGGGGTGACGAGCAAGCCCGCGATATTTCTAGAACGAAGGAGGCGTGGCCACGCCGAGCTGAGTCATCCGACGCGGAGGGCAGACAAACCGTCTCGCCTCTCCCCAGCCTTCGCTGCGCATCGCGCCGACGAAATGAGGAGAACGTTCTGGAAGGTGGCGCAGAAGGTATTTAATCGAGCAGCCGAGACGAGAAAGCAGGAGGAGACGGAAGTGAGCGCCAGAGCGCGTAGGGATTCCGCCGTGTAGTCGGCGAAGGTTTTGGTCCGTAGGGACGAAGCCGGAGAAGATGATTTCCACCTGAGGGGTGACGGCTCGAGCTACAGGCAAGAGCGTGTGTTTACCGCTATCGAGCGAAGACCCGTGGCAACAGCTGCGGGTGTGAAGCCGACGTGTTCCGGCGAAGAAGTTGAAGTTTGACGAGTGGCCAATTGAAGACAGGAGGTTTCCTGGAAGAGAAACTTCGAGGGCTGCGGAACGACAACAACGCTGGACTTTGAGTGAGTGATTCTCGGAAGAGTATCATCTAGACTTGGGTTCCAAGAACTTTGGACTGAATAGGTTTTCTAACTCTTTAGTCTTTAAGTGTCTTGGTTGTTCAATGCATGCGACTGCATTGTAGAGCGTATCGTTCGTTGTCTGTGTCCGTTGTTTTGAGTGTGGCTGATTGTACGGTGTAGTACGTTGATTGATTGGTTTGATTGGTGACATATTGTATGCAACTATCGTGGAGTGTGCATTGTTATGTATTGTTTTCGATCTGCCAATAGTGAGAATATAATTTTTGTTTGTTTATCAACTCTCGGCTCTGACTTGTTCTTTGGGCCACAGCCGGCGTCCGCTGGCGCGCCAAAAAGGACCCCTTCTAAATTGTCCACGCTTTCGTGGTGCGGTTCGGGGGGCCGATACTTCGGCTCTTGGAATTAGCCCGGCGATTGCCTCCCGAATTAACGGGACCGGTGTGACAGCTACCCACCCTGCTTTCTTATGTATGGCACACCATCGTATCCCTATCTTTTTCAAGGCGTTACAGAAAATCTGCAGGAAGCTCGTACAAACGCAGTCCGCAATTCAGTAGCATATCACGAGAAAAACAAGATCATATATGACAAGAAGTTCCTTCCATTAGAGCTACAAGTGGGAGACTTTGTTCTATATGAAACACCCTGGCACCCGAACCGCGGCAAACTCAGCGCAATCATGGAAGGACCCTATACTAGCATACGCAAGATTTCGGCAGTTAACTACGAGATCGACCGCAGCGTGGCTCCACTCGGTCGCCAGACTGACATCGTTCATGTCGGGAGACTTAAACGATATCATCCACCCCTGCACCTACGTCTCTCTCGGGGGAGGGGGGAAGCGTGTGACGAACCACACGAGAACGGTGTGGTGGAATGGTAGAGAAGGAGGAGGACGAAGACAAATAAATGGTTCATCGTACAGCCATCATGCCTCCTGCGTCATATATATATATATATATATATATATATATATATATATATATATATATATATATATATATATATATATATATATATATATATATATATATATATATATATACTTTAGTGGCGAATTGAAGCAAACGCGTATTACTCGCACTAGCCTGTAGGTACTCAGGCTATTTTTTTATTTCTTCATATAATAATTAATTAATAAATCCTTATAACCTATTGTGTAAAATAATGGCTGGAAACCCAAAATATGAACACTGAGATGTAGCGCATTCTCAGAAACCACCGACTAAACTGTTTCCTGTACGATACGTCTAGCACTGTTATTTTTTCCGCGTTGTAAAGAAATCTTATTGCAGCACTATAACAGTGCGCTCGTGGTCCATCACATGGCTTCGTACGAACGTATCGCTTCAACAAGTGCTTCTGTAGCATTCGGAAGATACCGGTCACTGCTGGAGGACGTCATGAACTCCAAGCCTCACATTTCAAGGATTTACGCTACAGTAGTTCTTCCACGCTGTCCTAACCGTCGTAATAGCAGGCGAAACCTTGATTTTGTTTACCGGTGCAAGATGGAAGCCACGCACTTCAACCGACTGCTATGCAACTACTTCAGGCGCTCCAGGAAAGTTTTTTTTTCGTCCTTCATGGTCTCCACTGGCTGCCTCTGACACGTTTGTTGGCAGCTGATGGTCTTCATCTGAGCTTTGAAGGTGTGGTCATCATCGCCAGCCACATTCGCAAACTCTTCTGCAAACACTTCCAAGGAACTACTTCATCATGACGCGACTGCCCACCTTGCAAACCCCAACAACGCTCCACGCAGACGTCTCCCGCTTGAGGCCAACAAACGTCCCCAGTGAGTGCTACACACTCCGCTTCTTCAAGCCAAGACACAACCCGGCAAAACCGAACTGAGGCTCCCGCCATCATGGGTCATCGCTACTCTACCCGCCGAAACACCAGTCGAGGGAGTGCGACCGACTGACGGCAGGTACCTGCGTATAAAGGCAATGTTTCAAGCCTTCCTTCACGAGAGTTTTTAGAAGCTAGAAAAATTGTTGAGAAAAACTTCGTTCCGAGCTACACGTATCCTGACTTAGGAGCTACTTGAATGCTTCGGTAGTCTCGAAAGGTTTACAGATATGATTTAAACCAGGTACTTCCGAACTTTCGGCCTCTAACAAAGCCAAATGGCAAGAAGTGTTAAGTAAGGCGTCCTTAGATTCCATGCACATTATTATTGACCATTATAAATTTTGCACGCAAAACGTTCAGCATAGAGAAGCTCGCCTGTTAAATAAGCTAGGCCAGCATGAGTTATGAACGTTCAATTGCCTATGAAGAACGTAAGGGAAACACGTTAAACACAACTAAACAGAAGAAGTTATACGTGATGGTTTAAGCACGCACGAGCACGAATTGGAGGCGATCAAACGCGCCGCAATACATTCTAATGATTTGAAAGACCAGTCCTCTCAAAGCGATAGCAGCGTTGTAAATCTTTCGAAATTAGTTCTTTCGAACGAACAAGTGGGTGCTTTGTCGAGGGGCCTCAACTTTTGCCCCGCTTCAGGTGGCTTCAATGAGTTTCAACTTCTGAAGGATCTACACAATTTTTCCTGTAATTTGCGCCTCGGAGAATACTATCATGACCGCCGAAGCCCGAATGAAACCCGACCTGCACTACCGACATATAAACAATGGACACCTCCACCACATCGCGACAGATGCCTAGACATTTACATAAACGCTGTACAACGGGACATTTTGGCTGACTGGAAGAAAACCGTGCTTTACCGCCACAAGTTATCTGAAAAAGAAAAGGTTGCTCTCGAAGAACTCTCAACAAATCGTGGCATCGTCCTTAAACCAGCCGATAAAGGGGGGGGGGTGCAGTTGTAATTGTCAACGCGGTTGATTATATGGTTATATAAAGGAGGCCGACAGGCCACTTTGAGACGCCACGTTTTACAAAGCTTTGCCCTGCGATTTTACCAGCGAATTTAAATCTAAGCTTAAGGACGAACTTACGTCTGTACTAGAACATGGTAAATTCGATGAAAGAACAGTAAGCTCTTTGGTGCCACCAAGTCTCGTAGCGGGAAGATTTTACATGCTTCTTAAAATTCACAAGCAGAATAATCTCGGCCGCGCCATCATTTCTGGAATTGGCACCATCACCGAAAATTTATCTCGCTACGTTGACTCCCTCATAATCAAGATTACAGCCACATTTCCGTCATTCATCAAAGACACCAACCATTTCCTTCAAGAAATGGTAGATCTTTATGTTCCACCTAGTTCAATGTTAGCAACACTGGATGTAGCACCACTATACACAAACATACCGCATAAAGATGGTATTTCTGCAGTAATAAAGGCCTATGAAAGTTTGCCTTTTGACAAACTTATTGATAAAGAAGCGTTTGGTACTCTTTCGAAACTTATCTTTGAATTAAACAATTTTGAGTTTAATAACATTCACTACGAACAAGCAAACAGAACCTCGAAAGGTACGAAAGTAGTCCCTAACCACGCCAACATTTTCATGGGTATTCTCGAAGGCGAATTCCTATAGGTACAACCACGATTCAACCTCTCTATTAAAGCCGCTTCATTTATGATATTTTTTTTGTCTGGACGCATGACGAAGCAAGTCTGCGTAGTTTCATTCAAACACTTAATGGTTTCCATTCGTCTAGTAAGTTCTCGCGCCAATTTTCGCACACTTCTGTAAATTTTCTCAATGTCACAGTCACAATTTCCAAAGAACAACTTGCCACAAAGCTGTTCCGCAAGCCCACTGATTGACATCAACTTCTGCATTTTCAGAGCGGCCACCCCCGGCATTGCAAAACAGGAATCCCTTATAGCCAGGCTCACCGTTTTAAATGATTGTGCTCTGGCCATAAAGATTTCATTGAAAATTGTAATAGGCTCAAATGTTCTCTAGTAAAAAGAAAATACCCAGAAAAGCTAATAGACGATGCCATAACTCGAGCCGACCAACTTCCCGAGATTCTGAAAGGAAGTGACGGGAAGGATAGCTTTGTTCAAACTAATCTTGTTCTAACATTTTCATCATCAGCTCCTAAGGTCTCTGCTATATTGAAACGGCACCACATCTTAACACAAGTGATTGATTGATTGATATGTGGCGTTTAACATCCCAAAACCACCATATGATTATGAGAGACGCCGTAGTGGAGGGCTCCGGAAATTTCGACCACCTGGGGTTCTATAACGTGCTCCAAAATCTGAGCAGACGGGCCTACAACATTTCTGCCTCCATCGGAAATGCTGCCGTCGACGCCGGGATTCGATCCCGCGACTTGCGGGTCAGTAGCCGAGTACCTTAGCCCCTAGACCACCGCGGCGGGGCTTAACACAAAGTGATAAACATAAAAAATTTTTCCTTGCCCACCTTGTTGCTTACCGACGGTCAAACAACCTTCACGACATGTTAACGTCATAAAAGATTGGTGCCTGTAAAGAGCGGGCCGGCGCACCTTGCAACAAACCACGTTGCAAAGTATGTTTGCACATGCAAACCACGCAAAACGTTGTGAGCACGTCATCGGACTTTAGATGAAAGATTCGTGGTAGATTTGACGGCGACACTTATAATGCCGTGTACATGTTAGAATGTAGTGCCTCTTCGAAACAATATATTGGTCACACAGAAACTTCTTTCAGAATACGCTTTAATAACCACAAATCTCATGTAAATATTTTCCCTCATCAACCGCTACCACGGCACGTTCGTATGCCAGGCCACTCTTTCGACCAAATGAAAGCAACCATTCTTGAATCTGGTTTCCGCTCAAGTCATGATCGTGAACTCCAAGAATCATACCTGATATTCAAGTTTAATACTTTAGCAGATGGTATCGATGAGGATGCAGGCACATTGACGTGTCTTCCTTCTACGTAAGTTATCTTGGTGAACAGTACAACAAGCGTACGCTAGCCTGCTTGTTTATCACAGCCAATTATTTTGACAGTAGAACATTTCTTTTGAGAGTACGCTCTGCTGAGAATGTATACAAATGAAAAAAGTGATCTGTTTATATATATTGTTATTATTTGTCATCTGAAACGCGTATAATTTACATACTATATTTGTAAGAAAACTATGCCATTTGTAATGCCGCGATTTACACGTGTATCCCGCAAAGACGTATCACTTGCCAAAGACTGACACAGGGTGATATCACACAGTGCTGTATAGATATAGTTTTTATTACTGAAAACCGTTTTTGTGCTCATACAGAATAGCCTTGTTCGTTATACTAGGGCACGTGTTTTTTTTTTTGGGGGGGGGGGGGGGGCTCGATCATCGACGTATATAAGTACGTGATTTCGATGCTCTGTATTCCCAGACGAAGGCCGGTCCCACGGCCGAATCGTCGGACTAAATTGTGCGTTCGTTGTGTGAATGACGCTTCGTTACACCACACACACACACACACACACACACACACACACACACACAAATATATATATATATATATATATATATAGATATATATATATATATATATATATAGATATATATATATATATATATATATATATATATATATATATATATACACAACGTACCCTAGGCACGTGCGCCGAAAAGGCTCAGAAGGCATGAAGACGACTATTTTGTTGTGGAACTGTGTCTGAGCTGCCCTGTTGTCCTGTATCCTTGCACGCTGTGTGCAGTGTTAGCCCAACTGGCATTAACTTATTGAAACTCCCCGTTACATATTTTGGTGGAGGTGCGGGGTAGCATACCGACTCTGGATCTCCGTAGCGGATGTCACCTTCGTCCAGCCGCGACGCCTGAAGGCAGTGTGCCGTCTGTCCAGTCTACGCCTGTTCCGTCACCTGTGATCCCGTCCCATCTTCTGGATCCTGGTACATTTTGTGGCACCAGCACAACTGACGTTGACGAGTGGCTTGTCTTATACGAGCGCATCAGCAAGCAATACAGGTGGAATGAGACGCTTATGCTAGCCAACATTATTTTTTACCTACGAGGTTCTGGACACGCCTGGTACGAGACGCATGAAGAAGACCTGACGAGCTGGGACGTGTGCAAGCAGAAGCTCCGTGACTTGTTCGGCCGGTCAGTTGCTCGACAAATGGCAGCCAGGCAGGAACTCGGGTCACGAGTTCAATCTTCCACCGAATCGTACGTCACCTATATCCAACACGTACTCGCCTTGTGCTGGAAGGTCGACAGAGACATGACAGAACTAGACAAGGTCAGCAATGTCTTGAATGGCACAGCTGACAATGCTTTCAACATTCTAATTTGTAAGAACTGCACAACCACTGACTCAATTGTCAGTGAATGTCGGTGGTTCGAACAAGCCAAAAGCTGAAGAATCACTCGACGCTTCACTCGACTCCTGAACACCGCTGCGACTTCTTCCTGCGAGAATCCCGTGGCACCGGGTCCATTTGCGAATTCTCCCAACATCACAACGATTGTCCGCCAGGATTTTAAAGCCATGGCTCCCTTCACTTATCAGCCTCATGTGCCAGACAACTTGGCTACAATATCGCTTGTTCAAGCCATTGTGCGACAGCAGTTTGCCAACATGGGCGTATTAGTTCCCCAAATTTGCAGCCACACACCCCAGCCCACAAATCCTATCGCTCAAAACGCTTACTACCACGCCACCACACTTGTTGCTGCTACCGCATCAGTCTGGCGGTTCTCATCACGCTACCGAATTCTATCAGAGAGGCGCACACAAGATGATCGACTCATATGCTTCTAGGCTTGCTATAGTGTTGACAACATTTCTCACCACTGCCGCAACAGGTGGTCTTCCCGGCAACTTTCTCTAGGCGACCATCGACAGGATTGTGGGCAATATTTGCCAACTCGTTTTGCCGATCACCACCTTCAGGACATCTCACCTAGCCATTCTACGCTACGCTCAGAACCAACCTACGCTGATGTCGTCGCCCAGAGAACCCGGTCTAGCCACTCGACATCACCTCAGGGTTGCCCGCTCCGCTCCTCTCAACGCCGTCGGTCTCCTTCACCGGCGTATTCTGGGCAGTTCTCGGGAACTAACAGATGCAGTTCCTGGAGGTTGCGCTGCATTGACGACTCGGACTGAAAAACTTCAACAACCACTAATTTCAGACGAAATTTACTTGGTGTTCTCATCAAAGGCTTGACCGCTACAGCTCTAATAGACACCGGTGCCCAGATATCCGTTATGAGCTCACGTCTTCGATCCCCGCCTGAAGAAAGTTCTTACCCCTGCTATGTCTTCAACTGCGCGAGTAGCCGACGGCAGCCGAACATCAGTTCTTGGTATGTGCACTGCCGGCGTTACTGTTGCCGGCCTTCACTATTCAGTTCTTTTCGCTGTTCTAGACACTTGTCCACGCGACGTGATTCTCGGCATTGATTTCTGGACCACACACTCAGCCCTCATCGGTTGTTCAACTGGAATTTTGCGGCTAGAGTTGCCTTCGTACTCTGAAGTCCCTTCTGCAACTCACACGTGGCTATGGTCCGTGGAGTGACTATAGACGATTACCGCCTCAGGCCACTGTGTACCTTTCTATGTCGCCATTTCCACCTGTTCCTGATGGCGATTACCTGGCAGCTCCAATCATTGACCTGATTCTTACCCAGAACATTATACATCCTCATATTGTAGTGAGGATCAGCGACAACAAGACACCTCTTCCTGTCCTCAACTTCTTTGTGTCGACCCAGGTCATTTGTCAAGGTATCGCCTTAGCAGAACTTTCCACTCTGGAGCAATGTACTATTTCATCTTTCATTCTTGACATCAAGGTCATAGCCGAACCTGTCGCTGCCACGCAGAATGGAGCTTTTCTGGACAAAATGATCTCAAATGACACGCGCCGTCCCGAGTTGAAGCACTCCGTGGTCATCTAGTTTCTTATTTCGACATTTTTGACATCTACGACCGTTCCTTAGGCCGCACGAGCATCGTAATTCAACGTATCGACTATGGCGACGCCAGTCCCCTTCACAAGCGTCCTTACCGTGTGTCTCATTCAAAGCGCCGAATAATCCAGAAGGAGGTAGAGAAGATGCTCGACAAAGACGTCATAAAACCTTCAACTAGTCCTTGGGAATCACCTGCTGTGCTTGTTAAAAAGGACAACATCTAGTGGTTCAGCGTCGACTATCAACATCTCAATGGAATAACCAAGAAGGATCTCTCTCCACTACCTCGAATTGATGATGCACTTGACTGCCTCCACGGTGACAAGTATTTTGCTTCACTCGACCTACGATCTGGGTACTGGCGAATTTCAGTCAATGACTGAGATAGCGAGAAGACAGCATTCATTACTCCTGACGGGCTTCACAATTTAAAGTCATGCCTTTTTTGTTGTACCATGTGCCTGCAAATTTCGAAGGCATCGTGAACTCCCTCCTTCGCGATTTTAAATGGTCGACATGCGTGTGCAATCTTACCCAATGTCGTTGCTTTCTCCCCAATCTTTGAAAGACATCTTCCACGTTTCTACGGCCATTGTTGACATTTTTCACTGTGCTGGCCTCCAGCTTAACGCGTCAAAGTTCACATTTAGACGTCGTACACCAGTTGCGTCAACAAGGTGACTAAGCTATTTGGCCACCTTGTTGACGCTACTTATGTACGACCCGACCCTGACAAAGTCTGCGCTGTACGTGAGTTCCCGGTCCCACGTTGCACTCAAAAAGTCCGCAAGTTTTTGGGGCTCTGCTCGTATTATTGCCGTTTGGTTAGGAACTTAGCGTTAATTGCTCGACCGCCGACGGATTTTCTCAGAAAGAACGTGGCTTTTTCTTAGCGTGGAGACCAAGAATATTCCTTTCCTTCGCTCATTTCTGCGCTTACATCACCCCTTGTGTTGGCTCAGTTTGACCCAGCCGCTCGAAGAGATTTTTGCACCGACGCAAGTGGCCATGACATAGGGCAGTACTCGTTCAAATGCAGAACGGCAGAAACCGTGTCATAGCGTACGCTAGCCGTTAACTTTCCCAGTCGAAAAGGAACGATTCCATTACTGAGCGAGAGTTCCTGGCTCTCGTCTGGGCTATCGCGAAATTCCGTCCACAGCTATACGGACGCCCGTTCGCAGTCTTCATAGACCACCATGCGCTCTGCTGGCGGTCAACACTTAAGGATCCAACAGGAAGACTCGGGCGATGGTCATTGCGATCGCAGGAGTACACGTTCTCGGTAGTGTATAAGTCCGGCAAGCTTCACAGCCGATCCGACTTTTTATCTCGACACCCTGTTGATTCACCCAACTCCTCTGAATAGGAAGTCGATGTCAACACCCTTGCCATAACAAATTTTCTGCGCATGGCTGACGAACAACGCCGAGATACATCGCTGCTATCTATGATTGACCATATTAAATCTGGCCATAAAGACAATTCACTGAGCCTGTTCTTGCTTCAAGACAACCTTTTGTACCACCACAACTTACAGCGCGTTGGCGCAGAACTTTTGCTCGTCGTCCCACGTCGTATGCGCAAGGGCATCTTGCAAGAACTTCACAATGCCCCAACATCTGGACATTTAGGTGTCTCCAGAAGCTATGACCGCGTCCGCCCACGGGTATTCTAGAAGTGCTTCTATCGTTCCGTTCGCCGCTACGGTGCAGCGTGTGACCTGTACCAGCGCTGGAAAGAGCCTATATATACATCTCTCCCCGCCGGTCACTTTCAACCGGTTGAATTCCCATCCAAGCATTTTCATAGGAGGGTGTTCAGTTCAGTTCAGTTTTATTTCCTTAAAGGCCCCCATTCAGGGGGTGTTACATAAGGGGTGGGTTTACAATTCAAAACAGCGGAGATTCAATTAACATTGCAAACAAACAGTTAAAATTGAATTAACATGACAGATGATCGGTGAGGCGTTCCAGGAAGGTAGATGATGAGGCAATTGTGACAATGTCGTAGGGCAGGCCGTTCCAGTCTGAAGCTGCTCTGAGGAAAAACGAAGCAGCAAACGTAGTGGTGCGTGATGGCGGGCGGGCAACTTGAAGTGAATGACTGGTGCGGTGGGAAATGCGTGAGGCGGCTGTTATATAAGGGGCTTGATTGAGTGAAGAATAAAAAAACTTATGATAAAGGGTTAGGCTAGCAATGCGGCGACGATAAGAAAGGAGTGATAGGCCAGATTCATGTTTCAATGGTGAAATGCTGATGTCATATGAATATGAGGAATGGATGAAACGGGTGGCCCGATTTTGAACACCTTCCAAGGCAGTGATTAGGTATGCTTGATGGGGGCTCCAGATGGCAGATGCGTATTCTAATTTTGGTCTTATAAGCGATTTATACGCGAGTAATTTAACATGTGGTGGGGAAAGGCGAAGGTGGCGTTTAAGAAAACCCAGTGTTTTGTTCGATGCTGAAATGATGTTTGTAATATGGGCGCGCCATGATAAATTAGAACAAAGGGTGACTCCTAGATATTTATACGATTCTACTAATTCGATACATGATTTAGAAATAGAATACTGAAAGCGAGAGGGATTGTGACGACGAGAGAAGGACAAGAGTTTGCATTTAGTGGGGTTGAGAGTCATTAGCCAAATATTACACCAGTTTATTATATTGTTAAGGTTGCTCTGAAGGATGTGATGGTCATGACAATTAGTAATAGTATGATAGATTACGCAATCGTCAGCGAACATGCGAATGTTACAGGAAACATGTAATGGTAAGTCATTAATATATATTAGGAATAGGAGAGGACCGAGAACAGACCCTTGTGGGACGCCTGAGGTGACTGGGAGTGGTTTAGACAGGTGGCCGTTAAGATAGACAGATTGCGAGCGGTTAGTTAGAAACTCCTCAAGCCACCTGAAAATGTTAGGATGCAAGTTTAGTTTTGAAAGTTTCAGTAACAGACGCTGGTGAGGAACCTTGTCGAAAGCTTTTGCAAAATCAAGGAATATTGAGTCGGTTTGGATATTACAGTCGAGATTAGTCTGTAGGTCATGAACGAATTGTGCTAATTGGGTTTCGCAAGAAAGGCCCTTTCGAAATCCGTGCTGTGAAGGATGAAAAAATTCGTTGGAGTCCAAAAAATTGAAGATTTGTGAGTAGATGACGTGTTCCATGATCTTACAAGGCACGCTGGTTAATGAGATGGGGCGGTAGTTCAAGGGTGAGTTTCTGTTACCCGATTTGTAGACTGGAACGACCTTGCCTGTTTTCCAATCATCCGGCATGATTCCTGAGGTGAGTGACTGTGAGAAGATAAGACATAAGTATGCTGCGCAAGTCGATTTCACATTCTTGAGGAGTTTCGAGTTGATGGAATCCATACCAGCTGATGAAGAAAGTTTTAATTTGTGGATTATAGATGAAATGCCTTCTTCGAAGAAGGTGACAGCAGGCATGAAAGTTTCTACGTTAAATGATGGCGACTGTGAGGGCATGTCAAGTTCAGTAGTGAAGACAGATGCAAATGCTTCGTTGAATATTTCTGCGCAATCATGGTCAGTCACTGTCTCGTGTGAATCATTCGTTAGTTTAATATCGGAAGGATGTGTGGGGGTTTAGAACTTGCCAGAATTGCTTGGGGTTCCTGATTAAGAGATTAGGTAAGTCTATATGGTAAAACGAGTATTTGGCTTTACGAACGGATAGCAAATATGATTTTTCAGCTTCGATGTATTTTTGCCATGCAGTAGGCTTGCCGTTGCGTTTGGCGGTACGAAAAAGTCGTTTCTTTTTGTTTTCAAGTTTTTTTTAAATGCCGAGAAAACCATGGTTTATTGCGGTTAGTTTGAAAAGTAATCTTCGGGATAAACATATCAGAGAGGTGATTTACTTTGTCCTTAAAGATCAACCAGTTGTCATGAACTGAGCGCGTGTGAAATGTAGATTCATACTGATTAAAAGAGTTACTGAGATCTTCAGATATTGCACTATAGTTACCCTTATCATAAAGAGCAATTGTTTTATTAGTCGTCTGTTTTTTGGTCGAGGTAAATGAAAATAAAGCATGTATGACCTTGTGGTCGCTGATCTCAGGAAGGTAAGTAATGGATAATAGGTTCTCGGGGCTATTGGTTAATATCAGGTCGAGAATATTTGCTGATCCTCGTGAGACACGGGTTGGTTGGGCGACTAATTGTGTAAGGTTAAAGTTGAGACATACATCGAGGAAGTTTTTCGCCTCTGCATGACATGATAATGTAGAAGTAACTATGTTTTGCCAGTCAATATTAGGGTAGTTAAAATCACCGAACAGAAGAATGCGAGCCTTTGGGTAAGCGGAAGTAAGTTTTTGAATGGAATTGTTCAGATGACATGGAAAATTTGGATCCGTTTGCGGGGGCCTGTAGCAGACGCCAAGTAGGACAGTTACGGTGTTAGTACGACAAATTAGCCACAAGGATTCGGTATCGGAATCGACGCTAACAACGGAGCAAGATATGCCCCGATGAACTGCGATAAGTACTCCGCCCCCCCCCGTGAGCCATTTCGGTCATTTCGGTACACGTGGAAGTCCTGTAAGTCAGTTAATATTTCCGCATCCGTTATATCGCTGGTAAGCCACGTTTCTGTTAATACGAGTATGTTGCTTTTTGATGACGAGATAATGTTGGATATGAGTTCACGTTTTGGAAGAAGGCTACGTATGTTAGTGAACATTACGGAAAACGAGAGAACATGACATGGGGAAGCCGTTTGGCGTTTTATTGCTCTTTGTTGGCGGGGTAACCGCTATGCAATTTCTTTAACCATGTGTGATGATGCGTCAAATATATAGCGCTTCGACCCGACGTGCAGCGTTTTGAACCGCAAGGAGAACTTGTCCGAACGTGTTTTTGCAAATGCAAGTAATTGCTTGCGCGCATATTGAACGGGGCGGGAAAAGTCCTCCCCGATGCTGTAGTTAGTGTTCTTCAGTTTCCTGCCGTTTGATAAAAGTGCATCTCTGGTTTTGTATGATAAAAATTTCACAATTATGGGACGATTTCGGTTTAGTGAATGAATACCGAGACGATGTGCGCGTTCTATGTCGTTAGGCTGCACTGTTAGTCCAAGGTTATTGTTGCAGATATCGATTATCATTTTTTCAGATTCAGCCCACGTTTCATTCCTAGTGGGGTCAGGGATGCCGTAGAATAGAAGGTTATTCCGGCGCGACCTGTTTTCAGCGTCATCCAGGGAAGTTTCTAGCTCTTGAATTTTTTTAGTCATGTTGATTACGTTAGTCTGTGTTTTTTCGATATCATTTCTGAGGGGAAGAAGAGTTTGGTAATGTGTTTCGAGATCGCCCATTCGTTTGTTTAAGTCTGTTATTCTTTTATCCGTTGTGCTTAGTTGAGATTTCAAACTCTGAACTTCGGCAATCAGCTGGGCCTGGCCGGCACTTAGCTTTTGTAGCTCAGTAAGAATAGCAGCGTTTCCGTTAGGGCCAGGATTAGTTTCGACATCACCCGATAAGATCAGCAACGAGTGAATTATATGAGCACACTCAACAGCAATAGTAATACAGCAGTGGGGGCTCGGGAACTGCACCAGGAAGTAATTACTCGACTTTTTAGCGAAGAGGACATACGATTTACTGACCTGCATTGCAAAGGTAAGTGGATTAGATGGCTGCATTGTGGTGCAGTCACCGAGCCCACGAAGTGGCGTCAGCGGGTGATGTTCCTTTATACTTGATGATGCTGTGGTTGATGACGATGCGGCCTTCCATAGCACGGTGATTTCCGGTGATAGCAGTTCCTCCGACGTAATATCCGGTGGGGACGAGCAGTTGGTGCGTAGTAGGCGGCAGGAGCCTGGCTCGCTTTCGGAGCCCGGCAGCACAAACATAGATGACGCCCCCGAGGATAGGCCTATCATGTTCGACAGCTGCAGGCTGGCAAACACAAGTATGGTCGTCTGCATTGCAAAGGTAAGTGGATTAGATGGCTGCATTGTGGTGCAGTCACCGAGCCCACACAGGGTGGGGGTGGATTTGATAGGTCCCTTCGCAACATCACCAACGGGAACCAAATGGATAGCAACAGCTACAAATTATGCCACTCGGTATGCAATTACTCGAGCGCTACCAACCAGCTGCGCTACAGACGTCGCCGATTTTCTTCTCTACGACATCCTTCTTCAGCATGGTGCTCCTTCTCACTTCCTCGCGGACCGCAGCCGCTGCTTCCTGTCTCGTGTGGTTGACGATCTCTTTAGATCCCGTGCTACGCGGCACAACTTTACGACTTCTTACAATCCTCAGACTAACGGACTTACTAACGCCTTAATCGCACACTGACAGACATGCTTACAATGTACATACATTTCTGACGACCACACCGATTGGGACACTGTCCTCTCGTTCGTATAGTCTTCGCCTACAACTCGTCGCGTCATGAAACTGCCGGCTACCCACCATTTTACCTACTGTTTGGCCGTAATCCCTTTCGATAATTTGCTGCACACGACCCTCCGTCCACCACTTCGTACGCGCAAGATGCATGTTCTCGTGCTCTCGTCGCACGTACAGCAGCCCGCGCCAGCTTACCTTCGTCCCAGCGAGCACAAAAGTCGCTCTACGACCGCACACATAAGGATGTCGATTTTCCTCCGGGCTTTCTTGTGCTGCTGTGGCTCCCATGCCACCAAGTCGGCCTCTGTGAGAAACTTTTATTGCGATACGTTGTACATTACTGATTTTGATTTCTGCGCCACGTGACAGCTGTTACCAATGAAATTTCCCCTACTACGAACCCGACTGGTACATCCAGAACTGACATTGGGCATGTTTCTCGCCTGAAGCTCTATCACAGTGACATGTCCGTCTAATAACAGCAGGCACCGGGACGGTGCTTTGCCGCCCAGGGTAATGTCACGGGTATACAAAGTTACCTCAGGTACGGGCGCCGAAATGACACAGAAGGAATGAAGACGACGATGTTGTTGTGAGGCTGTGTCTGAGCTGCCCCGTTGTCCTAAATCCTTGCGCGCTTTGTGCAGTGTTAGCCCAACCAGCATTAACTTACTAAAACTCCCGGTTACAATATATATTAAGTGGCTATATATATATATATATATATATATATATATATATATATATATATATATATATATATATATATATATATTATATATAGGCCCGAATTCCCATACCCTACTGCTTGCGCCCCAACTTTACACATGACCGTTATCCTACTGTAATCAAGAATATTATAGTTCGCCTAAATTTTCACAGGACTGCTGCAAATGCTGCCTATACTACGGCCAGTAGCGATATTAAAGTTTACGTGTGCTCACGTACACGCAATTAGTAACCATTACCAGCGCTGATACACTGAGTGTATATGAGAATGACAACGATTACTGTGATATACTTTAACCAAATATTTGTGGTGCACCTGAGACAAAGAAAAAATAAATGACAAGAGGCAGAATGGGGTGCCAGCCCATCCTGTTTGGCACTTTATCCTGTCTTTCTTCGTTTTTTCTTCTTTGTCTTAGTTGCACCACAAATATTTCGTTGAGCTATGTACAAGCTATTCGTACAGCAGTGAAAAAAATCACGGCATATCCACGGAGTGCATGATGATGAGTCGGGTGAAGCGGCCGTCCGTCCGTTCGTTCTTGCTTCCCTCCGTCCATCCGTACATGTGTCCGTCCGTCTGTGCGTCCAACCATGTGTCCGTCTATGCGTCTGTCCGTCTACGCATCTATCCATCCATCAATCCGTGCGTCCGTCCATGCATGATCTCTGTCTGTCTATACGTCCACCCCTTCCGTCTATCTAGCGAAGTACCGCCATTTCGCTTCCTTTCATCATATATTCAGCATATAGAAGTACCGGCATCCAGTGGACATTCCAAGGACTAAACGAGAGGTGGCACTTGCGAACTTTCTTACGGCCTGCGCTTCGTGTCTACTTCCCACCTTTCACCGCCTCTAGTTCATGCGTATATACTAGTTCACTATATTCATGGCGCTGCGGACCAATCCTCGCTAATACCAAGGAATTTACGCTCAACGAGTTTAACGGGGCAACCCTTCCTGGTCAGATAGTGCTTAAAGTGTGTCCTTCTGATACTAGTATTTTTTTAGTAAGCATCAAATTCAAGGCAAAATTTATTGGAGATTAGGTCATCAATACTCGTCTCTAAGTTATTTATTCAGAAACAACTATCTTTTTATTTATGAATAATGTTAGCGGGCTTTCTTCTCAATCAAAAAGGGTTCACTAGTCCGGCCGTAGAGGTGGCTACCCACTACTCCTACATACATCGCGGAAAGCACGACCCACGACATAGGGAGCTTCTCCCCCAATATCAACACGTAGTTATGGCATGTAGGCAGTAAATACCACATTTACCGGTACTTCTACAGTGAGAGCTGTTATGATGATCACAAGGGTAGTTTTTGGCGTCGTAGTTGTCCACTGGTGCTGGTGTGCGTAAACCCTATCGTACGAACTAGGAGTAAAATTAAGTAAACGTAATAGACGTTAAGGACACAATGGGACTCGAACCCGGGTGTCCTGCGTGCCAACCCGGTATTCTACCACTGAGCCGTGCAGGTGTTTGGAACTAAGTTGGAAGGAGGCCGGATGTCGGGAAAGAAATCTCGTTATTATTAGTAATAACGTGTTTTAGAATACAGCCAGGCGTCACTTAATGCGAATCTCATAATGAGTGAGTTGTTGAATGCCCCGATCCCTTGCAGGCGCCTCAGGCATAATTTTTCATGGCCGTCACCAGTAACGTACCAACTCTTTTCCGAGTGGTGGTGGTGGTGGGGGGGGGGGCAAATGTACCTCACTCGTCACCAGGTAAATATATATATATATTATATATATATATATATATATATATATATAGAGAGAGAGAGAGAGAGAGAGAACTTCATGGACACGCTCGCAGTTGCATATGAATTTGCCATCACAGAGCTGACACGACGCGCTTTCTTATATACTACGATGTTTTAAGCCCAATTTCCGCGTCCAAAATGCAACGTTCATCTTGCTATCACGGATATTTCTCCGATTGTGCTTTTGCAGTTAACATCTAGATACCACAATGGTTTGTCTAATAAATTTACCATGGATGTTAGTCGTCGGTATAGAGATGTACCAAGCGTCAACGAAAATACACTGAAGTTACACGGGGTATTGCTGCCAAACACCAAGACATACATTCGGCAAACCCTCCTCTATGAATGAACAGTAAATATTTTGTTACCCCTAGAAAGGCACATTTTACTTTCGAATTATAGGCCGATTACGGTGACGGAGGGCTCAACCATGTTTTTTTCAACGAGTGATTGCTGTTCAATTTTTTTTATCAGGTATTACACTTTCTTGCATATATTCAGGCTTGTGTGTGTATTATAATTTAGTCTCAACACTATTTCTGCAGCGTGCAACCGATAATATTATTGCTATTGTTCTATACTGTTGTTACCTTATTATCAACTTCTCAACCTTTTCATTTAAAAATGTATAATTTATAGTGTTACGGGCATACTACATTGTTTACACTCATCGTATTTGTATTGACATTTCTAAAAAGGCCCCCAGGCACATGCATAAATACGCAAATACAATCGATTTAAATATTTTTTTCTTTGCAAGAACCAATTTTAGGCGATTATAATGTCAAACTACCCGCATTGCTTCATATCTAAAAGGTCGTCAGCTGTATTTTGTGTTTGTAAACAGTCTTTGTCAAGCACACAGCACCAGTTTGTTAGGCGAGGCGAAATTGACGCGAAAATGATCCATCGCGTAATGACCACTGATGAACGACCACGTAAAATTATATTCATTTTGGCATATTGTTTACCTTTTGTTCTTCGGCATTCAAAATTTTCTGTGTGCCACAAACTCGCGTGCTTGTTAAAAGGCATCACGAAGCTGGAGAGCATCTCCTTGTAAATGCAATTCAAGTAGGCTAGCTGCCAATTACATATGGAGGGGCGATTTCTTGGAAGTGGCGAGATATACTAGTAGCACAATAAAATATTTCTACTTGAAGCATAATGGTGTTAAGTAGCTTGTGTGCTTATCTATCTCTGTGAGCTCACACTCACTGACAAAAAGAGAAATAGAGAGAAACAAGCGGCGCTGCACGTGCGTGCTTCTTTGCTGTCCGAGATGTATTTTAACTAAGCCTCCATTGTGCTAAAAACCATAGTCTCACCTTCTGCCTTGTCCGTGGTAAAGTTGTGGGCAAGCTTAAAAGCTGAGCTTCCTACTGAGCCCAAGTCCACTGCTTTATTCATGGCTCTTTGCAAGCTACCGCTATGACTCCAGGTTACTGTAAGCAAGGCTGATCAGGCTTATCAGAGGTTAAAGCGGAAACAATTTTTGGCGTTTCAATACGGAAAACCCAAACATCAAGAACGATTCATCAATTCATCGGCTCACAACAGCTTCGACAAAGCAGCGATGACGATATATCCATTTCGAAGAAAATTATTTTCTGGAAGCAGTAAATGGTTTTACGGGTTTTAAAAAGAAAGTTTGCTTGTTCCCATCTGTAACTGCTTCAACAAGTCACAGCAGAATAAAGGCATCAAGAAAGGATGTATTATTATAGAGCCCCTGTTCAGCGCTTGCCTGTTCTGCATTACTACAGCTGAAGACTCGAAAGCATTGCATAGGCGGCCCACACCGCAAAAAGCCTACAAGGAAAATTAGCACAGCGGAAATGTCTGAATTTCACTATGTTGTAACATTGCCTCGTAACTTTTTCATTCTCCCGTAAGAACGTAGATTACTGTTGTGATTCGCTTTTTGTTGGTTTTTCCAGCCTGCAGCCTAGAGGGACCACTGTCTAAAGGGGGGGGGGGGGGAGCTGAGCCCTTCCAACTTTCTCATAGCAACCACTAACTGCAACGTATAAGCAAATGTGATACACTGGAGGCTGCGCGGTTGACAAAGGGGAGTTATTTCCTGCCATTTGCTTGGTCGTGCACAAACAACAGTTGTTGAGAAGTGCTCAGTGACCAAACTTAAAAGACTGGAGTAAATGTGGAGCTGGTTAATACCAGAGGGTTTCAACAAGCGCACACCTCGATACAATACGATGGGAGGTATGGGAACATAGCAACCTTCTACGAGCTCGTTAAACATCCATTTATTGGTGCTCATGGGTGGTTATACAAACAGTGCGTTAAAGCAAATAAAACTGGAAAGCGTTACATTCCACTTTTTTTAGTCGCCTACGCCTCAATAGTTGACTGCATAGGATTTCTAGAGGAACTAATAAAGCCTCGCCAATACGCTCCATTTGTCACAGTGCCCCGCTTGACAGAGCTACTCAGAGGTTGGAAGAACTTCACGCTATTTTATTGAAACTTGCAAAAACAATGCACTGCGACATAGGCGTGCGCACGGGGGTGGAGGTAGGAGGAGGCGACCGCCCCCCCCCCCAAAAAACCAACTAATGGAGGGGGGGGCACAAAGTCCGAACCTTAGTATATACTAAGGGGTAGACTTGGCACACGTAAATAATACTCGTACATCATGCTGTCCGAAGCCAACCAGCCTGCACCGAAGCAGCACTCTTGGATGAAAGTATCATCATCATCATCATCATCAGCCTGACTACGTCCACTGCAGGACAAAGGCCTCTCCCATGTTCCGCCAGTTAACCCGGTCCTGTGCTTGCTGCTGCCAATTTATACCCGCAAACTTCTTAATATCATCTGCCCACCTAACCTTCTGTCTCCCCCTTACCCGCTTCCCTTATCTGGGAATCCAGTCAGTTACCCTTAATGACCAGCGGTTATCCTGTCTACGCGCTACATGCCCTGCCCATGTCCATTTCTTCTTCTTGATTTCAGCTATGATATCCTTAACCCCCGTTTGTTCCATAATCCACTCTGCTCTCTTCTTGTCTCTTAAGGTTACACCTACCATTTTTCTTTCCATTGCTCGCTGCGTCGTCCTCAATTTAAGCTAAACCCTCTTTGTGAGTCTCCAGGTTTCTGCTCCGTAGCTAAGTACCGGCAAGATACAGCTTTTATATACCTTCCTCTTGAGGGGTAGTGGCAATCTACCTGTCATAATTTGAGAGTGCTTGCCGAATGTGCTCCACCCCATTCTTATTCTTCTAGTTACTTCAATCTCGTGGTTCGGCTCTGCGGTTATTACCTGCCCTAAGTAGACATAGTCTTTTACAACTTCAAGTGCACTATTACCTATCTCGAAGCGCTGCTCCTTGCCGAGGTTGTTGTTCATTACTTTCGTTTTCTGCAGATTAATTTTGAGACCCACCTTTCTGCTCTCCTTGTCTAACTCCGTAATCATGAGTTGCAATTCGTCCCCCGAGTTACTCAGCAATGCAATGTCATCGGCGAAACGCAGGTTACTAAGGTATTCTCCATTGTAACCTGCTCTTCGCCGATGACATTGCATTGCTGAGTAACTCGGTAGACAAATTGCAACTCATGAAAGTATATTACACTGTAAAGAAAACCTGCAGGGGGCCATACCCCGAGGTCTCGGCAAGTCTTGTTGCTTGCGTGACATTCCCGGAAAAGGTCGCGTGTTGAGCCGACACTACTGCTAGCTTCAAAACTTCGCTTGCCAAAGCTGACTGCCTGATGTCATGCTCCCGAAGAGGCCCTCGCAATCCGAACTGCCGAACGAAAAGGGCAGCAGCAGTCACGTGCTCTTGCAGGGGCGGTGGGGTTTTTCGGTGACGCCGTCGTCTGCATCACAACTCACGTGACCGCGATGTTGAGAGTGAGCTAGAGTTTCTAATGGCATAATCAAATGGTGGTTTTGGGACGTTAAACCCCACAAATCAATCAATCAATCAGAGTTTCTAATGTGCATTTTTATGCAGCTGTTGCACTTTAGAGATGATGCAGTGTGTTAGAAGCTCATCGTGAGCGTTGGTCTTGACGGGAGTTTAGTTTATATCGCCTACAGTCGAAAGCTGTTGTTTTCAAAGCTCGCGACCACTTCTCCGAAAATGCTTTTCTCTTTCCTTCACCACTGCGCTGTTACGTCTCTCAGCGATGGAAGACTAGATTCTAAGACGAAAACGGCAGTGCATACGGCTCTCAATGCGACGGCGGCGGTGAGCGGTGAGTGGAAAAATAACATTTCACTGTTTCTTTATGTTTTGTGCACCGCACTTACGGTATAGAGAAAGGAAAGCAGCCTGCCCATGGTGACTATCCGGCCAATTCGCACCGTTGCTCTCTTGCTTTCAGTGGATTAAACATGAAGGGAAGAGCTGCACGTTTATTGTAGATGCACAATAGTGTTGTGGGCGTATTTACTACTTTACTGTAGAAAAATATTCCCGCAGTCACTAAAGTGGTGGATGTTGTATTTTTCGAACACCGCGACCCCGCAACCTCCACTTCCGGCGGCAAAAAGGGCCAAATAACCCAGTGATTATTAGCAGCTGTTCGACGAGTCATAATGACAATGCGAATCGCACACTTGGAATATGGAAGCGAGTGTAGCGGCCGGTACGTTCGCTCTTAATAAAAAAATGCCCCCCCCCCCCTCCCCGAAGGGAATGGTGAGAAAATGCGAATGCATTGCGTCACGTCCATAACGGCATTTCGCATGTGAGGACTCAGCGTTAGAAGAATTTTTTTCTTTTTTTTACTCCGTGCATTCAATAGAACCGTTCGCCGCACATGGCGTTGTTCTGTGGTGAGGAACGAAATCTGCGTTTTCGTTTTTAGTAGGTAGCGCGCCCGGTTAAATAGTAACGAGTTTTATCTGGGTGGGTTTGCAAGCGAGCGGGCGACCGGAGAGGGCAGCGGAGTGTGACCCGATAAAAGAGTGATAGCTGAGCGATGCCACACTCGCTTCAGCTGATCGAATTGCTGCGGGCCTACATGGGCCTACATCGGAAATGCAGCTGCCGCAGCCGTGATTCAATCCCGCGATCTGCGGATCAGCAGCCGAGTACCCTAGCCACTAGAAAACTGTGGCGGGGTAACCAGCTGAAGTAACTGTCAATCGAGCAGAGGCTTTGTTGCAGCACCTCCCGAATAAAAGTGATGTCACTGCGAAAAGAATATAGCAAGATGATTTTTATGAGGTCGCAGGGATTTAAAACAAACAAATCTTCGTTTTTCTTACGTGGTTTGGTGCCAGTGATCTGAATTCATGACGGGCTGCTCTACATCAAAAAAAATAGGAGGGGGGAGAGGGGGTCGCCACCGAAAGGGCGAAGGTGAAGCGAAGCCAAGCGATTGAGTATCTGGGTTTTTAGTAGCAGCGTTATATTTCCTAGAAATATATTTCTAGACACTATAGGACCGTTAATGAACCATGTGCATGAAGCTTTAGCGCGCACACATGAGGACAACCACAATAGAGACACAGTGACCAGGGCAGACTAACAACTTATTTGTAATTTTTGATATTTATATTTATTTTATAATAAAGGCTGGGGGTCTGAGTAGGTGACTCGCATGCTTAACACCAGGGACTGGACTTCGCGTCAGGCAAGGTTACCGATGAGGCCCTCAAATGGTTTCCCGCGCACATGGGGGACATTGCAACCATCAACACCCGCAGCCGTAAAACCAGCAGCCGCAATACAAAAAGGCAAAGACTCACCAGCATCCCGCCTAACCATAGCCGCTCAAGTCGCGAGGCAACTTACCCGCCGCGACGCAGCCACCCAAAGAGCAGCCGCCAACATGGTTGGCAGGAGCACCGGTGGAGGGACGACGTTGGCCATAGGTACCGACACCACCGCATTTACCCCCCCCCCCACCACCACCACCTTCGTTGCTGTGGCAACTGAAGTTGGTGCAGAAGAGGCAAGGCAACAGAGGTGTGCCGACTGCTATTCAGAAGAGTTTCCTGCCATGTACCATGACGTGCTTGGGTGCTATAGAAAAGACCGGAAGAAATTTCCGCCACCCCATGGACGTGCGCCTGGACAGGTCGCAGGCGGTGGACCTAACGCAGGCGTTAACCACTGAACCACCGAGGAGCACCTCCTTTACCGATGAAAAGGCAAGCTATTGATATCTACCACTTACTGCTGCTCACTGGCATATGGGGGGGGAATTATTGTGTTTAAAGCATTACCAGCAAGATGGCGCAATGAGCGCGTGTCGCCACGTCGTGCGGCGGCATGCGCTCTAATCTCCCACGCGTACTTTGCCCTGCTCAGAGGGGGGGGGGGGGGGGAGCGATGCTTCTTCGTGCGCCCTTATCTCACAGTGGGGAGGACGGGAGGATCGTACGTATTGGCTGGCCTCGGGCTTTACAAGGAACGATTCTGTTGGAGTTACTGGGTGCACAAAGGTTAATGCAATCTCCGTTTGCGAAAAGCGTGCGTTTTTCAGACACAGTGAAATAACAACTGAGACGCTTATTCGCGTGCATCGATCTGTACCTGTGAGTACGTTTCGTGCGTCATTTGTGCGTGAGAAACGCGGGGCACGTTTCGGAGCTGCTTTTCAATCTGCGAGTGACCTTCTAATTTGTTGCTATCGTGTTCATTGCTTCGTCTTTACAGCAAAGCTGTGACTTTTTTTTTGGGGATACATTTTTTTATTGATTTGTGCAATACTTAATGCCGACTCTGCATCGTGTCTTGCTGAGGACGTTTAATGCACTACCACCAAATCAGTGAAGTCTGATTAAGAAGCGTTGTCTTTCTGCATTTGTTTTGCACTAGGGGTACAAATTCACGTGGTTTTACAGAGCATTCACGTGGATGTACAGTCTGTTTCACACTTAGGGAGAAATCTCAGGTCACATGACACGTGGTGCGGACAGAGCTGTACTCGCCTGAGCAGACGATGCAGACAACGGCCCTTCTAGTGTCTGCACATGTGCGAGCTGCTGCCAATGCATGGCTGAAGTGCTGGCCGCACCGCGATTCGTACGTTCCGAGATTTCCCTTAATAAGTGCGACCGACTGTGCATGCATTCCCTTAGTGGAAACATGGGTGTGTTGCCTAGTGGTAAAGTCACTCGCTTACGGAGCATAAGGGATATCCCATCATCAGAAATAAGCACTTATTTGCTTGATTTATATATGCTGAAGACATAGGGTCTGACCAGCCACTCGTAGCGCTGAAATCAGCGCAGCAGCTCGGCCGCGAAACCCCGCCGGAGTGTCCGCTCTCATGTTTGTTCATGGCAAGGCGCTTAGCGGTCATGGCCAACCTCCTGACCACAAGCGCCCAGCGAGCCTCGGTCCGCCCTTTGACGGCTGCGGGACTACTACTTATTTATAGAGTGGGAAATGATTAGAGTACGTCGTATTCTACTATGGGAGAGCATGGAGCCGTCCCGCGGGCTTTCCTACCGTTGTCACAAAGGAAGGGTAGTTGGCACCCGAAAGCGCCGCGTCCCAGAGTACATATCACTCATCATCCAGTTACGTTCACCCCGGTAGGGTTCCGGCCCCTGGTTAGAGGACGGGTCCTTTTTTGTTTTGGGTGAACGGCCCTACCCAGGACAAGGGTGCCGCATCCACACGGCGCGCAAAGCACCGTGAAGACACGACATATCTCGCGGCCCCCCCATGCCACGAGGTGGCCGGTACCTGTAGTGTTGTGCGTTTACACCAGATGGCCTTCTGAGTCATTGGACTCACAATAGATGGCGCCACTGCGCTCGTGTGTATATAAACGATACTCGCTGATTAAACTGGGATTCTCATGGATCGTACAGTGGTGTAGCGTGGTTACTTTCACGTGTCGCCGTGGCGGCTACACGGCAGTACCTTTCCCAGGCAAGGGGGCCACTCTTTAGTGCAGCTGACGAGGTCAGTGCACATGGAGATGTGGCCTTTCCATAGCGACCGGAGGTCGAAGACCCCCGTTTTCCCCGCTCAAAGGGAGCGGTTGCGCTACGCCCCCGCGGCGCGACGAAGACGATCGGCGCGCGGGAGAAACACGTCGCAGACTTGTGCCCGCTGGCTGCCTGCCAGCGAGCGGTTTGAATTACGCGCGCGACGCAGCAGCTGCGCACGCAGCAGACCAGTATACACACGCCGAGGGCGGGGCTAGCGAGGGAAACGAGTTTAGCACGGAGGGAGAAAGAGTGCATGCTTTCTCTCGCTAGATTGATGATTGATTTGTGGGGTTTAACGTCCCAAAACCACCATATGATTATGAGAGACGCCGTAGTGGAGGGCTCCGGAAATTTCGACCACCTGGGGTTCTTTAACGTGCGCCCAAATCTGAGCACACGGGCCTACAACATTTCCGCCTAAATCGGAAATGCAGCCGCCGCAGCCGGGAATCGAACCCGCGACCTGCGGGTCAGCAGCCGAGTACCTTAGCCACTAGACCACCGCGGCGGGGCTTCTCTCGCTAGAGAAGGAGCCGGAGAGGAACAGAGAGCGCCCGCCGAAGGGCGTGCCGCCTGAATGAAAACGCTTTCCCCCGGAGAAGACAGGAGGGCCCAGCCGAGCAGAATGTAAACAAACCGCCAGGCGTGGTCGCTTGTCCTAGCGCGAAATGAATGCGCCGACGGACTTAAACAAGGCAAGCAGGCGAGTGATGCCTCGCCAAATCGTGCTGCTAGATGTTCCGGCATCATAGCTGGATAGTTAGTTGCTCTTTAGACTCACTATAGATCACTGCCGGTCGGTGCCAGGTTTCGAGAAACTTCCTCGTGCCTAGGGGATACCGCTCACGAAAGAGATGAAACCATTCCTCCTTCCGCACTTTTGCAAGCACTCCGTGAAGGCCCGGCAGCCTCCCCCGGTAACCGGCCTCGCATCGTGCCAACCATACTTGCCATAGGCACTCGACGAGAAGCACGAACTGGTTGACCGCGTGAGAAGGGAGCGGATTTCAATAGCGGACCGTGGGATATGGAACTCCCGGGAGCTGAAATAAGTCAGCTATCTTGCGGAGTAGGGCTTTTGGAAGGGCGCACTCGTGAAAGATGTGAACCACGTCCTCTCGACTGTGACAAAAAGGACAAACACCTCGCTGAATTTTTGGTGTGAAGGGTCTGTACATTATTGGCAGACACCCCCTTGCCAGGCGGTACATAAACGAAGCATGCTTGGCGTCGAGAAAGCTGGCAGTGATGAGATGCTAGTTCGGCTTGTGCAGGGACAGGTCAAACACCTTGTAGCACTCAGATAGAGGCGGGGTTATGAGGCCGACTAAATCTTGGAGTTGCACCTCGACTACGTCACACTCTGGATCGACGCGCTGAATCTCCGCGAGTGTTCTAGCCGCGCTTGCGTAAAAAGCTGACGGGGATCCTGCACGGGGCACGCAGTGAGAGAGGGAGCCCGCCGAGAACTGCCGTAAGCGCGTGCTAAGGAAGAACGACGCGAAGCTTCAAGTGAGTGTCATGTCCGAGTCGAAAGTCAGGCACCCGTGGGGATATACGTGAAAAGTTGAATTGAATTGAATTCAATTGAGTTTACTGACAACATGGTTGCGTGGATGACCAGGCACAGAAAGTACATTTTAACACGGGAACAATGCTAAGGCATTCGATTTATTCTTTATGCAAGCTTATCGGCGGTTGGCTCACGAATTTATTGATATGCCGTGTCTCAATGATCAGACGCGTTTATTCATTACTATGCTGGTGCAAAACTGCGCATTTATTGAATTTTGGCGTGCACTTAGACCCCCTCGAGCCCGGTCCCCTATAAACCGTCCCCTAGTTCCAAGGTGAGACAGTCTTTCTCGCCTTAACGACCCTTCGTTTTAGCGCTGTCTCCTCCTCTCCGCTTATTCCTTCAAAAAATACGCGAAATGTCAGCACGAGCCTTGACCAAGTGAGGATCACGCACTTTTCTGCAACTCACTGTTACCTCCGCTTGCGCAGTCACTAACGCAGGAAGCGAAGGCAAATCAGTTTATCCCACACGGTAGCCATGCAAAACAAGGCGAACCGTGCATGCGAATGAGTGCTAAAGCAGACTACCAAACAATTCACAACATTTACCTATCGTATATTGATGAATCGAGAGCTTATTTCACCGAGACCCCACGTGAACAAACTGGTGACGTCACGAATGGCGCCGCGCGCGGGAAACGCTCGTTTTTGTGTCTTTCTTGTGTTTTCAGAGGTTGTTTAGCGGCCCTTTCACTCTAGACAATGTAAAGAAACATTAGAAGGTGAGCCTCCGATTAGCGATTTCTTATGTTCCAATAGTTTTGGTTAACGGAGCAGCCAGTCTGTCCTGTATACATAACACAGTACACAAATAACATATGCCAACTAGAACAATGTCACGTGCAACGCTCTTATTGAGGTGCCGTCTGAAAGTGAGATTATAATCAGAACACGGGGCATTTTTCGTCTGTTTTTTTTTAGGTATAGCTAGCTAGAATTTAACCCAGTTCTAATGAAGAGTGTACAGGGAGTGACGTCAGAGCACAAATATCAACGTAAAGGAGTGACGTAAAAGAACGACTATTAATTGCTGTTTTCCAATCCCTCCACCTTGAGGCGCTCGCCCGCGAGAACGGCAAGCGGCATTCAGAAGAAATTTAGCGTTTGTCCTCGACATGTAGTGTTCCGAACCTTAGCAGGCATGATTCAGAGTGCCCAGTGCATCCATTACGCTTGTGAGCTCGAAATGCCCCAACCTAGTCAGAGAGGCCCTCTTTATAAGGTGTTCACAGACAAAAGAGAAATCGATCCTACGAGATTAGGCATGGCATCGCTCCCTTCTTGTGATCTGGTTATTACATCCTGCGCTGACCTTTCCAGCCATGACGAAACATAAGGGACTCCAGGAGAGAGTTTATTGGACGGTGAACGCATGACTTGCAACGCAAGAAAAAAAAACGAAAGATCTTAATCTGCGAATCGTGTGGTAACTGTATGCCTATGTTCAACCGTTGGCGGCTTTGTGCTATCTTAAACAATGTATTTTTTTTACTCCTTGTAGTAGAGACAAGTTAACGACGTGTTTGTTTTAAGTTATTTCGATTTTACTAATAATTTATTGAGCCTATATTTATTATTTTAAAGGCCTAAAGCGGTGTTTAACATGCCTGTCGTTGCGCCTAAAACACACCTTTTTAGGGCCTAAGAATTTGGCGTCTACTTATAAGAATGAAAATAATACGTGAAAATAAGAAAATAATACGTGAAAGTAAGAATGGCAAAAATGGGTGTTTAAAGCTTATATGATAATTAAACGCTTACGTAACGTATAAATATCAGTTATTTAAAGAACGCACCGTACGAGATTCGCGCTTTAATGCTGAAGTTTGCCGAAATTTATGCACAACTGTTGGGAATAAGTAAATTAATACAAAATTGGTCGGAAAATAATTCAATGACTCCATTTCGCAATGACTGATGAGCATTGTGCCCCATAGATTGGAGCAATACCCGCTATTGAATTTTCCAGTTCCTTTTGATATGAAAATGTGGATCGAACCCAGCAGTAATGCAATGCTGGGTCAACCCTAGGCAACGTCCGGGTACCGGGGCACTAAAATGTGCGTAATACAATAGGTCTTGATACGACCATAACAGATGTTTAGTTGATGAGATGTGTTTTTGAACACGTGGGGGGGGGGATTCGAAAAAGGGGGTAACGATTTAGAGTACTGGGTACTCTACTATGGGAGAGCACTGAGCCGTCCCGGGCGCAAACGAGACACGAATCGTTATGGCATAGCGCCCATTAGAGCGAAGGAGCGCTCAACTGGACAGATACTAGAAGCGATGTCGAAAATTTGTCACCCGATTTGAACGTCTTCCACCTAACCACAAGAAAGAAGCTGGGAAAAAGCGTTCTCAGATGCAAGGATGGCGCGTTAAAAATTCACTGAAACAAGTGAAAAGATCAAGAACGCTTTGGTTGTTATAAACTTAAAACAACTTTTATGCCAGATTGTTTAGAGTTGTGCGTAGTGACGCTTCAAGACGAAAGATGTCGGCTTAGCGTCGTACGTAAACGTGTCTCGAACGAGGTGGACGTGGTGGCGCTGCCGTCAGCAGCGAGGTTATCGACGTATGCGGGACCCGACAGTGCGCGCAACTCCCTGCCCAACGTTTAGCAAACGTTGCCCCAGCCGCTATGGTTTGAGTGTTCCGACGTGGCATAGAATGCAAGGATTCCGTGATTTTGGGCGCGGCCAAAACAATTGTAAGCACTGAAGCGGCATCGAAGCATGGATTCTTTCATGTATACTCATTTAACTGTATACAACAATGTTCTGCCAAAGGTATGAGGCTACGGCGTTCGTTCTAAGCAGCTCGAATTATTCTGGTCGTATCTCATCACCAACATGTGTGTGTGTGTGTGTGTGTGTGTGTGTGTGTGTGTGTGTGTGTGTGTGTGTGTGTGTGTGTGCGTGTGCGTGTGCGTGTGTGTGTGTGTGTGTGTGTGTGTGTGTGTGTGTGTTGGCAATTAATCTCCGTGCGGCATGCCCCAAGGCGGTGTAGCCAGGAAGTGCCCCCCCCCCCCCAGAGTTCTCATGTTTTCCGTGGCATACAGCGCACAAAATTACACATGTAGAGAAGCCTCCAAACACTGAATTGGGTCGAACTCTCAAGTGCTTTCTAGTGGATCTACCCAAAAAAGAGGCCGCTCGCGCTGAGAGTCCGTGCTTGGCCGTTACTGTCGCCATTGTGCATGTTCGCTGTGTGCCGACTAATGAACGCCCTAAAAAAATAATGGAGAGTGCCACGATCCCCTTCGATGCCCTTGGAACTACGAGCACGTAACCTGCCATCTACCGTGTCCCACGACACCTCTCAGCAAACGCCTCCTCTCGTGTCGCCCCCTTGTCCCGGCTTCCACAGGATCCGCGATCCACCCATCTTCACGGGTGCCGATGGCACTGACGTGGAGGACTGGCTCGCCATTTGCGAGCGCACTCTTAAAAAAAGTTAGTGAAAAGGTAGCAACTGCAAGCAAACAGGTAGTAACTGCAGGGCTTACTACCTTCCTCGAATCATTACTACCCCTTTTTAACCTGTTCACTACATACGTTAGTAAACAGTTACTAGCGGCAGCCGTTACTAACTTTTTGCGACCTGTTTACTACCTATGTTGGTAAACAGTTAGTAATTGGAATGAAATAGGTAGTAACTGCATTCGTTACTACCTTTCTTGCTCTGTTACTACCTTTTTGCTACCCGGCTGCTGACTATTTAATCCAAAACAGTGTGCGATTCCAATTCTGTTAATCTATGAGAGGAATAGTCTCGACGTATCATCATTAAACGGAAAAATGACGCAGGAGATATCCATAGACCAAGAAAAAATTTATATTACGCAACCGAGATATGTAAAGGTCATTCTGATATTGTCGAAACGAAGAAGTACAGGTTAACAAACCATAGACAAGTGCTACACGCGTTGTAACAGATAATTATAACAAACTTAGTAAATTACAGCAAATTAACAAGACCGGCGGATCTAAATAACAAGACGGTCACAATTAATCCGGAGGACGGTAGCAAGTATTCCCCTGCGACGCGTCTCCAAATATTATTGTTGTTTTGGCACGTCGAACTCCAAAAACTATTATTACCTTTCAACCACTGATATACTAGCTGTGTGAAGCATTCAAATGCATTGTGGCTTGGTTAATTATGTACGGCACTTTGTTTCAGCCACTGTAAATAATGCTTTTTGTGGCCCTTTTTAAATATAAAGATATGACATATATTTTTTTTTTCTTTTACAAGTAAGGCTGATTAAAAGTCTTGTGCTAAGTCCCCAAACACACGTAGTCAGGTAGTATGACATAATGCTTCAGATTCACATTTGCTCTAATTCCTCCAGAAAGACAAGTGCTTCCCTGTGCCAGATTTGCATCTGCAAAGTATAGGCTATATATACCCCACGTGTACTTCATACTAGAGTAAAAAGGCGGCGAACTTGTAAGACCTATGTATTCTTAATTCGCACTCATTGCACACCACGGAAGATTACCCGAAGTTGTGTAGCAATAAGCCATTAATTGACCAACAATAGCAATGAGGGAAAACTATGCTAAAAATATTAAACAGGGTAGTAGTGGTTGCTCCTTTTTTGAAACCTTTAAAAGTTACTACCCATGGGTAGTAACGGCTAGGGTAGTTACATTTACTAAGGGCTGGTAGTAACAGCAAAGGTGGTAACTGTTACCACCCTCGCCGTTACTAACTGCGCTTACTACCAGGGTTCGATGGAGGCGGAAGTGTTGTAGGCCCGTGTGCTCAGATTTGGGTACATGTTAAAGAACCCCAGGGGGTCGAAATTTCCGGAGCCCTCCACTACAGCGTCTCTCATAATGATATTGTTACGAGAAGGAGACCGACTCGGAGGGGTAGTCACCGATGTGTTTACAGCCGGTTAGGCGAGCAGCGCCAGCCACACAGATTAGCTCGCGCCAATCTATCTGCTTTGTCTTGTTCAACTCCATGCCCTGGCACGTAGCATGACCCCCGGTGGCGGAGGCACCGTCCCAGTGCTTCAAAGGTGGTTATCTGAGGCATTCTTGTAGGGCTTGATCCGCGAGACGTGTACAATATCGCTGGGCCGCATAGTAGATGATGATGGACAGATGGGGCTGATCTCGTAGGCGACAGGTGTTACTTGACGCAATATACGGTAGGGTCCCGTGTAATGAGACAAGTTTTTCTGATAGGCCCAGGCGACGATTAGGGGACCAGAGTAAAACGAGTGTACCGGGAGCGAAATGTACGCCATCGTACCGACGGCATTGGTTGGTTTGCAACGCCATCAGCCGAGCGCGAGTGAGCTGACGGGCATGATCGGCTCGCGCAATCGCGTCGCGGGCATGCTCGCTGGTGGACGAGGTGTGAGCTGAGTGACTGTGCCCAGTGGTAAAGTCGGCTCTCTTCCGTACAATAAGTAGAACGGCAAAAAGCCCGCTGTGTCGTGACGGGATGAATTATACGCGAAAGTTGCGTTGGGTAAGGCAAGGTCCCAGTTTCGGTGGTCGGGCGACACATACATAGCGAGCATATTTGTTAAAGTGCGGTTAAATCGTTCCGTGAGGCCATTTGTTTAAGGGTGGAAAGCGGTTGTCAGTGTGTATTGCGTGGAACAAGAACGCAGAATGTCGGCGATGACTTGGGATAGAAATGTACGGCCACGGTCTGTGAGCTGTCTCGGAGCACCGTGAATCAATATAACGTCCCGTAACAAGAAGTCAGCGACGTCGGCTGCACAGCTGGTCGGTAGAGCTCGCGTAATAGCGTAGCGTGTAGCGTAGTCTGTAATAACGGCTATCCATTTGTTTCCCAATGTTGAAGTGGGAAAAGGACCAAGCAGGTCTAACCCAACACGGTAAAATGGTTCCGCGGGTATGTCAATTGCTTGAAGATAGCCAGCGGGTAGCAGCGACGGTGTTTTACGACGTTGGCATAGGTCACACGTGGCGACGTATCGGCGTACCGAGTGAGCAAGGTATGGCCAGGAGAAACGGCGCCGGACGCGCTCGTACGTGCGGGATACGCCAAGGTGTCCAGCCGTGGGGGCGTCGTGAAGTTCGGTGAGAACACAGCGGCGCAAATGCTTAGGCACAACGATGAGAAGGTCGGGCCCGTCTGGTCGGAAATTGCGACGGTATAGCACACCCTTTTGAAAGACAAAGTAGTGGATGGAAGCATCATTTGGGGAGGATTCCATACGGCTGATGATGTCAAGCAGCTCTGGATCACGCTTCTGTTCTTCCCCAATATTAAGGAAGTCAGACACTGAGAAGATAGAATTCTCCATGGGCTCGTCAGTGTCCTCAGGATCGTCGACAAGGTACCGGGAGAGGCAATCGGCATCATGGTGTAGGCGGCCAGATTTGTAGACCACCGAATAGGAAAACTCTTGCAGGCGCAAAGCCCAGCGACCAAGGTGGCCTGATGGATCTTTCAGAGAGTTGAGCCAGCAGAGTGCGTGGTGGTCGGTAACTACCGAAAATGAGCATCTGTATAGATAAGGTCGAAATTTCGCCACCACCCATACAAGAGCCAAGCACTCACGCTCTGTGATCGAATAGTTACGTTCAGGGGCGGATAAGAGGCGGCTGGCATATGCAATAACGCAAGCATGGTCATGTTGTTTCTGAGCCAGCACTACATTAATGCCATGTCCACTTGCATCTGTACGGATTTCAGTAGGGGAAGCAGGGTTGAAGTGTGCCAGAATCGGAGGAGTAGTGAGAAGAGTGACGAGAGTCGAGAACGCAGAAGCCTCTTCGGAGCCCCATGAAAACGGGACTTTTCTTGAGGAGCTGCGTAAGCGGCCTCGCCATGTGCGCAAAATTTTTCACGAAGCGTCGGAAGTATAGGAGCATAGTCCGATAAGCTGCGTACATCCTTCGCAGATCGTGGTACAGGAAAGTTTTTCACGGTGCTGATTTTGCCGGGTCTGGTTGTACACCGTTGGCGTCTACAAAATGGCCAAGCACTGTGATTTGATGGCGTCCAAAGGGACATTTGGACGAGTTGAGATGCAGGCCAGCACGACGGAAGATTTCCAGGATGGCTGAGAGACGCTCTATATGAGTTTCAAATGTTGGTGAAAAGACGATGACGTCGTCCAGGTAGCACAAACAGGTGTACCATTTGAATCCTCTGAGCAGGGAGTCCATCATTCGTTCGAAGGTGACTGGAGCGTTGCAAAGACCGAAGGGCATGACCTTGAATTGATATAGGCCATCGGGGGTGATGAATGCCGTCTTTTCACGGTCCATTTCATCTACCTTTATCTGCCAGTAGCCGGAACGAAGGTCTATGTAGGAAAAATAGTGGGACCCATAGAGACAATCAAGCGCATCATCTATTCGTGGCAGAGGGCAGACGTCTCTTTTGGTAATTTTGTTTAGGTGTCGATAATCCACGCAGAAACGCCATGCACCGTATTTCTTGCGAACTAGCACTACAGGAGAAACCCAAGGACTGCAGGATGGCTCAATGATGTCCTTGGCGAGCATTTTATCGACCTCACTTTGGATAATGTGACGCTTGGCTACCGACACCTGATATGGACGCCTATGAATAGGATGCTCATTACCAGTGTTTATGTGGTGGCTCATACCGGTAGCTTTCCCCAACGGACGGCCGCTGATGTCAAAAACGTCGATGTAGGAAAACAGAACCCGGTGGAGCTCATCAGTCTGCTGCGGCAATAAGTTTGAAGCGATCATCGACGTCATAGCGCTGTCGGAGCGAGTGGCAGATTGATGTTGAGCGTGGGGTCAGAAGGAGCAGCCATCGCGAAAACATCTACCACATTGTCTTCTAAGGTGCAGAGCAACGCCAAAGAGATCCCTTGTGGCAGAACTTGAGGCGTCAAGCTGAAGTTGACAACTGGGAGGCACGTAGAATTTCCTGCGACGGACAGAATGGTGTGCAGTAATGTAATGCCACGGTTTATGGAGACATCGGAGATAGGGGTCAGAACATAATCACCGTCGGGAACTGGTGGTATTGAGACGAGGTCTATGTAGGTCAGTGTTTATGGAGGGAGGTGCGCGTGTCCCGTTGTACAGAGGCGATTCGGCCGTTGTGCAAGAGGTTCTGTTGCGGGCAAGTGTAGACGGAGCGTACTGGTCGAACAGTCTATGAGGGCAGAATGCGTGGACAGGAATTCGAGGTCTAAGATTACGTCGTGGGGGCATTTATCAAGGATGGTGAAGAGAACAACTGTGTGTCGATCTGCAATGCTCACACAAGCGGAGCAAATTCCAATGATAGATGCTATTCCACCATCCGCAACACGGACGAACTGAGTGTTCGCATATGTGAGAACCTTCTTGAGCTTGCGGCGAAATCACTCGTCATCACGGAAAGTTGAGCACTGATGTCGACAAGAGCAGTGACAGGTACGCCGACTACTTGTACGCCTATAAGGTTCCGTTTTGTCGGTATCGTCAAGAGAGGATTTTCGGTCAGTCCGAGCGATGCAGCGCCACCCTACGGGGGCTGCAACAGTTTTCCGTCGGGGAACCTCGTGGGAAGGCGGGGGAAGATGGTCGGCGGGGCTGTGGAGAACGAGACTGGCGACGGTGGGGTGATGGAGAGCGGGGGTAGCGGTGTTCAGTAGCAGGTGCCTGGGCAAAATGGTCGCGGCTGGTCTCAAGGTGATAGGCAGGACGTGTATAGATGGGACGAGAGGAAGCTTGTGAAGGAGGACCCCAGCGACTTCAGCAATGGCGAGAAATGTGCCCGATTCGGTGACACGAGAAGCAGATCGGCTTGTCATCGTGTGTTCGCCATGCGGACGGATTACGGAACGTTGAGGGAGAGCCGGTCGGGAAGGGACGTGCAGGCATGTATTGGGGCTGGTAGTCGGTGCGGGGAGGCGGTGAGATACAGTGAATTCCCAAGCTGGTGATTTCCTGCCGGATGACTGCTTGATTGAGAGGCAACGTAATTGGCGGAGAGGGGTCAGGGGACGTTTGTCCCACCTTAGCTGGAGCAGCCGCTTCAAGTTTTCGCCTGACGATTCGCGTCAAGTTGTCACAGGTGTCTGGTGGATGGTATGTATCGAGACACGAGGACGTCGCAGTGGTGTTCGGGAGGCGCTGGAACTGATGGGAGATGCGTCTGCTTTTAGCTTGTTGGAACCGGCGGCATTCTTGAATGATCACATCAACAGATGACACATTGTTGAATACCAACAAGTTCAACGCATCATCGGCGATACCCTTTAGGATATGCGCAACTTTTTCAGGTTCGGACATGTTTTCGTCAGCTTGGCGGCATAGTGAGAGGACAGCCTGAATGTAACCGATGTAGGGCTCTGTGGAAGATTGTGCGCGAGTCGACAACTCATTTTTCGCAGCTTCATGACGACCAGAGATGTTGCCAAAAAGCTCACGGATCTTTTCCTTAAAGCTGTCCCAGCTTGTTATGTCATGCTCGTGGTTGTCAAACCAAACATGCGGGGTTCCGTCGAGATAAAAGATGACGTTTGCGAGCATAAGAGTGGGATCCCACCAGTAAGTGCCGCTGACGCATTCGTAGAGGCGTAGCCACTGGTCGACGTCGGAACCCTCGCTGCCCGAGAACACGCCGGGGTCTTTGAGTGCGGGAAGCGTCACGAAAGTTGTTGCGGGCGCTGGATTGACAGGCTGGGCAGAAGGGCGGGCGACCGGAGAGGATGTAGCCGAGTCTTGAGTGGTCATGTTGTAAGCTTCGAGGGAGCGTCCGCTTCGGAGTTCCGTGGCGAAGACGGGGATCGCACAACTCCACCAAATATGTTACGAGAAGGAGACCGACTCAGAGGGGTAGTCGCCGATGTATTTACAGCCGGTTAGGCGAGCAGCGCCAGCCACACAGATTAGCTCGCGCCAGTCTATCTGCTTTGTCTTCTTCAACTCCATGCCCTGGCACGTAGCAATATGGTGGTTTTGGGACGTTAAACCCCACATATATATCCATTACTGCCAGGGTTGTAACATATGTGACGGACGTTACCCCAAAGTTACCAAGTACTACTGCCTTTTTTCTAAGAGTGCGCGTGAGCGTCCCCAACAAACGGGACGAGGGCGGCAAGTTGACAAACTTGGTGTTCTACCTTGCGGGTGTTGCAAGTTTGTGGTACAACAACCACGCCTCCGATTTCGCAGCCGGGTCTGATTTTAAGACCGCTATCACCAACGTTTTTGGCTGCCCTGCCGTTCGTAAGCTGCAAGTCCAGCAGCGCTTACACGAACGCACTCAGCAGGCCGGTGATTCATTCACCAGTTACATCGAAGATGTCCTGGACTTGTGCAAGAAATCCAATGTCTGTCTACCTGTCTACCGTTACTCAACTCTTGGAAATAACGCATGACTTCGTAACTACTATTAACTCACAATTGCAAACCGACTCCATATTTATAGACTTCGCCAAAGCTTTTGATAAGGTGCCTCACAGTAAATTGATTGACAAACTTGTGTCTATTGGTATTAACAGTAACATAATAGCATGGATAAAAATGTATCTATCAAATCGAAGCCAGTATGTAACCGTAAACAACACAGCCTCTGATTCATTGGAAGTTTTTTCCGGAGTACCACAAGGTTCTGTTTTAGGACCCATCTTGTTCCTAATATATGTTAATGATATCTATATGTGCCTTGAGCCTAACGTTAAAATGAGATTATTCGCTGACGACTGCGTGATCTACACCACTATCCGCACAACTGATGACCAGCTTAGACTTAATACCACACTAGCTAATATTGCATGTTGGTGTCTTGAGTGGGGAATGGAAATTAACGTGTCAAAAACAGCTTGCCTTAGCATAACTCGCAGAAAAACAATCCAGCATTTTAGTTACAATTTGGCCGGCACAAACATTGCAAGAAACGACGCTGTTAAATACTTGGGCGTTACCTTTACAAGTAAACTGAAGTGGGACGCACATATAAGCAGCACATACACAAAAGCCTATCGACAGCTGGGGTTCCTGCGTCGAAAACTAGCATTGGCGCCTCCTAATGTAAAGATGATAGCATATAAATCTCTCATAAGGCCGATCCTCGAGTACGCCAGCATTGTTTGGAACCCCCACCAAAAATATCTTTCCGACAAATTAGAAATCGTCCAACGCAAGGCCCTTCGCTTTATTTATTCTAAGTATTCGAGGCATGACAGTGTCACTGAGCTGCGCAGGCGGGCATGCTTGCCGACCCTTGCAGCCCGTCGCCGTGTCTCTTCCTTAAAGTTTATTTTTCTTTTGTATCACAACGGTTTAAACATAGATAAAGACAACTATATAAAGCCGCCTAACCAGCACTCCCGTCGTACCAACCACAATAAGTGCATTAGACCATTTATGTCACGCTGTGACACTTTTAAATATTCATTCTTCCCGTCAGCAGTGGAAGAGTGGAACAAATTGCCACGTGAATGCGTTAATCATTCCTCTGTAGATTCATTTGTTCGGAATCTAGAAAGCCTGTTTTATGAAGACTAAAAGCAACTTTTGTTTTTTTTTATGTTTGTGAGCGCTTCCGAACACACTGATCACAGTAGCCCCTGCTGATACCTCGATGTTTTGTGACCTGTCCATGATTTTGTACAATTGCTTTCATCGTACAAGTTTTATTTTCACCATCATCTTGTGATTCTGTTTCTTCCGCTATGTGCGATATTGCCTGGTTTGTACGCGACTGTGTATATTTGCTCGCCCACCCTGTATGAGCCTGAGAAAGGCTTACAGTATTAAATAAATAAAATAAATGACAGCATGTTCGAATTAGACATGTTCCGGAACGTCATGAATAGCATTGACGATGATGCATTCGCGATGCTGCTTGCCAAAAACGCAGGCACAGTGGCTGAGGTAATCACGCTGTGCAAGAGCTACGAGGAGCTCCGTCGGCAGAGTTCGATGACCCGTCGCTCCACACGACGAGATGCAGGGCTTGCTGGCTTGGAGGCGAGCTGCGATCAGGTGGCGCGGCTGGCAGACCTCAAGTGTTTCATACGTGAGGAAATCGCGCGCCAGTTCTCTCTCCTGCCCTTTGCCCACTCACTGGCTGTTCAACAATCAGCCACTACCATTCTTCCACTCATCCGCCAAGCGATTCAGCAGGAAATAGCGGAGGTCATGCCTGCGTACCACCCACAACAACTTCCGGCCCCTGCGCCCCGAGTTACGCCCAAGTGGTCGCCAGGCCGCCTCCAGTCGTTCAAGCGCCCGCCCCACTGACTTACGCTGAAGCTGCCGCACGACCTCCGTTCTTTGCAGCGGGTATGCCGGCTACGTATGTTGACACGACTCCTATGACTCAGCTCCAGCCCACCCTTCTGCCTTTCCAGCCACCGTTCCGCCCGTCGGCTCTTGCGACATGGACAAGGCCTACCGCAGTGAACCAGTGGCGCACACCCGACAACCGGCCCATCTGCTTTGCCTGCGGTCCAGGGGCGGCGCCAGGGGGGGGCAAGGGTAAGCTGGAGCCCCCCCAAAATTCTTGCCTGCCCCCCCCTATGCCCACCCAAGTGCCCGGAAGCATATATAAAATTAACGAGCAGGTGGACGATATGCTCCGACGCGACGTTATTCGGCCCTCGGACAGTCCATGGGCATCTCCTGTTCTTGTTGCGAAGAAAAATGGTTCTGTGCTGTTCTGTGTGGACTACAGATGACCCAGTAAGATCACTCGCAAGGATGTTCACCCACTGCCGCGCATTGATGACGCAATTGACAGCCTTCCCGGAGCCGAATTGTTTTCTTCTCTCGATCTGCGCTCGGTGTACTGACGAGTACACTCTAAAAAATTTTACACCCATAAGGGTGTATTTGTTTTATCCCACGGGCAACACCCTTTTAGGGTGTCTAGGAACACCCTAAACAATAAGGTGTTTAGAAACACCCTGAAACCATTGGGTGTAAAGAAACATTACACCCTATTTTAATAGGTGTTTATGAACACCCCTAAACTATGGGTGTTGGATGAAGCTACACCCATGCGAGTAGGGTGTACACTGAAAACCCCCTTGAAACGATGGCAGTTATATGGATGAGCATACTTGATCAGTTGAAGCGCAATTAACGGGCAACAAAAGCAGAGACACAGAAGGTGACGCTTAGACTTATGTGTTGAGGAGAGCCATTCACAGCACTTCATTCTATCAAATATGCATCACCAACTGGCCCAAGCCTCAATTGTTCTCAGGGAGAAGCATATATGAACCTTCTCTGCGGCTGACAGGGAAGAAAGAAGATACTGGTGTCACCCACTGCGCTTATACCTGCATGCATGCAGCTAATAAAATAAGGTGCCATGGTCTTGAATGAGCTGCACGAGACCAGTGTATATATGCGTACGTAGACTGGGGCCGTAAACGACAAAGACGCGGAAGGCAAACACACACACACACACACACACACACACACACACACACACACACACACACACACAAACGACGACGACGAAGAAAGAGAAGAGGCTTGACGTACACAGGCTCCACTGTTTTGCTGCGAAAGGTCAGCTACTCTGTCTACCGGCTCTCTGAATTTATTCAGGGGTTGCTTTCGAAAACCTTGGGATTCCGTTCGACACGGACTCGAGGCTCTCTCAGTGGTGTTGCGACCGGGGTTTCCAGACACCGGAGGTCCGGGATGAAGTTGTCGAGGCAGGAGGAAGAGAGACTTGAAGAGGGTTTATTTACAATATATACATTGCGAACTCCCTACACGGTGAGCCCTCAAACGTGGCAGGCCTCCACATGACTCCTAACATAGCGCTACATGGTGCTTGGTTCTACATGATTCTGCTCGGTTCTGCTCTGTTCTGCCTGGCTCTCTTCTCCAAAAAAAGCACCGAATGAGCCGTGGGGGCTCATTATAAAGGGTCTGTCCTCCCCAGATCCCTAGATCGGGGACCGCGTACAGAGGGCACCGTCCAACCACGGATCACACATTACCCGCGAGGGTGACGAGCACGCACGGTCCACGTGAACGTTCAAAATTGAAGCGTGGTCACTGCACAGCCATGTGGCACGAACGTGGCTCCTCCTCGTCAAGGGGTGTCGCTGGGCGAGGGGTCTGAAGTTGATGACTGCATCCATCGAAAGGGCCGCCGTAAACAAGCTTCAAATGGTCGCCGAACGACTCGTTCAATTAGCGGGACGATTTCCGGCCGCCGCCGCCGCCGTCATCTTCCAAAGAAGAAGCTGCACTTGTGGTCTCCCGAACTGCTCACGGTGTCGTGGCGGCAAGACGCCGCACCCTCCGGCCAGGGGGGAACAATACATGGCGGACACAGGCCGCCAACCCGTTTGGCGACTAAAAAGGAACATCAAAAGGAACGCCGATCCACTGTCAGACCTGGCGCCGGTCCTAACAGTAGGCAGCCGGTCGTTCGGTTTGGTTTGAAGATTAAAGGAGCGCCGCTCCCTCTTCAGCTCCGGCGCCGGTCACAACAGCTCGTCCGCCGGCGGGAGAAGCGACCTGAGGGTGACCAGCTGCACAGGTTGCTCGAAGTGTCGCTGTGTAGTGCTGTCTTCCAGGCCACTGCTGATGACGCTCAGCCAAGGACTCTTTCCCTCTCGTTCCTTGTGGCTCCCCTCTGGGAAAAGCATTCATACACACCACCACAGGCACGGGAGAGCACCCTGCCCGCACTGAGACACGTCGAGTCCGACAAATTATCCAAAAGCAACCTTACGTAAGCAGTATTACCAAACACAAAGCAGCAATCGGGACGTTTCTCTGAGGTTTTCACCAAAACTCCTAATCCCGATCCGATAATAATCTTCCCATCAAACTGCTTTCAAGAAAACTAATGGTCAAGTGATGCGCTCACCGTGGCATACCCGAGTGCCTGCGTGAGTAATCCGCCGTAACCCACCAGGTATCATACTCATAAAATGAAGCATTTTACTTCACGCTATCTTTTAGTTCCCGAAATTTAGTGCCGCCAAAGCCAGTCGTCAATTCCTCTTGAGAAGACGAAAGCATAACTGCCGTGCTGCACCTGCATTAGGAACCTCTTTATTATACATCCGCAAACGCACATCACAGTGCGCCTGCCTGGAGGAGATACCACCTAACCGTTCCCTTGCTGTTGCCACTTTCACAAAGCATACATATAAACTCACGAGCTAGCTTTTCTTACACACCGGACACATGCGAACAAAACATTAAATGAACAACAAAAAAAGTTTCGCATGAATCCTGAAAAATCTCGCAAGCAATAACTTTGCGTCTCTACGCTCAGTCATAATTAGTTCATAACGTTGCTCCTGCTCATTTACACGTATCTACCATGACGCAGGCTCCTATGCGTGTCGTTTTTGCAATCGCACAACGCTTACCTTAGCTAAACGTACAACGCCCAAGAAATGAACAAAACCAAAAAATGTGTTACCTAAACACTATTTGGTAGACGAGATTCTTAAAAAACACATTAAAATCCAAAACAACTTAAACAGTCAAAAGCAAATTTCAAAACAAAATAAATCCACTAATGACCATCGTCAAAAGCTCACGGATGTCTACTCCTTTTTGGGACTAACGCGCGGTGTCGCGTCCTGTGGGTCTTTTTAGGCGAACGGGAAATGGAACAATGGCAAAACCCATTCGCTTCGCCTCCGACCCCCGCAAAGCTCTGCGCTGACAACCTGCGTTCTTACTCTCGCTGAGTACCTCGCACTCCCGCAGTCCATCAAACATGCCGTCGATAGAGCGACGAAAGGGTCTGCCTTTCTACCCAACGTGCTTTTTTTTTTTTTTTCGTTTTGTCCGGCGGCTCGGACGCATACAAACCAACTCCGGTGCCGATGACAAACGCCTAATTCTGTACGCTCTAATGCGTGTCACTATCCTTCCAATAGATCTATACAACGCATATAGGCTACCAAAATGATAGAGCGCTAACGAAAACAAAGTACAAACGAGTTATTTACAAAATCACAAAAACAAACAAAATGTTCCTTTCAACAGTCCCGAGTCGACGTTTTCCGAGAGGCTAACAGCTGTTCGCAACAACTCTGAGTCGAACTCGCGGTGGTCGCGCCCGGAACGATTTTCTCGAGAAGCGGGGTCTACAACACGCGTCAATCGCCCTGCTACCGAACCCCGCGACGTTCCTCGAAGCCGACTTGCTGTCGCTTCCTGCCCCTCGAAAACCACCGACTCTTTTGCCCCGCACCCCGTCCAATGCACCGCGAGAACAACGGAAGGGTCTCTTGCCCCTCGACCACTTACGCACACAATGCGCTTCTCTTTTCTTTGTTCTCTGGCCGCTTGGACGCTTGCGATACGGCAACTTTCTTGAAATTTCGCTCCGCCATTTGAATACATTCCTCAAACGCGTCGCGATTTTTGCCTCGTCTTTACGGCGCTTTCTCCGTTTGTCACGCTTTCTTCGTGCCGTCTACGGAGCCTTTCGCCAACCTCTGATGCTCGTCAGCACCCACTTGCTTGTTAGCTTTCCCGCGCGCACTGTCTGAATGATTGCCTAGCAATTCATCCTTCCAACACTGCCGCGTACGATGCGCTTTTCTTTTCCGGCGGTTCGGACGCATACGATACAGACCCGTCAGAGAAGACAACGGCACTTTTCTCGCGATGTCACTCCGCCGTTTGAAAACCTTACTCGAACGCGTTGTGCTCATCGCGAGCTTTGCCTTACTGTTGCCCTTCGGACGCTTTCTCCCCTGTGCACGCTTCTTTGCGCGGACCTGGGAGCCTTTCGTCCTACTCTGACGTTCTTCATCACCGATATGCTCCTCCGCCGTCTCGCGCGCCCAGTCCTGATGATCACTTATCAGTTCATCGCTAGACCGCGGCCGCGTAGATTGCGCTTTTCTTTTCCTCACTCTCCGGCCGCTTAGACGCATGCGATTCGAGCCAGTCAGAGAAGACAACGGGCCTTTTCTCGCGAATCCGCCACGCCGTTTGAAGGTCCTCGTCAAACGCGCCGCGCTGATCGCGAGCCTTGCCGCGCTTCTGTTTTCGGACGCTTTCTCCGTTTGGCACATTCCTTGGTGCCAAACCTGGAGCCTTTCGTCCGCCTCTGATGCTCATCAACATGGTCTACAGGGCTGCAAGGTTCGATGGAACACTCTGTTAATCTTAACTCCGTTTCCACCACCACGGAACCCTCACACCCTGCTGCGACCGCGAGCTCTTTTCCCTCAGAATGGGTTAAAACCTGTTCCATTCCCTTACAGGCACTAGCCTTTTCTTCGGCCTCAAACGGCACCGCCGCTATATCTACAGATATCAGACATGTAGCCTCCGCTTCAGTTGTAAACGGCACCGCCGTTACATCGCACCGTTCGTGCGCTACATCTACAACTTTCTGACCTGTAGCCTTCTCTTCAACCTTAAACGGCACCGCCGCTACCTTGCACCGCTCGTGCGCTACATCTACGGATTGACCACTCTGCTGCAATGCCACCCCTCTACGCCGAATCCTATCTATCTCTTCGTCTAATTCCTGCATCCTTTTCATATGTTCTTCATGCCTGCGCTCAGCTTCCAATTCCTCCTGGCGCCATCTTTCCTTTCTTTGCGCCCTTTGTACTTCCATCTCCTGGTCCAATAAGTACATATTCCCGAAGTGCTCGATTTCCTCATTGTCACTATTGCTTTCGAGAATCACTTCGCGGAGTTTAGAAGCAGGCATATCATCATTAAAATCTAGCTCCAGATCCCAACACAGGTTCAGCAGGTTCTCTCTCGTCAATCTCGTAAGATCCATGGCGACTACTTTGCTTTGGCTCAGCTGTGACAAAACACAAACCCACCAGCGTTTCAATTCTGGGTCTAGAGAAATTGAAGCCTGGCAAATCTCACAGCGGAGACCACAAGCTTAAGCACCCAAGTAGCACTACGTGGCCAACATCCCTCTCTACTTGTTTCCTGTTAATTTTCACTCCTGCTTTTTACAACATCCTAAAATTTAACCCGCAACGTACCCTTAGAAATTTTGAAACATTACCACTTGTTCCTATTGAATCATCTAAGCTTTCCTGCTTTAGCGTACTTGCTCAGATAATCATCCAGTGCTGCCTTGTGCTGAGATAACAACCACAGTGGCCAGGCAGTTGTTGGTTATATCTATCTTTTAACGAATCTAGGCTAAAAGACTCGATATATCTCAAGCACAAAGCCAGGCACTCACCCCATTACGTGCGGTGGTGGTACGCTGCTTCGATCCCGCCGAGTTCCAGGGCTTTCGGCTGGCCTCCGGTACATGTCGCTCTCCGTCGCAGACTCGTATCCCACCGCTGCCAACCAGTTGTTGCGACCGGGGTTTCCAGACACCGGAGGTCCGGGATGAAGTTGTCGAGGCAGGAGGAAGAGAGACTTGAAGAGGGTTTATTTACAATATATACATTGCGAACTCCCTACACGGTGAGCCCTCAAACGTGGCAGGCCTCCACATGACTCCTAACATAGCGCTACATGGTGCTTGGTTCTACATGATTCTGCTCGGTTCTGCTCTGTTCTGCCTGGCTCTCTTCTCCAAAAAAAGCACCGAATGAGCCGTGGGGGCTCATTATAAAGGGTCTGTCCTCCCCAGATCCCTAGATCGGGGACCGCGTACAGAGGGCACCGTCCAACCACGGATCACACATTACCCGCGAGGGTGACGAGCACGCACGGTCCACGTGAACGTTCAAAATTGAAGCGTGGTCACTGCACAGCCATGTGGCACGAACGTGGCTCCTCCTCGTCAAGGGGTGTCGCTGGGCGAGGGGGTCTGAAGTTGATGACTGCATCCATCGAAAGGGCCGCCGTAAACAAGCTTCAAATGGTCGCCGAACGACTCGTTCAATTAGCGGGACGATTTCCGGCCGCCGCCGCCGCCGTCATCTTCCAAAGAAGAAGCTGCACTTGTGGTCTCCCGAACTGCTCACGGTGTCGTGGCGGCAAGACGCCGCACCCTCCGGCCAGGGGGGAACAATACATGGCGGACACAGGCCGCCAACCCGTTTGGCGACTAAAAAGGAACATCAAAAGGAACGCCGATCCACTGTCAGACCTGGCGCCGGTCCTAACAGTAGGCAGCCGGTCGTTCGGTTTGGTTTGAAGATTAAAGGAGCGCCGCTCCCTCTTCAGCTCCGGCGCCGGTCACAACAGTGGCCATTCAGCCGCAATCACCAGTCGTACTATAGGCCGCCGGTTTCCAACATGGCTGGCTCATACCCGCTCGGGTATGTCTGAGCCACAGGCCGTTTCTGTTCAGCCTCCAATGGCAGGCAGTCACCCTGGTCTGGGGGATTCGCCTCGATCGAATGGTTCGACATTTTCGCCGGACGGGGACAGGGCGCTGCTCGATGTAGATTTACAGAATGCGCCAGTTACTTCCGTTCCCGCAATCCCCGACGTTCCCGACGTCAAGTTGCCTGCTGCAGCGGGTGTGGCGCAAAATGCAAGGCTGCCTGCCGAAAGTAGTCAAATGACGCAAGCTTCTTTTCACCGCGTGATCGCACATCAGAAACAGACCCACGATATTTTATTCGATGCCTCATGTAAGGTTTCTAATACCCATAGGTCCCAGATCATTGGTTTGCTCCAACAAATTGTACAGGAGTGATATCCGAGCAATTGCAGAAAACCAGGGTGGGCGAATGGGCGAACTTCGTCACCAGTTGGCCCTGTCGAGACATTCGGCTTCTCTCGGTGTGGCACTCTCGGCTCCTCGGCCTGTCCAAACGGCCGTGACTTATGCGGCAGCAGCCGCGCAGAGCACGGCGCGTCCTACCGCGGTCACGCCCGTATGGCCTGAGTCTTGTTCTTACTCTGTACTGCCATCGCACTGGTCTGAAATCGCTGACCAACACACAACGCACACCACCAGGCGAGAGCATGAACATATTATGTTTCTAACCCCACTCATTCCGTCTACCAATCCTGCCAATGAGGTCACGAAGATTATTAAGTCAAGCATTGACCCCATTAGGAAAAACATTGGCGAACTGACAATCAGAAAGACACGTCATGGATTAATAATATTAACAAACGACCATAACGCTATTACTAGGTTAAAGAATGCACTTGAAGAGAACGCAATCACAAGCATGTCATTGTCAGTCCGATTGCCCCAAAAGCGAAAACCTCGCGTCAAACTCACTGGTGTAGACTCCGATATTCCAGCCGCCAACATCATCTCACAGCTAAACATGCGCAATCCGAACCTACATTTAGACCCGACCACATTCAGAGTGTCGGTATTGTACAAGGAGCGATCGGGCAACTTCACACATGTGCTCGAAGTGGATCCTTCCACCTGTCGCTCACTGCTTGCATAGGAACGAGTTCTCGGTTGGACAGCATGTAGCGTGAGTGAGGACTTTCATGTGCCATTGTGCACATATTGTGCAACGTACGGCCATACAAGAAAGTCCTGTCCTGTCGCCAACGAACCTGACAAAGTGGTGTCTACGAAGTGCACGGGTACACATCTTGGCGAAGCATGCACTCTTAGAATGAACGATCCAGGAATCGTTTGCAACGAATGCCAAAAGGTCGCAAGACCTATAGTTCTCATCCAACTGGACAAGAAATGTGTCCTATATTACGAGAACGTGTCGCCCGCATGAGGGCCAGAACAGACTATGGATAATCTATAGGAGGCGTGTACATCAAAGAAGGACGCAGCGGCCTCTAGGCTGACGTTCGGCAATGTGGTCTTGTGCATGAGATCAGAAGTTCAAGCAAGATTAGAAATTAAGCAACGTGGAATTGGTAGGCTTGCCTTAGGAGCTCACGGGAATACACCAAATCAAGGAGTACAAGGTGATATGGGATGGATGTCATTTGAGGGCAGGGAAGCAAGCAGCAAGATAAAATTTGAGAAGCGATTGAGAGAAATGGGGAAGGAGCGTTGGGCTAGGAAGGTATTCAGCTACTTGTAAATGAAGAATTTCGATACAAAATGGAGGAAGCGAACCAGGAAACTGACTGGTAAATACTTGGAAAAGAGCAGGGGGCCACACCAAAAAGAATATATCGGTTAAGAAGAAGGTGAAGGAAGCTGAGACCAATATGTGGAGAATTGGCATGATTAAGAAGTCCGCACTAGAGATCTATCGAACTTTAAAGCAGGAAATTGCCAAGGAAAGGATCTATGATAATACTCGGGGTAATTCTATACTGTTTGAGGCCAGGACAGGAGTATTGCGAACCAAGACATATCGGGCCAAGTACGAAGGGGTATACGGTATGCAGTGCGTGTGGACAGGAAGAAGAAACTGCCGAACACTTGATAATGTTATGTAAAGGGATTCACCCTATTGTTCAGGATGATGGCGCAGAGTTTTTCAAAGCACTGAGGTTTAGGGACAGGGAGGGCAAAATAGACGTTAAGCGGGCAGAATTAACTAGAAGGAGGTTATTTGATTGGTGGCTAAAGTCAAGGCACAAGTGAAAATTGAATTCTTCACTGCAAAGTACGAATCCCCAACCTCACTATTTAAAGGGACAAAAATAAATCTAGTTTTTGGTTCATTAAGTATTACGGCTTGGTGGCACTAGCCACCACCCGATCTAAAAGGTACAGCCATACCCATCCATCTATCCAACCTATCCAGCGCTGGTAAGTGGACGAGGAGATGACAGCCGCCGTAGCTCAGTGGTAGAGCATCGAACGCGTTATTCGAAGGTCGCAGGTTTAGATCCTGTCGGTGGCAAGTTATCTTCTCGCGCAGTTTTGTTTCCTTAAATTTACATTGCAATCACTTCTAATATTGCCATCAGTGTCTGTTAGTGCTCTTGAATTTTGACACGTGTGTATATAAAAAAGAACGACGATAGGAATGTTTTGTAGATTCCAGCTAGTGGGACAGGTGGTTTTCGGGACGACAACGAAGCAGGCGTCTTCATGTACAGCTGATCCTGAACGCGCTCTTTTCGCTATCGTAAGCTTCTGTCATCCTTTGTTCGCGTTGCACTGCGACACTGGTGGAGGTGCTGGGTACCGATCCCAGTACCTCTCGCAGTGCAACGCGAACAAAAAGTGTTTTCAGGATAAGCTGTACAGCAAGACGCCTGCTTCGTTGTCGTCCCGAAAACCGCCTGTCCAACTAGCTGGAATCTACAAAACATTCCTATCGTCGTTCTTTTTCATATACACACGTGTCAGTATTGTGTCTAACAAATAGAACAAGCCCTTAAATGTACACTTCTTTCCTTGGCTCGGCTCGACAACGTACACTCAACTCGCACGTGATGTAGACAGGTTCTCTGCGTATACCTGAAGCTGGCGGCCGCAACACTTCATCACATTTGAGAGTGCCGGCACGAGGGATGACGGGGAGTCATTCACTCCTCACGTTCTTTTGTGTTCTCCCTGCTTTCTTCCGTCCGCCAGCCGCGCCAAGGAGGAACACAATGAGATGGAAGGGGCACCGCCACTAATCTCATCTCCAAGCCTCTTGCTCCACGCGTATTGTCCCTAGAATATACCATACCACGCGATCAAGCAAGAGCTGGTACCTGAAGTAGGTGACTGAAGTGACGTCAATGCAAGTTATGAACTCTCATATATTAATAATAAGAAACTCATTCCACAGATGAGGCTCGAACTCGCAACCCCGGAATAGCTGGATCACAAGGACTGTCGTATAAGTACCATGCGCTAGCCAATTGCGCTACTGGGGAATACGGTTACGCTCGGTTGTACATACACACATACGTGCACACACATACACACAACTTGTATGTACTTCTACCTACGTTACTGTAACATCTTTCATTATTAATTGTTCACTATGAGCTACTGTGTAGACCGTTTATCAATCAAAGGGGAGACGCCCAAAAAGTAACTGATAATTTAGGTAACGTTGCAACCAGTGGGCCGGCCTTTGTCAGGGAGAGTGCGGTTACCATACGTCGTCGTTTATGAAAGCATGTAAAGTGCCAATTAATTGGTAGTCATGTGACATGCTTGTTTGTCATCGGCTTGGTGTTCACGTCACTGGCGCGAACAACAGCTGTGATTGGGCTTGTCGTTGCAGTGTGCTTTGTGAACGTGAATAGTTAGATTGTGTTCGCGTTTGGAACCGCTGAATTTTGTGGTTCGCCGACATTCATGGTTGGCCTGAGCTTGCGTGAAGGCCACGATGTCTAGGACTCATCAACCTGTTTCAGTGCTCTTTAACATCCGTGATTTTTTCTGTTGTGTGTGCGGTGGTGACGTTAGGGTGTAGTGACGTTGTACGTGTTGCCAGTTTTGCTGGGCGTGCTTGAAGTTTTGCGGTTTGCACGGCCGTTTGGCAACCTGCTGTTTCTTGCACTTGTTCGTCAAATACTTCATTTACAGGCGTAGTAGCATCATAAGCTCAACTGTTAAATGTGCGGTACTTTAACTACTACATCGTTCAGAAAAGCTGCCGACCATCTCTGATATCAAAGTACGGGCAACACACGATGTAATTTCGATGGCTATCGATATGAAGTTTCTTGATTGCGTTAAATGCGGAGGTGAGTCAATCAGTCCAGAAATTCACTTTCGATAGAAAGTGCCCATGTGACAACCGCATCCTCACGCCTCGCTATTCGCTTCCATGGCTTCACGAGGGATAGTTCTTGGCGAAAAAAAAACATTCGACTTTGAGCTTGCGGCTAGCATTCCACGGTTTCTGTGCATGGAGCAACATGTGGCTGTGGTCTAGTTGTTATTCTATACTTCAAACCACGACGACCTGCTCATCGGCACCACCCCTATGAAGCAACACCACCTAGTTCTAGGTGGTGTTGTATGAAGGCGTGTGGGCCCAAATATCGGCGCGTAGGGACCGAAGATACCGCGAGGTGCCGCCACGACTTACCCTCGATGCGCGCGCCCCCGCTCAAGCGGGGGCATCAAGCGCGTGGGCATCAAGGCACCCTACCCTCACAGCAGACGACGTGCTGCCGTAGTGGTGCACTCGTGCGTGCGCGTTTCTGCAATTTTAAATGTGAAGCATTTCTTAGCGAACTTCAGCGACTTCGAGCGTATCTATCTATCTATCTATCTATCTATCTATCTATCTATCTATCTATTGTTATGCCAGCGAGTCCTCGTCAAACGTCCGTGCCTCGGAAAAAGGCAATCTGGGTCAAGGGCAGCCCGCCCGACGCGAACATCTCAACGGCGTGAACACGCGCGGCGCCCTCTGGCCCAGGTGCAGTGAGTCAGCGGCGCACGTGACAGCGAGCCGGCGGCCGCGTGCCTGGTGGTCTGACGCATGGCGCGGCGGCCCCATTGGCGGAATCTGCCCGGACGACCAGCGGCGCTTCTGATTGGACATTTTGGTTGGACCCGGTGTAAATAAAAGAAGCCCTGCGGCGCGTCGCGATCGGCGGTCCTATGTGAGTGAGAGGAGGCCCCGTGTCGGAGAGCCGGCATGTGTGTGAGTCAGCGGTCTTAGGCGGAAGGCTGACCTATGTGTTAGAGAGGAGAGTGCGGCTCTTCGAGTCTCTGTCGGCCCCAGTTGCCGAAATTGTAACGCCTCTGTATATATGCTGTACATAAACCTTGTTTAACTCACCGTCGTCTCGTCCGCTCGTCTTATCGGCTCTTGCGCAGAAGCAGTCGCGAGCTGATAAACATACGCTACGCAACAGTGGTGGCTTCGGCGGATCGGCCCGTCGTTCGCAACAGTGGTGGAAGCGGCGGGATCGGTCCGTTTCTCAACAGTGGTTGGCAGCTGCGGGATCGGCCGGCGTCAGCGACATCGATGCGGTGAGTGCCTGATGTTTTCCCCTCAGTTCACCAGACTACTCTAGCTCAGGTTGTAGTAGTTTAGAGAAGGGCTGTGTGAAGCATTGTAGTGAGCTTTGATCGTTTCCAGCAAAGTCGAAGTGCTTTGAAACCAAAGTTAATGCGGAGGGGGTAAACACGGGAGTGTGAAAAATTGCTTGCGCGTCTTGCTAGTAGGCTTATAGTGGGTACGGCAAGTAAATTGTTAACAGGGGCAAACAGCAAGAGGCTAGTGTGAACGATGGAGAACCTTAAAGTGAAGGAACTCATCGAAATTTGTGAGGAACTCGGCATTACTTTAGGCCGTGCGAAACGAAAGCAAGCGATCCTTGAGATCATGAAGGATGAGGGAGTGTCGGCTGAGGAAGTCGATGAGGCCTGGGTGGATATTAAAGCACGCCGTGAGGAGGCTGAAAGGCGGGAAATAGAAGCTCGCGAACGTGAGGAGGCTGAAAGGCGAGAAAGCTCGCGAACGTGAGGAGGCTGAAAGGCGTGAAGCTCGCGAGGAGGCTGAAAGGCGTGAAGCTCGCGAACGTGAGGAGGCTGAAAGGCGCGAACGTCGCGAGGAGGCCGAGAGACAAGAGCGCCTAGAGTTGAAACGACTAGAATTGGCAATCCTACAGTGGTTCGCAGGCGCCTAGCGTAGCTTCTCCGACGATTCAGGTCAGCGGTTTTAGAATTCGGGACCAACTGCCACCGTTCGTAGTAGGCGAGGACATGGCAAAGTATCTCGTCAAGTTTGAACAGGTAATGCTTTGGAGCAGTCTCTTTGGGCGCGGACCTGCTAGCTCTTCTTCCGGCGAAGTGTCCGACGCGATAACTTGCTTATCGAGGGAAGCGTTTGAGAGCTATGACGAGGTTAAGGAAGTGCTCTTGAGACGTTATAAAGTTGTCACCCGAGGCTTTCAGGCAAAGGTTTCGGTATGCTAAAAAGGGGAATGAGTCACACGTTGACTTCGCGTTTCGTCTTAAAGCCGATTTGAGTTGAATGGCTCAAGGGCGAAGGTGTTTATGACGACCGCGATAAAGTGGTGGAATGCGTTGCATTGGAGCAATTCTACCGCTGCATCGAGGAGGATGTCAGACTTTGGCTGCAGGACAGACTTGGGAAGTACAGTTAAATAAGGCAGCTGAGTTAGCTGAGGAGTATTATGCCCGCCGAAAGTTGCATAGCAGGGCAGTGCGCGTTGAAAAGGATGAAAGGAAAGAGGGCTTTTCAAGGAAACCTGATCAACGGAAACCCGCTCCGCACCGTAATTTCAAGAAGGACCCGTCTCTTACGAAGGATAGTGTAGGGGAAGGGCAAACAGAAGCGGAGAAATCGAGTGAGGTTTCTACCACACAGGCATTTGAATCGGAAAACAAACGGAAGCCGGTAATTTGCTACAACTGCAAAAAGGAAGGACACATCGCGAGACACTGTCAGGAAAAATTTGCCTTCGCAACAATCCGAGAATCAGGAAAAAAACATGCGGTTGTTGGAGCCGTATCTCCAAGAAATTAAGTGAATAAGAAAACGTGCCGAGCACTTAGAGACTCAGCGGCAACCATGGAGTTGTCCATCCTTCATTGGTGTCTCCGGATGATTTCACAGGAGAATGCGCGTGGATCAGGCAAGTCGCCGAGGAGGACAGAGTGTTCGCTTACCAATCGCC